>VXAB01004324.1:0-17895 GCA_013399175.1 Odontophorus gujanensis | reverse complement strand
AGCAGCCAGCAGAACTGGAGGGGAACTGACAGCCCCCACTGCTGAAACCTGCCTTCAAACTCCATTGAAAAACATCCAAAGGTGACCTGAGATTTGAACTACGCTCTAAATCTCTTGAACTCCTTGTAATAAAAAATTGTGATACTACAACACTTTGAACTGGCACCAGAGAAAGGTCAGAAAATTAATATTACATCAACTGAAATGTTAACAGTATCTCCAGAGCCAGGTGAGCAGAGTATTTACACGTCTGAGCAGCTGCATCCCTAATCAGCGATATATTTGAGCACACTTAAAACACTTAATCATACTTAAAAGTGCTTTGCTGGGTACTAGTGAGAATGTTCACATTCCTCACTCTGGTTAGTCAGGAACTTTATATAGCCAGAAACAAACATATTTAGATTGTGGCTCTGGAGTAACTTGCTCAGCTACTAGGTTGAGAGGAAGCAAAATGCATTAACAGTGTGACTGAAGAAAGGGCTCGTCCTTCCTCTTCTCTGCCATTTGCAATCATGTAACAAAAACAGTGGAGTTTTTAAGGAAGGAAAACAATGTTATTTAGTCAGAGGTGTGCTTCAGAGGCTTAATTGATGTACGAAAATGCATTCTGGTAGGAGCTAAGGCTTTGTACAACGTATTGCATCGTGCAATGCTGTATCATACAGTGTGACCTGCAGAACTCACAGCTAGGGCTGCTAAACTCACCATGCCGCTTTCAGGTGCTGGTTACTTTTGCAGACTGGCCTGGTTTTATCGAAGACATGCCTGTGTCAGCAAAATTTCTTATTAAGGAATCAGGAAAATCAGGTAATACGTGCTAGTTTTCCTATGTTAAAATTATAACAAAAGCTTTTCTTAGAAACTGTCAACTTCCACATGGTGGAAAGCAGAGATCATTGTCTTGGTATTGATTGTCCTAAGCCATTCTGTTCTTGTTTCCAGGAAAACGCCTCCAGGTTTAGGCAATGAAATCAAGAAGGAAGGAGAAATCAGTAGAAACCTGCTGGAGTCCAAATCTGTGCTGAGTTCAACCTGTCTGCAAAGTTCTGGTGTAACTGAGGACCTGATGTGTTCTTCAAGCAGAGCACTTCAGTAACTTCATCAAGAGCTGGGCAAGATCTGACTTAGGGCACCTTCTGCAGAATCTGAGTGGGAATTCCTGCACTCTCCCACTGCATATGTGGCCTCAGTACTCATGAAAAGAAAAATCCAATGTTTCTCAAATGAGAAGGAGCTACTGAGAGACAGTAGGGCAGAAGCCAGCTGGAGGATAAGAACTGGAACGATGACAGATGGTAACATAGGTCTTTGTAGGCTGGAGCCTATTAACTTCCACAACTTAACAAGATTTCATTAACACCATCTGTGAAACCCACTGGGGAAATGTAAGTCACCTCCCCACTTGGTTCCTTGTTTGTATAGCAAATTGAATTCCATTACTGCTATCAAGTTACTCCATTTGCTCAAATGACTGAGCTATGCAGATCGGAAGCAGGTAGCTATAAGCCTTCTTGTGATTCATACAGGTGCCAAGATGGTTTCACACAGAGGAATCCAGTGAGGCTTTGTGTATATTTCCATAGGAAATTATGCACAGAAGATCTGCACTAAGAGAGAGATTTTGTGGTCCTCTGACTAAAGCCATCATAGAATGGCTTAAGTTAGAAGAGACCTTAATGCCCACCCAATTCTAACTCCCAGGCACGGGCAGTGCTGTCACCCACCAGCTCATGCTGCTCAGGGCTCCATCCAACCTGGCTGTGAACACCACCAGGGATGGGGCACCCACGGCTTCTCCGGGCAGCCTGTGCCAGAGCCTCACTGCTCTCTAGCATCTAACCTAAATTTCCCTTATTTTAGTTTAAAACATTTCCCCTCTGTCCTATTACTATAAGACCATGTAAAATGTTGTTTCTCTTCTTGCTTATAAACTCCCTTCAAGTACTGAAAGATCAGAGTGAGGTCTCCCTGGAGTCTTCTATTCTCCAGCCTCACAGTTTCTCCAGTGTGCAGCTTCACTCTCTCCACCACCCACAGAGGGATGGATGGATGACCTGGACGCTGGGTAAGCACGCCTGACTCTGCACAGACTACCCTCTAGCACGTCAGCAGGGATGCAGCACTGCCTGAACATCCGCCGACCATTTCTGAGGCTGCTTTGCATGTCTCGGCATCTGGTGGTTCCTGTTCCTGCAGCACAGAGCGAGTCAGGCAGTTGCACACCTGTCTGATGAGACCTGAGCAGGCTCCGTGCAGTGGAACATGGCTGCCTGCCCCTAGCACAGGCCTGGCTGTTTGTTTGATGGGGCTCAGACATAACAGAAGATGTGGTGGGGGCACACTTTATAAACCCTTAAGCTCAGCCTCCAGAAGGCAGCTCTAACATGAATGCTGGAGCCAGGTGCTCCTCTTCCTGGATATTACTGCCTTTTCTCCTTATCGCGTTTTTTGGCAGACATCTCCCATAAACTCCTTTACTTTCATTAAATGCAACTGTTCTACACTGTCTCATGTCTACCTCCCAGCCGAAGACTGCCTGGGCTGATCGTGGCAATGTCAGATCCCAACAGAGTATCCACGATCAGCCTGGGCTGAGCAGGCTGCTTGGGGACAGATCCCAGCAACGAGCTGACAGGAGGGACGAGTTCGCTTCTGAAATTCTCTAAGTCACAGTTACACAACGTGCTGCACGGGTGATAAGCCTCGTTAGGAAAACGCGACTGCCAGGTATTACAGGGAAGGGATTTTTCACTCCGCATTCGCGCGAGCGCTTCGCTGGGATTCCCCCGAACTGCGGACGGACGCACCGACCNCGGGCTGCGGCGCCGTGCGAGCGAGCCCCGGCTGCCGGCCGACCGCCTTTCCGCCCGGCCCCGCGGGCACCGCTTCCCAGGGCGGGGCTGGGAACCGAGCGGCGGCGCTGGGAGCGGCCGGCTCTCCCTCGGGGCAGGTGGACGTCGGGCGGACGCTCTCCTCGGTGGGAGCGGAGCGCGGTGCGGCCCCGGGGAGCTGCCCGGAGCTCCGAACCCCGAGCTCGGCCTTCGGGTTTGTCGCGTCTGTTCGTTGTCCTTTCGTCTCTTCCTGCGCTTACAGGTTGAAGGAAGAAGGGATTTAATGAACTCACGGCCGGTCGAAATGGGGAGATGCCGAAAGCAGCAGCAGGGTGCCTGATCGGCCTTCCTCCCCTGCTCCCTGCCGCCTTTAGAACGAGAAGAGGAAGATGCGTGTTCTGAACCTGGTGGGAAGTCGGTCCGTGTAACTGCTGGTAGAGGCTATGTGCTGAAGTGGGACATCCTGGCGACATGGGGGTGCTTGTGTTCTTCGTGCCTTATAGCTTTCTTCTGGCTGTAGTGCGAGGGCACAGCTTGTTCACGTGTGAACCAATCACCATTTCCAGATGTTCAAGAATGCCTTACAATATGACTTTTTTCCCGAATATCATGGGACACTATGATCAGGATACTGCTGCTCTCCAGATGGAGGTGAGTTCTTCCTTCCCTACTGTAGGTGCGTAAATCTAACTGTTCTGAAATAAATCCTTATTTGTCATAGAGCAATAACTGATAGTGGTGATATCTGTTGTGCTAAGTGACAAGGCAGATAAGCTGACTAGATAGCACTTCTTTACAACATTTTGAATTGCTTGCTTGGCAGTGTAAGAGTGTTTAAGGGAGCTACGCACGCACACAAATGCATGCACACCTCTTGGATTCTGTATTACACTGGCAGAAGAATGAGTGTAGTGGATCAGTGTGGCCATTCAGAGCTGTTTAACAAAGCTGGTCACGTGTAGCCTGTGTACCTCTTACAGCAATTCTTGAAGTGCTCTAGGATTGGAGCTTAATTGACCCACCTGAACTCAGCTGATGTAAAAATAATAATTCTAAGTCACTGTTAGTTCTTCTCTTAGCTTAGTTCTTCTCTTAGTTGACATCTATGAAGGAGAGGTACCTAACCTTATTCTTACCCCTGTTCTCATCTATTTTATTTGTTTATTTATTTTGCATTCTGCTGTCATCTGACTGAATATAGAAGCGCCTGACTTTTCAAACTGAAACTGAGCACTTTCCTACCAGAACTGTCTGTAACGTGGCTGCCTTGAGAGAATGCCACCTCGTGGAAAGGCTTTGCTGATTGCAATAGCTACAGTGGGTGAGAGTCTCTCTGGGTAAGAGGCTTGTAAAACAAGTTTAAAACCTGTTTTAGTAATGCCTTTTGGTGGTAAGAGGAGGGGGAACACCTTAACGCAGGTCTTGAAAAGCTCAAAGTCTTGTGCTATGCAGAGAGAGAAAAAGAAGTGAGTTTAAAACTCTGAAGTTTCTAGAGTTTTTTTGGTTTTTTTTGTTTTTTTTTTTTTAAATAGTCTTGTTGAAGGCTACAACTGCTTAGGTCTTATTTGCATATTCATTAATGAGCTTGGAGAAGGAGCTTGGTTCAGTTGCCAAAGCTATTTGGGATACACAGGGTTACCATGTTGGCCTCCAGTCTGGAAGGGCAGAGGCTTGCATCCTGTTTGTCAGCCCAGTGTTAGATGTATGGGAAGTTCCAGTATCAAATGCTAGAATATCTGTATGTGAGCAACTGCATTCAGCTGCAGATCTCAGAAAAATTTGTGTGATTCTAAATTGTAAAGCAGGCTGTTGTCTTGAACTCTGTGCAGTGCCCTCTGCAGTCATTGTTTGTCAGGAATGCTCTTTCTACAGTGTCTGCCATCTTATCTTGTCAGGCATGTTGGTGGTTCTTGCTTGGCATGTCTTCACTACAGTTGCTGGAGTAGCTTCTGTCAGTATCCACTCCTTTCAGTACCCTGCTGTCGGGGCACACAGACCACTTTTTTGTTGTTGTTGTCTGGATGCTTCTGAGCTACCTGAAACCGGTATGTGCTGATCTGCCTTCCTCTATTTGTGATTGGACAGTGCTGCCTGACTGGTTGGCCTAACAGAAATGGCCAGGCCTTTCTGGTGAGGGAGAGGGAAGACTTCCTCACTCCTATCTTCATGCGGCTTCTGTTGTTGACTGTAGTGCTACCAGTTAAATTGGAGTGAAACAGTAAGGTCAGTGCAGTTGGTGGCTGGGCCTGGAGAGCAGTGTGTGCTTATGGATTCTGTAGCAATTTTACATGGTATTCTGTAGTGGCATTGGTATACTTTGTGAGTGATTGATGGAAACAGTGAGCCTTCTCAGGTCTGCAGAGGTGCAGCTTTTCAGGGAAACTGGTGTAACAGAAAAGGAGGAGTTACTGACTTCTGGAATATGCTTTGTTTTACAACTGTAAAAAAAATAAATAAATAGTAAGCAGCTGGTCGGGAGGTGAGGAGACTCTTAAGAACTTGAATTTTTCTGTGGTTGGTAGTCCAAACTTGATTTTATACCAAGGAAAGAATTTTAATCGTATGTTGGTTAAAACATCTTTCTTTTGATCCTCAGTAGGAATGCTTAGAGGCTTTGGTTTTGAATTCCATCTCTCGTTCCCCTCCCTGCAGCTTGTTCTCAAGGCTGGGCACGGTCTTACAATGTAAACACTGGGTTTTGAGGCTGACCCTTGCTTTAATTCCCTTACTTTATCTTAGCCGACTTTGAGCAAGTTTCTTAGTCAAGCAGTGCCAGGTCATATGGTGGAGATTTCTTCGAGAAGTCTAAGTATTTTGTGCAGGAAGTGGCTTGATACTAATCCTATTTTCTGTTGTTCTGTGCTCTGGAAATTTATTTCCATTATTTATTCAGGGTGTTTACTCCCGGAAAGAGCAAAGAATAGTCAGTAAAGGGGATGACAGTCATCTGAGTGTGAAGTTACCTGCACAAAGCTTTGCATTTCTCTCCTCTATCATACTTCTGAGGCTCAACAGGTGTGCTCTCCTGTGGGGAGCCCTTTATAGTAGGAAGAGCTGTGACTTCCAGCTGCTGGAGCACAAAAACTTCTGGAGAGCTCTTCTTTCTGGAAAGATGTTAAATGAATGTTTTTTAGGGCTGGTGTCTTCCCAGCCCTCCTGCAGGAGGGGATGTTGTGGAGATTGTCTCAGCTGGTGGTTTTCTTTCTGGAAATCTGTTGGGTCACCATATAGTCAATCAGTTCATGGTGCTATATTTCTGCTTCATGTATCAGCTCTTCATGTTGATATACTACAAATCACAACAGTATACTATTTAAAGCAACATCTGTTATGCATGTTCTGGTTAATGATGGCAATCTACACCATTCTTATTCTCTGCAATAGGCAATTTCTTATTTCCAATTGTTCCTATCTTTATTGAGGTTTCTGTCTTTGTGGACTGAATTTAAGATCTTTAAGGTTATTCTTTGTTTGGATTAGTTTTTGTTGCTTAAACAAAACATTTTTTGAAAGAACTGCCATAGGACTTAGTGGTGTGAAGCTTTTTGTGTGCTATCTAAGCACCTGCACATCAGTGGAATCGGATTATTTGCAGATACTTGCTGTATTTGTGTCTCAGAGTAACTTAACAGTGATGCTGCTCACTTTCTCACTAGCTCAGATTGAGGGACTGAAGATGTGGAATTTTTCTTCTGAGGAAAACAGGTGGGAGTTGCTGTAATGAAGCAACTTTCTGCTGTTCTTCCATAGTTGGAACTCCCCCTCGTGGTACTCCTCAAAAACAAGTCACTTCACATTTAAATGTAATTACTTCAGCTATCCTGGAGTTAGTTGTCAACACAAAGCATTGTTCCATCAGAACAGAGCATGTAACTCTGGAATTATTTCTTCTGCTCAGAGCTCTCCATCTCTTGTGATAGAACACGTATTTGTGGTGAGTTCAATGGAGCTGTTTGCAGCAGTAGCAGTAACTGAGAACTAGGGTCAGTCAATCTACCAAAATTGTCTTGGAGTGGATTAAAAAGTACTTTCAAAAGCTTGATGCCAAAATTCTGTGGCTTTCTACTTCCATGGATTCAATGAGTTTCATTTTCTTTTATGTGATCTCTTAACTTGATGTTACAAAGTATAAATTCGCAGTTAATTCAGTATGAAGATGTGTGGGGGGAAAAAAAACCTGGAAACATCTAGCAAGCTTAAATAGTGTGTGTATTCTGATTTATGTATCATTCACACACTGGGAGGAGAAATCAGATCAAGTTTCCAACCTTGTGTAGGTTGAGAGTGTTGGAGAAGTGCTGTTCAGTGTGGAATGCTGTTATTGGGATGTTCTGCAAAATGGCTCAGGTGTGAATTTACTGAAACCTGTACAGACAGGCACCCTGCCTCTCTCCCTCTCTCTGTACAAGCACAGCTTGGTACAGGATGCAAACCATTAATGTTTTATGACTAGAAGCCAAAACCTCTTAAACTGTTGGTAGCTCAGCTTCAATTAAGAAAGCAGTGGATGTTCTATATCTGCCTGGAGTTGTTGATTGTTCCTCACACTGCCTCAGAATCTAAGCTGGAGAAAAAATGCAAAGGTATACAAAAGCACAAGGAGCTTTTACTCATAACATCTCTGCTGCTTCATTACCACATATCCCTGGTGGTGGAATTTTTCTTCTGAGGTAAAAAGAAAAAAAAAAAAAACAACAAAAAAACAAAAAGGTAGTGAATGTTGCATGCTGTGCATCATATGTTTAGTACAGTGTTAACTTTTTCAGCTCATTGAAACAAATTTAGGTGGCGAAATAAGTGCTGCTTGTTAGATCAGAGTTTTCAAATGTTTAAATTTTTCTGATAGACACTTCACATAGATCAAAGGGAATACAAAGTATGAGTTCGGTTCTGGGTGAGTACTGTAGAAGTAGAGAGTAGCAACTGGACATGAATAACTCAGAACATCTCAGTGTTACTGGCTACTAGATCCTAACATGAGTTACACAGAGTGGCACGGATTTGTATAACGCTCAAATTCAGTGAGTGCCCTCTGGTGCTCTTTTGCACTTGCTCTTTGGTGTTTCAAAAAGGTGTCATTAGTTCTTACAGTAGTGAGAACTTCAGCAGCATGTTCCTGATGAACTGAATTACAGCCACTACAAAATATTTGTTACCTGTAATACTAAGGCCTGTCATCAGGTGTAATATGCTTGTGTTCCATTGTCCAAAACCAGCAAGTCTAACATATAGCCTTATTATGGCAGCTTTAGGCACATCAGTTACCTGATAGATCTAATGTTTTGTCTGAACAGCATTCCCTGTCTACTTGATAATGTGAATAATACTGCCTTGCTTGGAAGTCTGAAAGGATGCTGCTTAAAGTGTAGTGGGATCCAAAGTAGTGTGTGCTTGAGAAAGGGAGACTACCCTGTGCGAAGTGTGGTTCATTGAGATGATGCTAAATGTGGTTGCCAGGGCTTTGCCTTTACCTGTGTTTCAAAGCTGTGTCTGTAACAGCACACAGCTTGTTGTTACAGGAACGGATGACCAGGTGAAGTATATAGTGTACTTTCTGCTGTGTGAGATTGAGGGACTTAACTCTGGACTCAGCACAGTCCTTCTATCCATGAGGTTAGAAGCTGTGCTAAGGAGGGCCATCATCTGGGTCTCTCTCAATAGCCAACCTTTCTTGCAATGCTGTGGGGTTCTGTTGATCTCCTACAGATTCTTGTCCTTTCCACAGTGCCCTGTGTGGTGTTGACACATAACTATGAGCCTTGGTGGTCTCTGGATCTCATTGTACATCCTGCTTCTTCAATCCCTTTTCCATGCTCACGTGCTAAGGACACTGGCTAAGCCAAGGCCTTGTAGGTATAGGGTAATGGGCTCAATCCCATGGCTGCAGCCTGCTCCAGGAGGGTATCTGTGAATGAGCAGACTGATGCAAGCCTCCCTAAACATCATGCTCTCTTTTTGAAGAGACCATTGTGGTTTTTAGGTGCCTTCCTGCAACTGGGAGATGCTGTTTGTCCCCTGTGCTGCAGAGGTTGTGAGGTTGTGCAGAGCCTGTGTCCTTGCTGCATGCAGGGTGGAAAAAGAATCTGATTTTCCAGTTATGGAATGGTTGTGATGTTCAGGATGACATGTGGGTGTAGGATGTTATGTATCCCTTCACTGATAATCACCACAAGAAACACATGTCTAGGAAAGAAGTGCATGGGATTGGGGATGTGGTCAGAAGTTGCTGCTATTTACCTCTAGTGTGGCAATGTGATGATTAAATATGACTTCTCAGTGTGACTGTCTGCACCAGAAAGCTTGCTGCTTTTTCTCTCTCCCTCTGCTTGACTATTGATTCACCAAGCCTTTGAAGCAAGCTGGTGACTTTGTCTCCCCTGCTGTTGGCCTTTTTGGACCTTTTCTGTGTATAGTACACAGCTGTAGTTGCCTCAACCAGAATAGCAAATGACTTGCCAGAGCAGAAGATTGAGCAGGCGGATGTCTGCCCTCTTCTCCTGAACTACATAGTAGAGATAAGTGGAGACTTGTTTGCTTTCTGCTTAGCTATTAGAAGAAGAAGAAGAGAGGTGGTTCAGGGGAGCATGAGGACTGTGTAAGCTGTTGCTGTGATGAAACAAAAGCATTACAAAGGCTCAGAGGTGCAGGGGGCAGGCCTGGTAGTCAGTTTGCAGGACAGAAGGGCTGACCTCTTCCCAAGGATATTTGTAATCATCTTTTGTGTTGGTTTTTTTTTTCCTGTCTAGACCAAATTCTGTCAGAGAATAACCACATCCTTCTAAGACTGTCCCAGTCTGTATTCACACATGGGTATGCACAACCAGATTGCTTCAGTGCCAAAACATCTTACCACTTTCCTGTTCACAAAGTGCTTAGTGACCAAGCTCTCCACATGTTCATCCTGCATGCAGAAATTGAAAGCAGCTATTCAAAGAGAGCCTGAAGCCACTGGGTATCATGATGGGCCTAGCAATACTCTGTGACCAAGACTCCATGTCCCATCTCCTTACTGCTTTATGCCGTAATGTTTGCAAGGGTTAGGGAAGATCTTTACAGAAATTGCCACCCATGTCGTGTGTCTAAAAACTTACCATTCTTTACCAGTTTGACAACAGGATGGCTCACGGGTGGTTTTGGACCTTCCACAGCCCTTGGTGGACTGTTTGCCCTGTTGATTTGCCTGACCTCCCCCAGTGCCACCACAGATGCTGGGATGATGTCACAGGGTGTAAGCTGCCTGCAGCAGCTGAGGAAAGAGATGCCTGGGCAAGGGGATAAAAGGAAGAGGTACCATTGCAGATGCCCCTTGTAAAGAGGAGGTTGCATCCAACTCCTTGTCAGAAGCAGCTGTGACAAAGGAAGCACAAATGTGTGTCCTTGACTTCCTTTAAAGTTAGAGAATAAAAACAGTGCATGTGAAGTGTTGCTTTTTTCTCAAAATATTTTACATATTTAAAAAAAAAAAAAGCTAATTGCTTTTTTTCCCCTGTGATTTTTTTTTTTTCCTGACCTGCTCTTTTGAAGTAATTGCTGCATGTTATGTTTTCAAAATACAGTGAGGATTATTACAGAAATGAATTTGGAGTGGAAGGCTTGGTTTTCTATTATGTGCCTGCAATGGCCTTCCCAAAAGCAGTGATTTGATAGAAAATTACTCTTATCACCATTTACAGGAGATGGTGAATGCCAAGTCTATAAAAAGTTTATGACATGGTCAGAACTTCCCAAACACAAACAAACCAAGGCAGCTGCCTGGTTTTCTATTGTTCTTCTCAACTCTGTTTGTGGCTCAGACTTCAGGTCATTGTTTCTAATGTTGTGTCTGATTTGTGTTGACCAGTTCTCTTAAGTCTTCATTCAAAGGGACCTCCTGCCTGTTGGCCTGTGTGCAAGACAGAAGGGACTCGTGCAGATTTTCAGGGCACTGACTATGCCAATCTTTTTGAAGTCGGAGTAAAGCATTTGATTCAGCACTGTGTGGGAATCATTAGAAGTACTAATCCCTGTAAACTTTCCCTAATCCATTCGCTTAGTTATGGTGTAACAGATGACCTAAGTCTGGCATGCACAAGTCAGATGACTGGACTGAGTTGTTAAATTTCAAGCCCATCAAGTTGCATTTATCTCCCTCACTACCTGCAGTTCTTCCTGTCCTCTGTTTTTAGTATTTCCAGTAGGTCATATGCTGAGGCACTGGCCCATGAGACAAGCTTTGTCTCATTTCTATGCCACGTGGGCAAGAAATCAAACTGTGATTACTTGTAATTTTGTTGGATCTGGGAGAGTGAGGGTTGCAATTTATCATTCCATGTTAGCATGTGAATTATCCTTGTAAGCCAGATTTTCCAAATCATACATAGTGTCTTTGCTCCCCACCTAATCAGCAGAATGGCAAGCCCAGATGTGTTTGGAGTGGAAAACCTGATACACTCCAACAGAGTAGCTCCCTGCAGAGAGCTTTCGGGTCTAGTAGGCTTTGAGCCCTGGGAAATTAGCACACCTGCAGCTCTGCTGTACTTCCTGCAGTTCCTAGCTCCAGCAGGGCTCTGCAGAGACAGCCAGCTCCCACTGGGTGCAAAAACAGCTTAGATTGGTTGGGGCTTTAGCTGCTGAGGTTCAGTGTCTGCGTAGTTATGTCATGTAACTGTTCCTGGGAGGACTTAGAGCTAGCTGGTCTTCTGCAGACCTGGGCAAGATGCCTTTACATCTGCACAACTGTCTGCCTTGTCATTATGATGATCCCATGGTGATGAGAGGCATTGAATGAATTAGCATGGTTTGGGTTTAGAAAAAGGGAAGTAACTGTTTTGCAGGAGGAGAGGGCTGGCTGAGCCTTCTGCACTAAGTGATGTGACAGGTAAAGCTATAACTTAAGGCTGAAATTCTCTGGCACAGGTTAGTTTCTTGCTTTTTTTCCAATGGCCCTCGATCATTGGATTTAAAATACTGAAGAATCCTGTTGTGCCAAGTATTCACCGTCTCTCTAGTGAGTGTGGGCAGCCTCTTGTTGTTTTTTTTTTTCTTTTTCACTGCTTAAATGTATATTTTATAGGCTGGTAAAGGAGCAGAGTGTGGATTCGTGAGCACTCTAAAACAGTTTTCACTCAATAAACTACTCAGAGCTCGGAGATAGTTGCCTGGTTTGGAGAGCTGTGCAATCTGATACCTGCTCCTCTTAAGCATCTTCTTCTAGTTGAGAGGTTCACTGTTGCCTGAATTCCATGACTGTCATTCTTGGGTGTGTCTCTGTGGGTGCCAAATAGGAAATCTATAGGGTGGACTTTGAAGTGTTTGAGGCAATTCCAGGCAGACCACAGAAATTGCTTTTCATTGGTCTGCTGCAAACATGAATTTGGTCTGACTTCTGGAACCAGAGCAGTGACTTCTGCTGGAGCTCTCTCCACGTGAGCTTTATCCTCTGCTAGACTGCCTGCTATCTATCTGTTTTACTGGTAGCCTTCTAAACAGTGTCCTATAAAAAGTAACAAATCCATTTACTCCTATAGCACATGGCAAATACATTAAGGAGTTTGGATTGTTCAGAGATTTTTCAGTGACCAGAGCCCAGATGCAAGGAGGGGCTCGCGTGTTTAATCTGGACTTCAGATGTTTGAGGACTTCTGGTATACTTTCCCTCAGTAAACTTGTGCTTGTCTCGTGCACCCTATATGACATACACGGAGATAAAACTGTATATAATTGAAAGCTTTGCGTAAACAGTTCAGCTATGCTCAGGAAATCTTTTGTGTTTGTTTTGGATGTAAATAGCAGAGGCTATGACAGCTGTAATTTATGTCAAGCTGTAATTGAGGTTAGAACCACAAGGTACAATGAATTCGGCCCTTCTGGTAAGTGTTAAAACTTTGTTTCATAGGATCTTAGTGAGATGTAATAACTGTTCTTATTGTATCTAAGCTTTGTTACAGTTTGTATATAGGAGCCTGTGTATTTTTTATCTTGTACTACAGCAATACTTAAAGAGGAAAGATGAAATTGAACTGTTACTACAGAAAATTTGGTAGTTGCTGGTTAAAGGAAAACAATCCAGGGCCCCAAACCTTCTGCTGATTAATAACTACTACTTATAGTTACTCAGGTTGAAGTTCTGCCTAATACTCCCATCAACTTTGAATAGCTAGCCTTCTGATTCACATCAGAATTAATGTATTGAAGTATACTGCATATGTTGGGGTGAATGCTTGTGAGTATACTCATGATTTCACTGCAGCTACACTGAATGTTGAGCTGTGGAGTAGTTCAGCTCCTTGAGCAGCCGCGCTACCCGAAGTCTGCACAGCAGCTGGATGGTTCTGCTTCAGTCAGGCAGCGAAGCCCTTCCCTCCCCGGCTCTGCCCGGCGTGGGGCACCTGGCCTGTTTGCCAGCCAGTCCCTGAGCCTTAGGACCTCATCGCAGCGTTCTTGAGGTCAGCTGAAATCGGACTTCGTTTCGTGTGCCGACTGCTCAGCAGCTCCCACGCCTGTACTGCTGTGGGGGAAGCAGGCTGCCGTTAGCAGTTGAAGCTGAAGCCTCTCACCCGCTGCAGGTTAAAATGTTCCCATTCTTTGTTCAGTCCTTGAAGTGACTTCTCGCCTTTGAAAGTCGAAATGCATGCATTCCATTTGCCATTCAGCTGAAGGACAAAGATGAACGCTCATATCTTTGTAATTCCTTTTTTTTTTTTTAACCGCAGGAGAACATTGGTCTGCTTGTTTGGTTACTGTGTTTTTCATTTTTTTTTAATTTTTTTTTTATTTTTTCCCTCAGCTCCTTGAGCCTCCAGATTGTCCTTGGTTAGGAAACTTTAAAGTGTTTGTCTTCTAAGCTGCTGGGATAACCTTTCTCTTCTGACTAAAGATTTCATTCTTGTATTTGCAACCTCTGAAACAATGTAATTTACTTTAAAAACCTGTAAAACCTTTTCTAAACATGACTTGTTTGCCTTAATTCTGTTTCACAAGCTGCGGAAAGTAATGCTTTGAAAACAGCTTATTAGAAGTGGAATGTATGCTTTCAGCAATGTTTTTACCTCTGCCGAATCAATACATGTTGATGCTCAGGGGAGACCTGAGAGCGACCAAGGGGGGCTGGAAGAAAGAAGAGGATGGACTCTTCAGCAGGGTCTGTTGTGATAGAACAAAGGAAAACGGTTTCTAATGAAAAGAAGTGAGATTTAGATTGGATGTAATGAAAAATCTTTTTATGCTAAGGGTAGTGAAGCACTGGAACAAATTTCTCAGAATGGTGTTGGATGTGTGTCCCTGAAGATGTTCAAGGTCAGGCAGGATGGGGCTCTGAGCACCTGGTCTAGCTGTAGTGACCCTGCTCATTGCAGGGGAGCTGGACTTGGATGGTCTTTAAAGGTCTTCTCATTCCAATGGTTCTATGATTATTCTGTGCATATTGAATGCACTCGTATATAAAATATTATATTCCTATTACTGAATTTTAGTCCTGAAAACCTTTTTGCCTTGGAGTTCCCCAGATCTGTTGACAAGGTTACCAAATGGAGATCATGGCTGATGTTTGCTGCTGACATCAGTAGCCAGTTATTATCCAGAGCTCAGGTATTGATATGGAATACATCCCCCCTCCACACACACACTATGTCAGTAGCAGATTAATTCACACCACCTTCACTGGTGGTTTAAAGAAGGGTGGTTGATGTTGCAGTGGTTTTTCATGAGTTGTACCTGCATTTCTGGTTTTGCAGCTCTACTGTTGAAGTAGCGACTTCTAGCAGGCACATAGCACCAACGTGCTGACATTTCTACTGCCTTTGCTTCCTGCAGAACGTTTGAGTCCTCACAAACTTAAATGTCTATAACTTGCAATGGTTAAATCACCAATGGAGCATTCAATAGGAAGAACCTCATCTCTTCTGGACTTCGCTTTGAACCTACTGTAACTTGAAAATTTTGTCCTTCGTTTAATTTCATGTGTTGGTACATTCATCAATCATCGTTTTATTGTGCACAAACTAGAAATCAGATTCTTGACAACTGATTCACTGTGTAGCCATGAGCAGTTGTGTAAGTACAGTGACTTGTATTTCTCAGAGTATGATGTTATTCTTGCTTGCAACTCCATCCAGAACAACTCTATTGAAAGAGCAGTGAAGGATTAAATCAACCATGCTGTATATGTTTTGCTCCTCTTAACTGGAACAGATGATCAGTGTAGAAGTGGCTAAGGACACCAGAAATTGTTAGTGTAGCTCTGTGAGTATGGAGAGTAATTACTGCCTGCTCTTAAAGGGCTGCTGCATTTTTATACACAGTGATTGATGGTGGGCACGTTGCTGACATACCACACAGGGAAATATGTAAAATATGTTGAGTTATGGCTTTAAGGCTGTGACTTGTCTGTAATGGCACTTTCTGGACAGTAGTTATGTTTGAATCTTGTGCTGTAAATTATTAAACACAGTGAACTCTATGTGATCTGCAGAACACAAGCATAGTGCCATGGATAACAGTGTATATCTTTAGTATAGACAGGAATTTGGAGTACCTAGTATAGTATGGTTATAACAGGTCAGATGTGATCCCCATGTTTGATTCCACAACTGGCATATGCAATTATCTAAGTAGCAAGGGTTGTACTGTTGTTTTGGGCCACAGAGCTCATACCAAGCCATGGAACTGGCACTATTGCTTAACACGGAGACAACTAGGTATTGGATTTTCCAGGAAGATAAGAGTTTCTATTTCAGACCTTAGATTGGCTTGCTGAGGCTTCATTCCTGGTTTTCAAACAACTCACTTCCACTCTCTTTTGGCACTGCTGCTGACAGATGTGCAGGTTTTCATCTGTCCTTTGTGTGACACAGCAGTTGTTGCTATTGGCTAGTGCTTTGCTTTCCTGTGTGTCCTGATCCTCCTGGAGGGGAGAGGAGGACTGTGATTTAATTCTCAATGTCTTTGTGTGGCTGTGGGTTGAATCTCAGACGTGGATGCATAACACATCAACATGGGCACGTGTGCAAGTTACCCAACAAACCGCTTGTTGGGGTTTGGAGGTTGGAGTTTGGGTTGCCCATGACTCAGACAACACGGCCTTGAAGCAAGCAATTCTTTAAGGGAGCTCGTGGTCTTGACTTGACCCTTTCCATGTACATGCTGTCTAGCTGGAGGTTTTGATGAGGTCTTCCTTTCATGGTCTGGGAAATGCAGACCTATTATTTTCTATAATGCAACATTTCCAAAATGACTGGCTGGACACAAAGCCAGCATTCAAAGATATGTAATTGAAAACAGAGTTCCCAGGCAGCTTTCTGCCTCTTATGTTGTTCCTGAATGATAAAAGAAGGCAGTTTAAGACAATCTGTAGTTTACAGATCTTATTTGCTTGTGCTTGGGGCAAAGGTGGTGGGGTTTTGTGTGTGTGTGCATGTTTTACATTATGTAAAGGGATCTTTGTTTGGAGGAACTTTTTGCTGATAAAATCTGTTGGAGTTCTTTAGACTCAGTACATCTTTGGAAAGGGGGTGGTGGTTCAGCCAGTGTATTGTATTTCCTTTTTCAAAAAGACTCTGATGTGATCGTGTCTGAAAGCTGTTCAAGAAACCTGACAGGGGCTAAAGTTAAAATCAAAAAGTTAAAAATGAAAAGTTAAAATAAAGAAAATGATGTATATTTTTTGGCAGTGCCTGGTTAAACTACACAGTAGAACTTATTGCTGTAGTGTCTTATAAAGGGTATATCATAAGTGGTTTGGAAAAAGGGGTTAGATCCTTTCTAGGAGGAAAGGGAATCTGTCAGTGTCTTTAAACCACAGTTGTGGTGCTATAACCTGCAGCTCATAGAACACCCTGGGCCATTGCTTGCTGGAAACATGGAGGAACATTGGCTTGTCCAGTGGTGCACCCATTGCTGTTAGGTGTTGGCAGTAGCTTGCTAAAGACAGGCTTGGTGGAATCCCTGCTGTGTGTTCACAACATCAGGCTTTCCTCTCGTCACATTTCTGGGTATCAAAATATAAATATTTTTTTCATCTTGTTAAAAATATTGTAAGAACTGCTGCTTATGTCAAGCCAGGTCCTTGGATTTCAACTCCAGGTACCTTACAGGCATTGCCTTCTTCCTGCATTTTGACAGCTTTGTAAAACTGACAAGACAGTTCTGCTTTTAAACAAAAGCAGTTCTTTAAACCACAGTAGTCAAAGACAACATTCTGTAGTAGAACTGTAGCAATCAATTTTTCACTTCCTCTATCTGCCTGTCATGTACAGCATCTTGAGTGTGTTGTAATTGCTGTGGTGGCCGTGCAAAGGAAAAGTAATTAATGTAGATTTAACTCCTGACTGAAATTTTTCATCTGAAGCAGTGTAGCATTTAGGTTGTGATCCAACTCAGGAACACTTTTTTCACGGAGTGTTTTTGTTTTATTCTTACCCTGCTTTATTTGACCCTGCTGTCCCCACTGCCCATTCCTGTGTTTGTTACCAAGGTATCCCTCTTGAAGGGGGACATCTATTATTATTTGTTGTTTTTTTCTCTTTTAACTGCAAGCTCAGCAGTAGGAGTTGCTTGGTGCATGCCTGTGTATCTTTATCGGGATACTTAAAAACTGGCAACTCTGCTGCCATCTGTCGTGCAGCAGCAATGGGTAACAGAATATTGGTGGGAAGGTTCAACCTCTACAGCCATAGCACCAACACCGGGCTCTGTCGTGGGCTGACACAATGAAATAGGAGGTGTTGCTTTCAGTGCTGCTCTTGCACTTTGCTTTACTGTAACGAGTTGGATCAGGACTGTTTGCCTGGTGTCAAAAGGCAGAGCAAACAGCGTGTAGCAGAGCAGGATAGCAGTGGGTATGGCCTCCTGCTGAGTACAAGGGTGCTTCTGCTGCTGGTATATCCCTGCTTGCTTCCTTGAATGTGCTGGCCTTACAACAACACAGCAGTTGGACAAGTGACCAACTGAAAACCAACCAAGTTTACACACACAGTACTATTTTGCTTAAAATCATTTACCTTGCAATAAAGATAGGAAAGTGTAAAGAAAGGGTTTGGTTTTTGTTTGTTTTGCTTCCTTAAAGCATATAGATTCATAGATTCAT
>VXAB01004322.1:6364-36181 GCA_013399175.1 Odontophorus gujanensis | reverse complement strand
TTTGGATTGGATGTAAGGAAAAAAAAATTATAAATGCGCTGACACACAGGATCAGGTTGCCCAAAGAGACAGTGGATGACATATTCTTGGACACACTTAAGGTGAGGATGGACAGGGAACTGAACACCTGATTGAGCTGTATGTGTCCCTGCTCGTTACAGAGGAATTGGGCTATCTGACCTTTAAGGTTTCCGTTCAACTCAAATGTCTCTGTGATTCTGCGTCATGCGAGGCAGCTAAGGAACATTTATCACTGTTCTGGTTGGCTTGGCTCATTCCCTGGTAATTTGCAATGATGTAACCATTGCCATTGTGGACTCTAACCCACAACTGCTCTAGTTTAGAGACTGTCTCACTGAGTTTGCCAGCTTACTGCCAAAGATTACCCTGCTTCTTATGTACAGGTGGAAGCTAAAATACAAACAGAAAAATTCAAAAATTACTAGTTTTCAAACTTTATTGAAGTTTGAATAGAGGTATTATTGAAGTTCATTAAGAGAATGAGAATGGGTGCTTCTTTCTCTAAACTGCTTCCAAAGGATACTGTTTATTGCCATGGGCTGCGGAGGCAACGTTGTAGGCAAGCATCTCATTACTGTAAACTCAGTCTTTCTGACTACCGCTTTTTGTTTCACTCTTTTCAGCTCTGACACCGAAGTTAAGTCAAATTGCTTTACTGTTGTGCATATTATCCACACCACTCTTGACTTACCTCAGAAGTAAACAGGTCACTGTGCTGGTTTTGTTTAATATAAATATCCAATAAATCTAGCAGAAAACATGCTATGTTGATACTGTCAGCTACCATACTAAAGCTGATTTAATTGCTAATTGTAAATAAAGTATCTGATAACTCTGGGAGTTTCTCGTGGCGCTTATGTGGTTTTTTGTTGTTTTTTTTTTCATTTTTTCTTTTCTTTTTTTTTAGATCATTTATAAACTAATCCTGATCCCCACAAAATATATTTTATGCATCTTACTGAATAGTTTATACAAACAAATATTAGTCCATGGCTTGTTTGCTAACTGCTGACTTAAAATGTTTGTTATTCATGGCAGATGACTGATAAGAGAGATAACACTTTACTGATTTAGAGTTCTGATAATGTTTAAATGTTAAAGATACTACATTTGACTTCAAACTTTATGGGGAATTCTTTGGGTTGTTAGGGGGAGAGTAAGTATGAATAACCTAGACAAAAATAAAGCAAGCATAAAAATAAACACATGAAATATAGGATTGTAGTCAATCTGGCTTTGATAAGAAAGAAAAAGAAAGTAAATAAACACAGAAATAAGTCTTTAATATAAAGTATTTTAGGAGATAAAAAATAAAATAAACAACACTCTTAAATCCAAAATTCACCATGCTAGTGTATTCTGATAATGATATGTCTCATATAGATTTACAAATGAATTTCTTATATTCTTTGAAATACTAAAATTATCTGAGATTTGGATCACAAGCTTTCTTTAGTAAAAAAAAAATATTATTCAATTAATCACAAAATATTAACTGAGCCATCAATAATAGTGAGATGAACATTCACTATATAAATTCAAGAAAACAACAATTCCATACCATTCTCTGCTAACTTTTAATTATGGCATTCTATCGGCACATCATGTAATGTTACAGAATTATTCAGTGACATAAAATTCTGCTCTCTGGACACATTCATAAAACATATATATTTTAACTTGTATCAGACTTCTTTAACTTACATCAGACAACACTGAGAGCATTATCATCTTCCAAAATTATGAAAACACAAAGAAACCCAAAGCTTTCTAACTGTCTCATCTTATAAAACATTTTTTTTTCTCATACTATAAAACATTTTACAGAAACATCCCTTGACTACCTCCCTTTCTGTAAAGGGAATCAAGAAAAGGTAAACCAGAAACTTTTGCTAGAGTATGGTGCCTAGACTGAGGCCTGACATTCACTTGCTGCTGCCTTTGAAAGAAGGCTATCACTCCAGGTTCAACATCCTGCTGTGCCTCATTGTAAGACCTCAGGGAAAAAGAATAGAGTCAAATATTCATAATTTGCATCTTCCCATGAGGTAGATGTGAGTTTTATTTTCTTGATACATAAGAAAGTGGCGATGATCTTCAGTGATATTTTCAGTAATTTCTTTTTGTGAGGAGACTGCTATCTCAGTGAAACGTTCTTGAAGAAAAAGATGATTCTGCATGTTTCTGATGAGGAATTGCAATATAATACCAATTCTGAATTTTGAATGCTGGAAGGAGAAAGAACTTAACAAAGAATGGGCTTCCTAGCATTAAAGCCATAAACGCACAGTGGATGAAACTGAGCTCCATTTAGTGTTTATATGAAACAGTGTCGAAGCACGTAACTTATTACATGCTAGTGAATTACTAATTGAATTGACATTATACCACTGTTTTGTATACATCATAGCAAGTAATAGTTTAATTTTCTAATACACACACACAGGAAAAAAAAAAATAGTAGTATTCTCTTCTACATAAAAACAGAGATATGTGGTACACAGTGCCCTTGCTGGTTAATGTCATATACTAAATCTAGACCCAAACTTGATGACTGTGCAGTCATTTTTTACTTAATGCTTAAAGACATAACTGGATTACAGGCCAAAATCTTGGGAGTTTTTGACCATTGAAGGTGTTATCAAAACATAAATATACATCTTTGGCTGAACTCTGCCACACCAGCCTTCATCAGCGCAGAGATATTTGACCTGAGTCTGCGGTTCTTGCTGAGATATGCATTGCATCATCATCAATTTTCAGCTTGTTACATTAATCAAAACCTATCCTGTTTATTAAACTGCTTCCTGGAGCTCAGGTATTTGAAATTCAGAATGCCAGCAAGCAGCTGCCAGGCACTATGAAGGAAAGAGGTGGGCTAGATTTGAGTAATGTACAAATTGAATTTCAAGTAACTGAGCAGCCTCTTTATCTCTTGGTGACACAACCAGTGATTGTAACAGAGCCACAGTTCAATCATTGAGTAGATACTATAGCCTTTCCCAGCAGTTCTTCCGGAACTACTGATGAGTGTGACCTTTGCAAAAATGCACAAAGCCTTGATTTCTGCATGGTTAACCTTTACAAGCTGGAACCCTCCTGCAGAACCTAACCACAAGGGAGGGATGCATTGGAAAAAAAAAAACACGCATACTTTTTGTGAAAGAACATATTAAAAATAAAAAAGAGAGAAAGAGAAAGAGGAGAGAAGGAGAGAAAAGAGAGAGAGGAGAGCAAGGAAAGAGAGAAAAAAAAACAACAACAAAGATCTAGGATACAGGCATTTTAGAGTTTTTCGTATCTTCAGTTACTTACATCTCTATTTTTATCAGTACTTTGCATGCTCATTACATTCCACAGGTAACAGTCAATCCAGAAGTCTAGCACCAGGGCTATTTTTCTCAGAAATATCCTTCATTCTTTAGAAGTCACACAGCTAAGAAGATGGAAAAATAGAAATTAAGAGTGATCTTAATATTGTGTGCTCCGTTAAAATCACAGCATATAATAGAATAGAATACCAAATCTCCACACCTTGTCAAGGATTGGACTCCTGCATCAGCATTCTGCCCCTGTGCACCCAGCACCTGTGAGAAGTTCTGCCATTCTCAGTCCTTCCTTAGATAGCCAAAGCCAAAATTTTTCCTTAGTAATTTCCTTAGCATTTCCAGCAATGACAAATGAATTATCAGCCAATTCCACACCAAGTAAAAGGCAACAAAAACTGGTGGAACTCATCGCAAGATCTCTGCTAGAGAAATCTTGATGATAACTTACCTTTGTTCCACGTTTCTTTTTTACTGAGTTACTATTATTATTTTTACTGGCTTATTTGTCCATCTTAATATGGCACTAAAAACTGTTTGGAGAACTTTACAAACATATCTTTGAAAACCATGGAAGGCAAAGTAAAGTTGATTCATATTTTATTTAGATTTGGTTGTTTTTATTTTTTGGGTGCAAACCTTTGCAGAAATTATCTTTGGGGTAGGAAATTTGGAAAAAAATGTATCAAAAACAAATATTTGCAGCATAAATTGTATATTGTCTGATCTCACTACATATTTTTCAGATTGGTACACTGAAATCTTTTATCTCAAATTTACTGTCCCAGTACAGAAAATTTGTGCTGCTGTATTTTTTTTTGTTGTTGTTGTTTGTTTTGGACAGTTTCATTTAAGTTGGGATATCAGCTAAAGTATTTAGTGTAGAATGAGAATGAGCAATATTAAAACATGAGACCGATTAAGTGACAAAAGACTTCCACTTAATGAATGCAAACTTGATAATTAAACATCTTGTAGTCTTTTGCCTTTCATAACAACTTAGAAAATTTCATCCTTGGGATTTCACATGCTAATAGTTACAATTTTTTTGCCTGAATACATGTTGATGCATTCTTTAAAACACTGTAAGATACGTGAATGAGAACTGCTCCATTCTAGCCTTCAAAGTGAAGCCACATGCTTGGACCCCAGCAGGAAAATGATTTTAATTCATTCTAGATGACCTTTTCATTGAAATAAAAGCCTTGTCCTTAGGCTATTTAGAAAGGTTAGGTATACTTTTTCCCTTCCACTATTATAAGGCATATATTTATTAGTACTCTCCAGTGTTTGTTCTTTTTTTCACACCAACTGCAGTTAGCCTTAAGAAAAATCAAATAACTCTATTCTTCAGCCCTCTAATTTTCCCTTTTGTAGATCATTAACAACTTCCAGACTCCTGTTTCTTAGATCTGAATGTTAAAATTTTCATTGAAAGAAAGAGGAAAGGGAAAAGGATCAACATAATTACTGATACTATTCAGCAAAATTAAAGCTTGTTTTGTCTGATTTAAATAGAGAACTTAGATTAAAAAAAAATCTCTAGTGAAATACTGTTACATTTGCTGCTTTTCATCTCTCCCAATGAAGAATTTAGTTTGGATATATGGAGTTAGCACCCAGGGGAGAGTGTTAATTACCAACAGAAGAAATCATGTTCAGTATGCAGAATGGTGAAAAGTCTTTATTAACTGCTAAGAAATAGTTAACTTGTCATTAATCAGAGCACTGAACCAGAGGCTGCTGCTTATGAACCATTGATTAAAGTTTACGGTAGCAATAACCTCACTGAAAAACATTTGTTACCATACTTAATGATCAGATTTTAAACCATTAATCTTCCTCTGCTGATTAACCAACGAGATGGCTGTTAGATATTTGTAACAAGTGGTATTATTATTCAAGTTTTTTAAACATCAAACAAGAATCTTAATGTATAGTCTGCAGAAACTTCTGTATGTATAACACAAAAGAGTTTCCACTCCAGACTGAGATAAAGTGACAGTGCAATTAAAAAGCTATAATTTAGCTTCTCTATGAACAGAGGACAAATGCTATGTGGACATAGCTGCCATTTCACAGAAGTACTCAGAGATGAAGTGATTTGCAAACACGTGCAAGAAGTTTGTATGAGGGACCAGTATTAAGGTCAGCATCCCAAGGTCAGTGTTGCAGCCGCCTCTCTGCCCATCCCTGTGGTTATGAGAAGGTGAACTCTGCCTTAATGATACAAATGCAGACCCACTGAGAGGCCAGACTCAATTTCTACAGGGGCAGCAACTATCTTCAAGTTTAAGTACAGGAGATACTAAAACAAAAATGCTGTTTATACTGGTGTCAAATTCTTAATGAAGCCAAGATCGTCGCAACCAAATTCAAACCAATGCATCCATGACTGCACCAGCTACACTACTTGTGTTCCCCTCACTGAGTCTGTCCTTCATGAGCTCTGCTGCAGGCAAGCCTGCATAACAGAACAAAATACTCATGTGAGCTTTCTATTCTATATTTCCGTATTTGCTGAACTTTCTATTCTGTATAAGTGTTGTAAAAATAAAGCAGATTGTAAACTTACTCTGAAACCATTAATGCACCATTTCTATCAGGAGTGATTCTGAAATATAAATGCCTCCCATACTACCACTTATCCCCACTGGAAACATTTTGATTAGATTATTATGAAGCATGTGTTTCACTCTGAATGTTTTTAGTTACTTAGGACAATACTCAAAGCAAAAAGAAATGCTCTAATTAGAAATCCTGTTTGAAAGTTATAAAACACTGCAAGTTCTTATTTTAAGACAAGTTTCACTATGCAATGACATATTGCAAGCAGAAGGACCTGTAGAGGATAAGCGACATTTCAATATCTCATTTTAACTTGGTAGAGTATACACAGAGGTATATTTCTGCAAACCCATGAGTGGCAGCCTTGCTAGGCTTGAGATGAAGTACTGGTAGCCTCAGTCACAACTAAGCATCTGCGAGCTTCCACTGAACATAACTAATGCAGCTTTACTATATACAACACCTCTGGGATCTCTGTAAGGAAGTGACCCATCTTTAATAATTCTGCAAACCATGGCAATATAATAGCATTTGAAACTTGAAATGGTTATTCTTGAATAGCAAAATAATAGAGCAGGAACACATGGGGTGGTTAGACCAATAGCAATAATGATGCAAACTGTAGCATACTGCAGATCTCTGTTATGAGGGCTGTGAGTATTTACAACCTAAGCCAGCAGTTCTGAGGAATTCAATTTCTCTCAGTAATTTCCCATTCTGATGGCTATTCCACAGGCGTAGGAAATTTCAGGTACATGTTAATTCTTCAGACTTTCTTGACTTGCTTTCATCCAGTAAACAAGCTTAGTTATTTGAGTATTTAACTCAGCCTCAACATAATAAGTAAATGACTGGTTTGCATATTGCTTTGTTGTTAACTGAGTGACTGCACTGAGAGATCACAATAAAACATCCTTGCAACTGTCTTGGAATTTTTGACTTTTTTTTTTTTTTTGAAGTTGTGTACTGTTTGCTTTCTCCCATCTACTACAACACTGAGTGGGGGGAAGGGGAAGAGTGGTTCCTTATTCACAAGAGCAGACAAATTACTTTGCAGTTAAACACTGTTTAACAAAAGTTAAGTTTAACTAAAGGCAAATACTTAAAATTATATCTTGCACATAAGATGCATCTTACTATGAGGCTGTGAATTTATCATACGGCTCATTAACAAAATAATACTTAAAAAAATACTTGACTTTCAGTAAGGATCTGTCAATTATGAAATCATATTTTAAAACAGATAAAATGTAGATAATATACTTGGATGATCCACTTCTGGATTTTCTACATCAGAGTGAACTGTGGAAGGGAGACCACACAGATGCCAGGGTTCTGTCAAGGAGTCAGAGAGAGAGGGTTTCTTATTGTGAACAGGGTCTCTTCTTACACCTTTTTGCCTACAAACAGTATTTTTTCACTAAGAGTTCATTGGTTAACTATCCTGGTAAACAGCAGTAAGTGTTTCGGGAATTCTTATCACTATATCCATAACAAAGCAATAACCAACCGCGAGGCTCCCAATGATCCCCCATCATATTCCTTATTACTTCTTTTCTTGGTTATCTCACCCAGGGTTTCATGCCCAGCAGTCCGATGTTTTCGCCAGCCTTGGGACTTGCTAAGTCGCTGGGCAGTATTCCCACAGTGAACCATGGTACTCAGCTTTGCAACACAAAAATGTTGTGCTATCAGATGCTTTAAAAATACAGTTTCCTTGGTGTGAGCACTGCCATGGCAAGTAGATACAGGTTGCATGAGTATGCAGTTTCCCTACATTAAGTAGGGAATACATAAGTGGATGCTATGTTTTTATTGAGGTAAGGAGAATCAGACACAAAGACCAACACTTGTGCAACCATAGCAGTGAAGCCCTGCACCATATTTGCATCATGGCACTCTACTCTCTGAAACTTTAGTGTTTGGATCTGAACAAGTTTTAATGCCCTCCCTCCTCAAAATTCTTTTATGCTTTCTGTTGTTTCCATATATCAGTTTGATGAGCTCACACTTCTTAAGATTTCTGCATCAGAAAACAAGAGCAAAGTTGAAACAAAGTGAGTCATCTGTTTTAGTCTTCGCTTTCACTGCATGAAATAATACAGAGGTGTTAATTACAAGACTTCACTGAGACTTGACTAATAACAGCGTGCAAACAAATGTATGTCAAACTCAGCCACAGAAAGCTTCTTCTAATAAGGTAAAGCTAGCAATTAGAGCTGACAACAAAGTCATACTTTTCCTTGAATATTCATTTATGAAGTCATTGTTTGCAGGCTTGCTTCTGTTTTCTTCAAGGAAACTAATGGGAACTCCTAGTCATTCATTAAAAATGACTTAAATATCATTTGGTGAGCAAGCACACTGGATTAATTCTCCTTTGTACTAATCCACTGACCCTTTGCATCAAAGGCAGAGAAGTAATGTTCTCTAAGATTCCCCAATCTGTGACCTTGACATAATGGGAACAAATTGAATTCCCAGAAGAAGAAAAATGACACTGACCATATAAAACCACTAACCGCGTGTCTGAAACACCATTCATTTCATTTAAATTCTACAGCAGAACTCCTTAGGTTACAAGAAGAAAGAATATGATTAGCACACTAAACTTAGTTCTGTCATCTGGTCTATGGCTTTTTTCCCTCTTCTTCACAAAGCAGTTTTGACATGCTTCTTTAAGCACACAGGCTTTGCGTTCCCATGCTGGATAAAAGCATACCAGGGGGAAGGAGGCTGCACATTCAAATCTATTTATGTGCTTGGATCTCAAAATAAAAACAATTGCATGCTGTCTAATTCCATATCCATGGATTAATCAGAACACTAAAAAAATTTAATGATTATTCCCAAATCTATTAAATGAAATAAAGACCATTTCCATTTATTTTCTTATAGTATGTCTAGTGGAAAATAGAAAACACAACCTGGAAAATCATTCACAAGAAAAGATTTCACATTTAATTAACAAACCAAGGACAGGGATTTAAAAATGCAAGAAAGCAAAATAATTATTCAGTTTAGAAAGATCCATTCTTTGGTTACCAATATCCATTTTCTCCCTAGGTTATAATGTAAACTATTTCCATTGTTAAAGTTTGGTGCTTATACTTCAATATGGAGTATTGCTGAAACTGTGACAAATACAATGCTGCTCTAGAATATTTTTCATCACTTTCATCATCTGTTGGAGTAATAGTTTGGACTTACCCCATTTTATCTATTCTCAAGTTCACTTCTATTTATTTATTTTTTTAATATCTAGATATCTACTGAAATCTGTGAGGATATCTGCATCATTATCTGTATGCTGCATGCTGACATACTCTACCAGTTTCTAATACTTTAGTTCAACTTCTATCTTTTTCCATGGTTTTCTTGCTCACCTACTGATCTGAAAAGGAGAAGAGGAGGCTAAAACTGTGACACCAGCATGCTCTCACTTCTACTTCCACTTGTGTGTTGGCACCAGTGATAACAATAGACAGGGCTGACAAGCATAAATCTGTAAGCCTGATGCAGAGACATGGTGATAAATTGGAATGGCTTTCATGCTACAAGAGTATGGAGAATGGGAAAACTAAGATTATCATAGCTAATCCTGCTATTTTAACTCTAAATATATCTACAGAAAAGGAGACTTTATAATACCTCTGTTACTTTCAGAGACAACATCACACTGATAGGAAAACTATGTTTAACTTTGATTTTCCTTCTGTGGTGAATCACAAAATATTAGAATGGCTTGGATTGGAAGAGACCACAAGGATCATCAGGTTCCACTCCCTCTGCTGCAAGCAGGGTTGCTAGCCACTAGATCAAATTGACCAAAGTCCTATCCAACTTGGCATTAAACACCTCCAGGGACCGGGCATCCCTGGGCAATCTGTTCACCTTATCACCCGGTGAAAAATCTCCCTCTGACACCTAATCTAAATCATCCCTCCTTTAATTTAAAACCATTCCCCCTTGTCCCATTACTACCAGTGTACAAAGTTGATTTTCCTCCTGCTTAAAAGCCCTTCAAGTACTGGAAGTACTGTAATGTGGTTACCCAACAGTCTTCTCCAGACTGAACAAACCAAGCTTCTTCATAGGAGAGGTGCTCCAGACCTTTGATCATCTCTGTGACTCTCCTCTGGACCCTCTTCAAAAGCTCCACATTTTTACTGTGCTGGAAGCAGTACTCCAGCTGGGGCCTTATGAGGGCAGAGGAGAGAGGGATGATCATCTCCCTCATTTTGCTGTCCATTTCTCTCCTAATGGAGCCCAGGATACCACTGTCCTTCCAAGCTGCAAGCTCACGCTGTTGGTTCATGTTAAGTTTTTCATCCTCTGGAACCCCCAAGTCCTTCTCAGTAGAGCTACTCTCAAGGAGTTCTTCTCACAGTTTATATGCAAATCTTAGATTACCTTGACCAAAGTGCAAAACCTTGTCCTTTGCTCTGTTGTACCTCATTAGGTTCACATGGACTCCCCCTTCAATTTTATCAAGATGCCTCTGGATATCATCCCTTCCTTCTACTGAATCAGCTTCATTTTCAGCATGGTGTCATCAGCAAACTTGCTGAAGGTGCATTCAATCCATCATCTATTTTACTGAAAGAGTACCAGACTCCAGACAGACACCTGGTGGACTCCGCTCCTAACCAGCCTCCACTTGGACAAAGATTTGTTGACCACATCTCTCTGTCTGTGACCTTCCAACCAATTCCTTATCTACCAAATAGTCCACCCTTCAAATCCATACCCCTACAATTTAGAGAAAAGGATGTGGTGGGGAAGTGTTTCACTCAAATGTACTTGAAAATAAATAAAAATTAAGTTAATAAATTCAAGACGAGGTCTTCATGTAATAGGCTTGATTAGATCAATATGGGTGGAATATCAGCAGTTTATTCATTTTTAAATAATTGATCTGAATATGAGATTATGAGAATCTTTGTAATAATAACATTCTTCAAATATTGTTCAAAGTGAATGTCCTTTGATAACACCTGTAACAAGAAGTTGATGAAAGTATTGCTTTATGTATGCATGTTTTGTTCATAAGTTTGTGACTTCTTACAGGTATTGGCAACAAATTGTTTCAGTTATGCAGAATGCACCATACACCTTGATTGCAAAATAGTTAAAAGCATATAATTTTAAAGGAAACAACAAAAGGAAAGCCTTTTATTTTCAGTGAAAGAGAATTTTATAAAGAAGTGTTTCTGTTAATTACTTCTTGCAGCAGGTATTGGCTGCCAAGGTAATGCATTACTATATCATTTGGAAAAAGCTACAGTTGTAATTAGATGAGCAAATAAATGTTCATTTCAATTTATTAATATAGCTGCAGGCCTTGCTGCAATTTGTCTCATTTCTGAGACCAAGGCATCACAGGCTGGGAATGATTGTGGCAAAGTAACTGGCTTTAATAATGGATTCAGGCAGTGAATTATTCATGCAGAGGGGAGCAAGCCTTGATGCTTTCTACTCCTTTAATTAACTGTGAGATTCTGACTAGCCTATGGTGTGTTTAAGCTTTTCCCTGCAAATGTAAATTTTCTTGTAACCACACACATACACACCCTCCAAATAAATAAAAAAACAAACAAATAAATAAATAAATAAATCTGTTTATCAATTGCTTAATCTAGAAAATGCAATTTTGACAAAATAATTGCTCTGTCACTATTATGTTCTAATCCTCACATTCGTGTTCTGTCATAAAAACACCATTTTAATAAGTTGTATCTACAATCTCAGCTCCTAAATCAACTCAGCTTTCCTCTGTAAAACTTTTTCAGCCTGCAAATTCTGGAAATTTATACTTTGATATCCAGTGCTCTTTTCCTAACAGGAGCACAGACTGAATTCAGAGTCCACCTTTTCTTTTTCCCTTCCCTTCCCTTCCCTTCCCTTCCCTTCCCTTCCCTTCCCTTCCCTTCCCTTCCCTTCCCTTCCCTTCCCTTCCCTTCCCTTCCCTTCCCTTCCCTTCCCTTTTTTCTTTCCTCCTGCTTCTCTCTCCCTCTCTCTTTTCATTCTTTCAATATCCTAATATTCATTCAACAGGACTGTTTCTGTGGGCTGAGTTATGTATACACATAACAGTTTGTTGGATCAGACTCCAAAGCAGGAAAAATCAGAAGGAGTGTATCTCAGGAAAGATTATTTAAGGCATACAAAGTAATTGAGCTGTTCCTCTTCAAATACTGAAGAAAACTTTTGTTTAAAATGGTTGGTTTGTATTTTCTTAACGAGCTACAAAAGACATTTTTTGAGCCCGCATTTGGTGTAGCATCAAACAAACATTCTAAGCACACACCAAATATAAGTGCTGCAATTATTTCCACGGGACTTTGGTGCGTTATTTATGTGGGTTTACCAAAATGCTTTAATTGTTTCCTGCTGAGGATCACAGATTATAGTTTCTTAATAGAAATACCATACCAAAACAAACAAGCAAAAAAAAAAAAAGAAAAAATAGCCTTCAGAATTTTTTATTTACAAGCTTCCTAATTTTTATTATGTGCAGAATTGAACAGGAGAAATACACTGTAGAGGCACCTTCTACTGAGATATAAATCTGTGGTTTTGTTGCAGTCACGTTAGTGACATGCTTAGACAATTGATTGTCCCTTACCTAACAAATCTACATTGCTATTACCTGTTACTAAGCAAGTAAAATATGTAGTGCACATAAACATTTATTGAATAATTTTTGTATTGCAATGATAGGCTTCTTTTGACTTTCAGCATTTCTGAACTAACAAAAGAATATGGGGGAGGTCTTACTCAGCACCTCTTTGTAGAAATTGAATCACTATTTCTATAAATCAAATGCCATGTTAAAAGCTCTGTGAAGTAAACAATATATGTGAATTAGCTGCATAACCTTAGTCTATATAAATCAAAGTTGCTTTATGAAGGTATTGATGTTTTCAACTTTTGCGAAGGTTGAATACATTTAGGCATTTACCCCCAGGGAAACTTTTGATCCAGATGAATCCATTCACTTTGAAAACAGATCACAGTCATGACTGCGAACAGTCTTCTATACACTAAACTAAATGTGGGTCCTTGTATTAACTGTAGTAACTGTTAGGTTTGTAGCAATACGAGTGCTATTTTTGACAAGAAAAAAAAAAAAGGGTGTTGAAAAATAAGTATTTGATTGCAGGATACAGGTTATATTTTAAATAATTTTTTTCCTTTTTTTTTATTTTTTTTTCGTTTCAGGTAAAGTGAGCTGTGATAGAATGTGAATATAATATTTTCACATATTCCATACAAAGGAGAGAGCTGATTGTGATAATAGATATGTTATTCTAGATTAAATTAATACCTTCTTGTAAATTGTAAAACTGTTTTAAAATTGATAAATTGTATTTTATATTTCTGCAAGTGTTCTGCAGGACGTGCCAAATCTACTCTGGACTGCTCTGTGTAAATCTTGATTAACTCCACTGAAGCCTTCCTTCAACAATACTGTTGGCTTTAACGTATCTACTTGACATCGATGCTGGTGTGCCAGATATTGTGTGATGCTGTTAGTCTGGAAGCAGCACACATTGAAAGTGGCATTAATTTCTACAAAAAGAATGACTGTGAGAAAAATACCTTATTTCTGTTTGAATAAGGTTATGACAACAGCCAAGCTTTAGAGCAGGCATGCCCAAACCATCTGCCACAAGTGGAGCCCATAATGCAGGCCCCCCTGGTCCACACCATCATAGCAGTGGCTCTTCCCTGCTGGAGCAGCCCAACCAAGCCCCAGGAGTGCACCTATTGCTCAGAAGCAGCCACACATTGGTGTGCAAGTGGCACTGTCTTGAGCTGAAACCAAGGCAGGGTGCAGAGCATTGCTAACTCAAGTTATGTCAAACAATTGCATACATATATTGCCTAAACACAGACTTGTAAACAGCAAAAAGTATGCAGCCCCTGCTTTCTATTTTGATAAAGAAACTTGAGAAGTGGTTTCAAGACTGCTGGGAAAATCATCATCTGTTTGCATATTTGAGACTTCATTTTCAATCAACATAAATACAATACCTGGAAAATTTCAAAGTGAATGTATAGAGTTGCAATCAGATATTCCACTCAAAGGGAAATGTAACCATCAGTCTTCTACAAGTTCTACCTTACCAGAGAAGAAATTCTCTGTTAAGGTAGAGTCCTTAACAGGATCCTCAGTTCACAATCATATCTTTTTCATGTCATTGCTTTTTTGCAGTATGTGCATTTGTGAACAACTAACTTTAAAGAATAATGCACAAGAAGAATAAATTTCATCATAAATCTCTGATGTACATTTTGGGGACTCACTAAGAACTGTAACCACTGCCACTGGACCAGACTGATTCATTAATTCCACAAAAAGAAGGACAAATATCCCACTAGTTTTATGGTTTTGTTGCTCTCTTTATGTATGTATGTATGTATGTATGTATGTATGTATGATTATGATTATGATTATCATTATTTGAAAAAATAAGTTTAGTTATTTATATACGTTATTTTATTTGCAGCCCAAGATAATTACTCTTCACTCGGTGCAGCCCAGGCAAGCCAAAATGTTGGACACTCAAGCTTTAAAGGATTAGCTCTGGAACAAGGAACCTCATGACCTCAACCATACAGCAAGATGGAGATAATATGGAATGCCTATTCTGATAAAGAAAGCTACACCTTTTGGTTCAAACTTAAAAACAAACAAACAAACAAAATCACCACAAGCCAGCCAACAAACAAAACCCTAATTTGTTGCAAGCCTTCTCGTGACAATTTTAAGCCTTCTCTCCCTGCACTTCTCCGAAGAAGCAGACACCACGGGATTTTGGAGCTTAAAGTGCAACGTACTGCCACTACATCAGTGTACAAAAGGGCAAGCCTCCTTTGAATTACTGTGCCTTTTCCTCTAATAATAAAAAAACATATAAATATCTCTTCAAACTCATCATGCTTAATAAATGCCAGGTTGCCTCTGAGGGTGATTGCAAGAGACAACTATGTGTTAAAGGAAGCACATACCAAATGAAAAACAAAACCAATGTGCAGTCGGAAGATATACATCTTTTAAAGGACAGATTAAAAAAAAAAAAAAGAGTTGTAAATTAAATTGTCGCGCACAATGCTGTTTTTTCTATTACTATTTATTTATTTATTTTAAGTTCCCTTCTTCTCTAAAGAATAGTGTAGCATTCAAGTGTGGGAGCGTTTCTCTCAAACGTGTAAATCACGCATTTAGCCTTGCCGGCTGCCGCAGAACCATGGCGGTGGGGGAGGGGAGAAATAAATACTGGTCAGGCAGTGTGTTAATGAAACATTTACACAAGCAGTTTATGTGGTAGTAATGAAAAAGGCCTCTTTCATCCCATCCTTTCATTACTTAGCACAGTCTTTAAGAGGATTAAGCTTAAAAAAAAAAAAAAAGCTGTGAGTAGGGGGAGGTGGGCAGAATGTGCTTATCAGTTGATTCTCAGGATCGGTGGTGCTGAGTTCTTAATAGATTGCCCCTGGATTTGGGATTACTGCCGTGCAAACTCTTTCAGGCGTCGCTACAGAACAGAAAGCAGTTTGTTTTAGCAGCATTCTCACCCTGGGATGAAGAGAGCTATTGACTTTGTGATTAAGTGACAGAGGATTTTAAGTCGCTGCGGTCTGATCCCTTCTGCGGCTTCATCTTTCCCTTAAGGAAGGGACTACATATTTACAGTGATTTATTTAAGGTGGATGATGCAGTTTGCAAAGAGACATGCACTAATTCCTCAACTAACATGACTAAAAGCTGCTGACAGTTTGATTTTAGGAACACGGGAAGATGATTCACTGAGCAAATCACTGCACGGGAGCAAGGGTTCATCTCTACAGGTAATATATATCGAGATCCATTGCAACTCCTTGTCCAAAGGTGAATGTTTCAAGTCTGGATCAGAAGTCGTGCAGTGTAGGGGCAGGCTGAGCACGATGCTGTGTGCATGACTTTCCCCACCTCCCACAGCCCCCTGTGCCTTGCAATGCACTGTACCTAGCCCTATGCTTCTGGTCGTGGGCCATTGCTGCTTTGACTGTTTTGTCAAAGAACTCAGGCATGCTTGTAAATATGTCTGTGTGGATGTCTGATCCAACCAAGAAAATGGTGACGTTAGCCCATTCATCTACTTTAATGAGGGGAGGGCCAACCTCAAGCTGCCAAATCCCTGGTCAGCCTCAGCCCACCTTGGCCATGGCCATGGTCACAGGTAGAAGAGTGTAGTAGGAAGACAGGCTAGCTGCTGGCTCCTACTGTGTAATATAGCCTGGGCAGGCAGGTCTAGGCAGTCCTGAGTAGCTTCTGTTGGAGGCAGAGACATGTATGTTTGGAGGTGCTGAATAAGTCTTTTTGTCAGTAGATCTCAGCACTAGTTCAGGCTTCCCAGTACCAGTTTGAAAATTCTTGTCTAACTGGCTAAAGAAAGTAAACCAATGAAAGGAAAATAGCCCGAACGATTCACTGTTTATGAAATTCATTTCTTATATAGTAGTATGGTATGGTATTTCTTATAGAATGGCATTTCTTACAGTAGTAAAATTTCATTTTCAGTAAGAGATTTAATTTTTTAAAAGGTGTGAGGAACTACAACAGAAGAAGATAATCGTATAGTTATGTTTGATTGCCTGGCAATCATTACATGAAAAAAAGTACTGGATTACATGAGAGGAAGTAAACATTCCTATTCATATTTCCACTCTCAAGGGAAATTAAACCTTTTATTTTCTCTGTAACTGCTAATGACATTGTATGGGAGCAGTTCTCAACAACAATGAAAGAAATTACAGTTATTATTATTTTTTTTTTATCTATTCAGTCTAGTGATTAAATAAGTTTTTCAGTAGACTTAAAAACATGGCAAAGGACTCCCTGCATCTGGAAACACCAAATGGCATAAATATAAATAATAAATGTACTTCATAATTCATTAACTCTACCCGTTGCTGATAGGTTTGGAAGCTGTTTGGACAGATCATCTGAATCAGGTCTAAAATGGCACTCTCTTGCCTTTGAATTCTCGTATTTTAGAGTTTCTATGCTTTTGTTTCTTGACAGAAAGGAATCAAAATTAGGTGTTTGGGCAGGGGAGTAGGTTAGAGTAATGAACTCTGAAACCTTTCCAACTGTTATTTTTCTATTCATCTTTTGACTTAGATTTGGAGATATTTATTTATTGAGCTTTTCAGTCTGAATGGAGCTTTTAATGAAGAACAAACATTTCACAATTGAGAATTGCTCAAGTTTGCAAGCACTGAGCATGTTTTGCAGCACTGAGCATATTATTTTTATTCTATGAAGAAGTCTATTATTAACAGAATATTAAAGTAGGATAGTTAAGCATTCAACTCTCAGAGTACACAAACTTAGCACTGTATCCTGAGCATGTTCACTTCAATAGACTTCAATTACATAATTATTCTTCAGAATTGCTGGATTATTATTATTTTTTTTTTCTACAGCCTGAATATAACAAATATTAAGATCTTTCTCCGGTATTTTATAGTCCACTTCTTTTAATATAGCAACAATTTTGTATATTTCACTAAGTTCATTTTCAGGTAGCATGTTCTGATTTAGCGTTTAAAGAAGTTGAAATACAAGTTTATGACACACAGTGTAATCATTCAGCCACAAGAATTCCAGAAAGATGTATTAGGACATAGCAAGAAACATAGCATCACTGGAAAATGTAGGTATATGTGCATGTAAGCGTGTGTATGCATGCATTTATGTTAGTGTCTATGGGTATATACATGTGTATATACACAATCACATGCATGCAGAGACATATATATTCATGGCATTCTTAAAACAAAGCAAACCTAAAAAACAAGTTTGACTGAAAGTACAATCATCAGTGATTCAATGTGGACATTCATAGACTTCTATTTAATATAGTAAAAGTGATGTTTTAAAACTTGTACTTAAAATATTTTTAAAAATCTATTTTAAAGAAAACTGTAGAGATGCAGAGTGCTGAGCAGTTTCACATCATAATGCCCAGGAAGTGAGCAGCTCCATTCCCTTCATATCTTGCTCTTTCTTTTCCTGACCTTGTACATGAACAAGTTTTATTCACTATATCTTCAGAAAACTGACCCAGCGAGGGTAGGAGAATGCATCATTAGCTAAATTCACTTATTGAGAGGTATATGAGAGAATTTTGGATTACAGATGCAGGAAAGTGAAAGAGAATTGAAAAGAAATGGAGTAGAAAGATGAGATCTGTTGCTTGCAGTGATAGGATTTTATATTAATTAATAGGGGCTGCAGTACTGAAAATAGAATGTTTAAAGCACATCAGGCCAAATGGTCTTTTTTTTTAATATTTCCATTAAAATTAATAATTAAGGAGCTTAATTAGACGTTATTCATATATAAGCATACAAAGAATCTGTGTCCTTTGAGTGTTTCCTGTACACAACTTCCAAGCAGAATTTTCTTCAGCAGCGTTAATGCGCCAGATAGCTGTGATATTCCAAAATACCAAATATCTGTCTAAAATAATAGTCCTGCAGAAATTCATGCACTTGATTTGCTTTGTGTGATGCCTGGTTGTGAGTCACTTCAACCTCCATTCTTGGAAGTTTTCAATCTCTGATGGGAAAAAGTTCTGAATGCCATGATCTGCCCTCAGCCTTCATCTTGCTGTGAGAAGTACATTAGATCAGAGACCTCCTGGGATCTTTCCAAACCTGAATTATCTTACAGTCCTGAACTGTCTCATATGATTTAAATCATAAATCATAAAATACATGTATAAGTCTTTTTTAAGATTGGCTCATGAATGTTCAGGGACAGCAGTAAATATTCTAAAAAGGAAATTGCATGTGACCCCATAATCAAGCACCATGTGTAGGTATCAAAAAGCAATAATAATACTGGAAATGTGACTGTTAGTGATGGAAACAAAAGCAAAAATGGTCAAAACAAACACAGTCTAAAAAGACAAAATCTGTGCTAGGCAAAATTCAGAGAGCCTGAGTAAGAAACATGTTTGTTAGGATTTTACATTGTAAACTGGCTCAATTCCCGTAAACAAAGGCAGAAAGCATCAGCATGAAATTTTCAACAGGCTATGGAACGAAGTGGAATCAATCTGTTTTGCTACTCCAAATGCAGATCAGGTGAAAGTAGGAAAGAGAACAAAGATTATTTCATGTGGTTGGACCTGTGCCCGCAGAAAGGTATGGATGCAAATGTTCTGGAAAACCAAGGCTGTTTGAATTTAAAGTCTAATAGGTAAATTTAGTTAGAAATTGAAGAAATTCAAAATTAAAGACTTCGGAAACATACGCCATGCAGTCACCATCTCAAGAAGAGATAAAGTGAATAGAGAAATTTGTAGTGTTTTATAGCTGAATATTTGCTTTATCAAACAGTGTTATTGTGCTCTTCATCTGTTGTAGTTTGCATTGAAATAAATAGAAGACTTACTTTCAGAGTTATGTATGAATTAATGATATATGTATGACATGTATGTGTGTGCATTTATGCTGACATCCTCTTTTGTCCTAAATGATGTTTATAATAAATTTTCCCTGTTTGGCATAAATAAGAATTTTTCCTCTATGAAAATCATCCTTAACTCTTTTTTTTTTGTTTGTTTGTTTTTAACCCAGTCCCCCTAGAATACTTCACCTTTGGTTTTTGTTGGCAAATTTGGAAACAGTTTCGCCTTGCTTTCCCAACTTATCATATTTTAGTCTTCTTGAACCTATAAGTCTCCTTTCTTGGTCTTGCTAGTATGGTCTTTCTCAATCAAAAGCAGAACAGTTTGACTATCATGACTGTTTTCCACATAGCACAACCCTCTATATTTCTTGACAGTATTACAGTGATACAGCGATACAGTCATGAATTGTCATGCTTCACATGTAACATTTTTAACACATTTTAGCTCATAATTTCTTAAGAAAATTGATGGGCTGAGAACACAAAATTTTAGAATGTAAAATACCAACGATTATCTATTGTTATATAAAATATAGGGAAGCTTCTTGCCACAGAGTTATTTTCAGTACAATAGCAAACACTGTACCAAAACAATTACAAACTGGAAAATAAAAGATCAATCTTCCTGAGTCACTGATGTCTATTTTCGTGTGTTGAGAGGCACTGAGACGCGAGTGCTAGGAGTGTTTCAGAAATGTCTTTGTTTAAATTTACATTACATCCTTTAACATCCAGTAATAGCACAGAAGTACTTCTAAGTTTCTTATTCCTTTGAAAAATAAGGAAATTTTCTCAACTTCAATGCAGAATTTTATTTGGGAAAGAAAAGAGTAAAAATCCTAGTAAACTGACACAAGGTGCTATCAAATTCTTCTAGTAAGGGAGACTAAAGAACCACAGATATGGGCTATAAAGATAAACTTTTAGATATTCTGAAATTCATTTCTGAATTAAATATTTTCTTTGAAGTTAATTTCCTGATCTTCAAAATCCCCTAAACACTCAAACTCTGTAGAAAAATGCTGCTTGTATGTGTACTAATTTGATTCGTTATGACAATGCCCTTACATCCCAGAACATGCCATGAAGCAATCCTTTAGTCTGTGCTACATTTAATACATTTCAGAAAATCAATACTAATGGACAAAAACAGTGATGCAAATAGGTAAATAATACCCAACACCCACATATTTTCTAGAAGTGGAAACATGAAGTATAAAAGAGAAACACAGAAATTTCTATCCAACAGATTGAATAGCTGCTCTGGGATAAATGGCATGGCATGGCATAAAATAGCATCCATAAAAGCAATGAGTCATCTAACTCTACAGGAATTCACCAGCATTGCACTTCTGATAAGTGAATATGATGTTGTTGATAATCTAGGGTAATTTCTACCAAAACAACAAACAACTCATACAACTGAAAGGATCTCAATATAAATTTTCATCCCCTGGTAAACATATAGTGAAATTTCTTCAAGGAATTAGAGAGGAATACACAAACTCACATATGTCTCTTTCACAGGTTTATTTGGCCTCTGAAGGCTAACATAAAGTCTTTGAAAATGATAGACAGACTCTAATTTCAGTGGGATTTAGAGTATATATTACAGAAATTTTCATTGCATGGTTAAGGTACTTTTTCAATTGAAGAAGGTAGGTGCTAGTTTCCATTCAACACTCTGAGCTCTGAACTAACAACACGAAACTGTATTGCTGTCATAGTCTATGCATGCAACACAAAGCTAAAATGTACACTTCCATTTTGTTATTNATTTATTATATTATACTATATTAATTTCTCCATTATTTTTCACTAGAAAAAGAAATAGAGTGAATCTAAGATATGCCATTTTCATAATGACTGGAGTTGACTTAGAGTCTACACTGGTTATAGATCTCCTTGCTAATCAAACTGTTTAAGTAAGAGTGTGTTTTGTTTGAACGTGAAGAAATATTGTTTCAGAAATATTGTTTCAGAAATATTGTTTCCCAATCAGATCCTTAGAGGAGCAATGCAAAAGTAGTGCTAAAAGATGTCAAAAAGGTGGTACAGAAACCCTAAGCATGAGAGGATTTATTTCCCTCTGAATATTACTGAGGGACAGTAAATTGATCTGGTGAAGAATATTTTTCTCTGAGGAACTTTCACAGTTAGGCTCACACAAATGAATTCACATGAACATGTATGCATGTGTACATTGTCAACAAAAGACAAAATGTCACACAGCTATCAATGCAAGTTTAAATTAAAACCACAGACAGTAAGTAAAGAAAAAAAAAATCCCATTTAGAAATTGGTTATTATCTGATGCAATAACATAAATGTAAAAACTATCAGTGCCACTCATTTCTTCTTAGCCTGCAGTAGCCTCTGGGAACTCAAAAATCATTATAAATTATATGCCCTTAAGAAGAAAGGAATGACACGTGAGAACTTTATGCAATAAATACTGTATGTAAATCAATGTTTTAGAGACTGTGACATAGCTGTAATCTAAGATAATAAGAAGTGTGATCTTTTTTCTTTTGATGAGGAATATTTTAAGGTGGAAAAAAGAAAACTCAGTGCTGAGAAAGCACCAGTGAAGAACAAGTCGCTCTCTGTGACACTGCATTTCTTAGCAGCTTAGAGATTAATGCTGTCTTGTGCAGCTCATGCGTTACTATTCCTAGCTAACCAGAAATGAAAAATCATGTACTCAACTCATTCCTTGCTGCATAAATGTTATACAAAGAGAATGGAAATTTGCACGTAACTCTTCTTTTCTGTTAAAATGTTCCAGACTTGATAATGTTAGAATGAGAAATATCTTAGTGTCGGTGTGTTTTCCTACCCAGGATCTGTGATACAGCTTAATATATTCTAATTATAAGTTGAAAAATGAGAGATTTAAATTATTTTAAATGATGGAGAGGCCACACCAATTTGAAAAGTCTTGATGTATTATATTACATAGAAAATATAATGCTAGAACATTCCATATCCAAAAACACAAAGGGCAGAACTGTCAAACTTACCAAGAAATTACAACTAAGGAAAAATGTAATGATGTCAATAATATTTGAAGGTAACTGAACTTCAGAGACTTAAGCTATTACAAGAACATTTTAGTGCAAAGAGCTATTCAAACACATGCAGCAAATATTATTGCACTAGTAAACTCTGTGCATCCACATCTTATTGAAAAATGATTTTTTGGAGGTATAATACAGTTCAGTTATACCTCCCCTTGAAATGGAAAACTTTGTCCTGTCAGCAAAATAAGTGAAAGTTGAGCCTGACAGAGTAAGCTTTTCTAAGGACAAGATTGTCATTGATTAATTTGTTACCAGAATCAACAATGTAAACTAAATTTACTTTGAGTATTGAGGTCAGGAAGATAAAGTTATTCCATATTCAACAGTGTCAAGAAAGACACCTAAGTTTTCAAATATTCCTCTTTGCAGTGTTCTTGACTCCTATTATAATTTCTACACCCTTACAGGAAATTCCTGGTAAAAATTCATTGGAAAGCCAGCACTTTCATGATGTGTGTTAGGTTTCTTCAAGACAAAGCAGCTCCTCAGCTCCTGTATGCTTGCGTTTAGTTTCCAGACAGTAAACTCTTCAGATATTATGCTGTAAGGTGACGTAAAAAAATCAGTTCTAATTAGTTTCTAAAGCTGGGAGGGGAAGTAGATTGAGAACCTCCTAAGACTACCACTTATAGCATTATTTCAAAAGATAAGCCTTTAGAAAGACATTTCTTTATGTATGGAAACTAGGCTTTCACATACGTGTTTTATCACACTGACTAAACTAAGATTTTCATCTACTATGAACTGAACATTATTCAAGATAGCAGAAGTCAGCCACAAGTTTCTTCATTGAGGAAGAGACCAGAAGCAGAAGAATGGAAGAAAACAAGATATTGAAGTTAAAACTGAAGGCTAAGTGAAAGGGAAAAGCCAATTCCTCTTCAAAGTGCTGCATATATGCTAATAATATGAATAGAGAGGGACAGGTTTCTCTCTGTCCCTCTCCAGACTTAAAACCCACCATGCTACAAAGACTTTCAAAGATCTTTTAGAGGTTGTTGAATTTAAATTTTGCATTTTTGGAAATGAAAAATACCTTCCTGATTTTTTTTTAATAGAATATCCCAACTTAGTCTAATTCTTGAGTCAGCCAGAAAGTAAATTGTATCAGAAAGGGAAGACCAGGAAATATACTAACTTTTATCCAAACTAAATTCATTTCATTGCTCTTAATGTCAACCATAAAAATATATTAGCTTGTTAGTACTAGAAATCTGTTCCTCCTGTGCAATAATTTTTACCTCTGTAACAATGAAGATGACAGCTGGTGCTCACTAGACTGTGATTCCCACATTTCTCACCAGAGCTCATCTCACAGTTTGCATTTGACCAGTTCAACTAATCAAGTACAAAATGTGTATATTAAATTTAAACTTCTTGATTCAGTAGCATTTTTAAACCTGAGACTGCAAAATTACGAGTTTGAGTATCTTGCTTGTGATTTATTCTCTTTATGGGAGAAAACACGTGGATGATACCATATATATTCATGGTTCTAATCACTTTAAAATTGCATTTGATATAAATGATTTTGTAAGATATTATAAGTTTTGTTAATACCCATCTGTTGTTAATTGGGATTTGCCCACCCACATTTTTACTCCTAGATAGGCTGCTTCTCATGACATGATAGAAATCACATTTTAAGATTAGATTTTAGAGAGACTCATATTTCATAATGATTTTTCACTCTCAGAATGCATTAGTTCTGGTAGCTATTGTGCCATGCAATGGCATAATACTGAAGAAAGCAGATGTCAAACTTTTCAAATGCTTGTGTTAAACTAATGAAGGACTATGCCTAGAAGAGAGGCTTTCGTTTTGTACTTCCTGTACTTGCAAGTAATAAATGTCTAAGAAGATATTAACTATTTAATTAATGTTTTATAATGATGAAGAGAAACAAAACCATTTCACAAATTAAGAACACTTTACTTTTCAAGCTGTAATTCATACTGTGAATGGGTCAGAAAAAAATGTAAAGAAACTCAGAAGGAGAGAGAGAAGATTTATGATAGAATAAATAGTAAAAATAAAAATGTTATTTCTCTTTGCATGTTACTGCCAAGGAACAACAGCCTGTCCTTTTGGAACACAATTTTCCATTTTCCTTTGGGAAAGTAGTCAGTCTCCTAGGAACTTCAATAGTGTTTCCTGACAAGTTTCCCCATGATTTTACTAAACATCTGGCCTCTGTGGTATGCAATTATATTACTCTTTTCTCTTCACAGTGACCTCCAAGTTCAGCTACCTCTGACCTGAGCAGCAGGAGAGAGTAAGCAACTTCATACTGTGTGAAAAGAAAATCACTGAAGCTGGAAGTTGAGTGTGAAGTCATTATTGGGGCAAATGGAAATACAGAAGAGTTGCTCAGCGTACAACCTAGAAGGAAAACACTACACAGAATCTTAACAGGGTCAACAGTGCTATTTATTTGTCAGTATCTGAATGCATGGATGAAGGCAAAATGTCCTCATAAAACCCTATCTCTTGATTTGTCTTGTGAAAGTAAGCCTACACATAGTAGTAGAGAAAAAGAGTCACAGACTTTGGAACAGGTCAAAGAATATAAGGCTAATTGAAGGCAGGTTGCTCAGATGATTTTTTTTACATCTCAAATGATGGGGAAGAACAGTTTGTTTGTTTTGGCTCAAAAATATATGCCAAAGGCCTCACTCTATCAGACACATGCACTCATTAAATGCTCTAAGTAATTAGGAGGTTAACTCATATAACATCAGCAAGCATACTTCTATACATACTTCAATCCTTCTTCAAGATAAACTAGACCCAAACCATGTTAACCTTCTTCTGCGTAGAGGGAGTAGGAAACAAGGGCCAATATTACAACCCACAGAATAAGGAATGGTGCATTAGATATGCATAACATCAGGTGCATGAAAAGGGCACATCATTGTAATACTGCCCCAAGGGTTAAAATTGGACAACCAGTGTCATCATTAATCTTGTAGAACTGTCTATTATAGTACAGCCATTTAGTCCAACAAAGCCCTCCTTAACAGCCAGAATACATATTTGATTTTGATCCAGTGACAAATGCCTTTTGATAGCTTTTTGGCAGGCCAGTAACTTGCTAGATTTTAGTATCTGTAGAAAAGCTGAACAGAAGTGTCATTACAAAGCAGTACAAGTCTCAGATCATTTCTGATATGGCCCACTGTTTTTTATAAGACTCACTTGCAGAGAACAGTCATTGGAGGCTACTGTGAGACTGGTAGCACCAATATTTATTCATACTCCTGTTACACTATAAACAAATGAAGAATATACAATCGCTGTAGTTTCTTGTAGATAATTCATTCAGTATTTAAAAATTAGTCTTATACTAAGTTTTTGATTCAGTATGCTATTTGTGTAGCATTTAGAAACCAGACATCAAGCGAGCACTGAAATCTCTCCAGTTTTTGAATAATTAAAACAATATTAAAGAAAGCACAACATTTTTTTTTCACTAAATCATCCTTTGAACATTAGGAATCTGTTCACAGGAATTAATTAGGTTATGCACATGCCAATTCAAATGTTCCAGCCTTTAATCTTTGAAAAATATTTGGAAAGAGCTTTTTTTTCTCTCCCTCTCTCTGTACAATTTATTTATGTAATTTATCACCACAGACCCAGTGCTGCAATACATTTCAACTCTTCATTTGCTCCCACTGAAACATATACTACTTCCAGTGAAAAAAAAGAGATAGAATAGGTTCAAAATAAGATATCTGTAAATATTTAACAGTTTCATAAAAGTTCCATTAACTACAGCTCTGTAGAACAGACAGTTCAGAATATGCCAAGAAGCTGCACACATTTTATTTGCCTTAAACTCAACAGTTCAATTAGGAAGAAGCACTTTCTGTGGTACACCTTGTGTAATGTGGAGATTGAGAAAACTTTTTTTAAGACACAGATATTACACATAACGTATGTGGCTTGTGGGTTTGCACAGTACTCTATTCATTAACAGTGAGAATGAAACCATCTTACCCTCAGCAACTATGTCTAGAAAACCATACCTCTGGAAAAGAACATTATTTATTTTATGTATGAATAGTTACAGTTTGTGTGTTTAAGATGCAAATACCTCCTTTTGGTCGTGCACCCACTGGAATGCACAACATATCCTTACCTCCTTCAATGCTCTGGGAGGTCAGTGTTTGGACTTAACGACTAGCAATGTGGGATAACATTATAAACATCACAAATGGGAGTTTTATACATTTTCCATAATGAATGGATAGAGCATAAAGCCACTGCACATGCATCCATATCCCATGAATCTATAGAAGTTCAGATTAGGAGTGCTATAACTGAAAACAGATGATTAAGTGCTTAAGCACATTAAAAATTAGTGGTAGGTGTTTGTTTGTTTGTTTGTTTGTTTGTTTTTTGTTTCTTTTTAGGTAGATACCTTTTTGAAGTCAGAAAAAAGAAAATGTAATTGAGTACACACATGTTCATGTCCTTTTTACAGTTGCGCATGCATGCAGTTGGTTCTGTGAATAAATGCATGCATCTAATTTCAGCATTGAATCCACTACTACTGAGTGGTACTAGTACTGAGACAAGTTTCCACTTCACAAGGAATGGGTTCCTCAGAAGACATTGGTTAACTCCATAAACACTCCTTCTTATCAGCCAGTTGTGGGTGTTTTGTTGTCTCCCTCAACCACCATTTACTTTTCCCATGGAAGTCCACATAGTCCTTTATTGTATCTTTGCATTCTATGGGAAGCAGGTATCTATTCTTTAGCATTTCTCACTTTGTATGGATCCCACTGACTATTCTCCTCCTTTTCAGATTATGTCATGTAGGGACTTGCTCCCATGAAGTCTTATAGGAGGCATGCTCTAAGCCAAACTATTTCATTCAAGGAGAACGAAAGAAAATATAGCTACCTACTTCCAAAAATGGGAACAGTGCGAGCAAACATGGCAACAGAGTCTTTACACTAGGAGGCCATCCCATTTTATGAAACTCCAGAAGTGAAACACTTCAAAATGCAAACACAAATGACAGAACAAGAGTTTGTTGTGAATATGCAGTGTGGCACATGTGAAAATGATCAACAGAGTGTTATTTAAAGCATACATGAGTTGGGACCATCTGTTTTGTTCAGCATTGGAACAGGATTTAGTGCCATGAAAAACAAAAGTGTGCCTTGATCCATCAGAAGGCTGTTGTTCATAGCATCTTCCTAACACAATAACAAATAACACTGATGTAATTCTGCAATGTGTACTGCTACCTAGATTATCATTTTATAATATACAACCCATTTACTGCAATTTGCATAAACCAAGAAATACAAGATAGAGATAAGGCATTCTGCTTACCATCTCATTGCTTTAAGATGTATCACATATTGCTTTCAATTTTTTAATTAACAGTTATTAATCTCTTTCCTTGGAAATTAAGTATATTAGTATTTAATATAAACTTTATTATCAACATGTAGAAAAGAGGAAATTCACTTTAATTTCTCTGAAGTATCCTAGAAGTTATCCTTTCTAAACTAGACATGTCTGAAGAGCTTCCAGTTGGAATCTAAGGCAAACAGTACTGGAGACAGAAAAAGGAAGCAAACAGAAAGAGAGGATGAGCACAAGCATGCCTTTCTGATCTGCTGTGCTGTTTGCTCAACAAAACAGTGAAGATTATCAGATAGACTATTGTAAACCACTGCCTTTTTTTCTAATGTAAACAAAACCACTCAGAGTAGGATGGCTACATATTTTAAAAAATAGGTCATGCTAAATAATTATTTTGCAGGGCCTTTGGCACAAGAATGCAATTACTTTTCTATCACAACTCTTCAAGAAATAAGAAGAGCCTGGATGAACAAGTTTTAGGGACAGCATATGTGTAAGAGAAAAATGGTACAGTAAAAAGTAAGAAGCGGATAAAATGCGAAAGATTTCTAATGTTACTGTGCCCGCTAGCTTTGATAAATTACCACATAGAAAAAGGAAGAATTGGAATTAAGAACTTTTCTGTTTCTCTGGGGGCTATGCTCCTGCTGGAATCAAACCTCAAAGCTATTAACATGTCCAGCTGACAGAAAAAGCCTGCACCAAAGAATATTTTAATTTTTCATAATGTCTAAGAGATGCCTAAATAAGCTCAAACAGCCAAGCCTTTATTCTAGCATCCATGGGAAGCTACTACTTAAGGGACTTTGTGACTGATGCACTGTATTGGACCCTCAGGGGAAAAATATCAAGACTAAATATGGATTCATCAGTTTCTAAAACACAGCCACATTACCAGGAAAACATATATATCACACATTACTAAAAAATACCTATTTCCCATGTTTTTCACGTACAAGCAATAAATGACTGGCTTAAAAGATGTAAGGATTAATATTAGTCATGGGAATGTGTGAACTAAATACTTCTTTAAAAAACTACCCTTTAAATCCCATTAGTTCAATCTGACACTGAACGCGACCTGATTTAGAAATGATTTACACTGCGCAGATTGTTTGTCCAGATTTAGAGTTCTTTTATGTAATGAAAAACGTGAAGACTAATTTAATACTTCTCAAATGAATAGGCATGGGACTTTAAATCTTCTTGTGACAGAGATAACTGCATTTTGTTTTACTGTTAATAAATTCACTTTCGTAAGATTGTTCCTTTTTCCATGATTCATTCCTAGTTACTGCCCATCAGTCTTTGTATAAAACTATTTCCTCTATCGGAAAACAAAAACAAGAAACCACAACATAACCAGCCACAGAACAAATATACAGGATTAGTACATTATTAAGAATAAAGAGCAGCTTTCAGTTTTCTGTCATGGATGATGTTTATCACATCTCTCTCTACCCAACTCTTAACAGCACTGAAGAGATAAAGTAGGCTGGGTGTATTTTTCCTGTGTAGCATGTTTTACAACAATAATAGAAGACTGTGAGATGATGCATGTATTTTTCTTCTTCCCAGTTTTATTTTTCTTAGAAAGGAAAAAAAAAAACCCAACAAACCTACTTATGCAAAAAATGGGCTTAGAATTTTGTGTCTGTTATGCTAATATATTCATAGAAAAAGCTGATGCTAAGGGCGGTTCTCCAATTAAGACAAATGAGGCACATTGAATTTCTCCCTCAGGGCACAGTAGGGGTGCTGGCAAAATCTACTTTATTCTTTTCTGTCAGGGCTGAACTGGAAACAAAAGCATGAAAATTCAACACATCCACTTACAGAATAATAAAGGCTGTTGTTTAAAGCGTGAAGAGTTTTGGCACCCTTCTGGGGCCTTATGCAAATCATTCTTCCTCTCAACTGTTACCAAGCCATCGGTCTTAGAAATTAAAGATGTACT
>VXAB01004319.1:169330-224043 GCA_013399175.1 Odontophorus gujanensis | reverse complement strand
TATTAAGGAGTATTAGAAAGTGATAGTCTAAAGACACACAAAGCAGTTGCATTTAATCAGAGCATCTCTTATTGCTATATTGCTTGTTATTCAGCAACCAAAATATATTCCGCTAACATTAAATAGTGGCAGTTACAGAAGTAAAGCCTGGGGACTGTTAGTAATGCACTGTTTTCACAAAAACAAACAAACAAACAAACAAAAACAAACAAACAAACAAAACCCTGCTCTTCAAGATTTACATCACATTTGTAGTACAATATATCAAAGGACCTACAAGTTCGATTCACTCACCTTATACTGGTGTTAATTAGGTATAAATGTTGAAGCTCCCATTCACTGGAATGAAACATTATCTCCTTGTATTATGTTTATGTTTCTGCATTATGATTCCACTACCATCTCTTAGAAACCCACTAATCTTTCTTACTGTTTTCATTGTCACCAATACACCAATACACAATGATTCTTTCTTTAAATTTTCAGAATTGCCTGAAAATTGATTTATTATCCAGAGGAGTTAGTTCTTAATCTTTTGATGTAATTAAGATTATACTTTTTCTAAGACGTTTCATAGCTTTGATTTATGTGATTCATTAAAATAGAGGAATTCTTAAACGTCCTTATTCAAAGTGTGTGATAGAAATGTGGATTGTCAAGCTAATGGAATTAAAGAGTTATGAAAGTAATAGAACATGTAACACATTTATATTCTAAAAAAAAAAAAAAAGAAAAAGCCAGTAATGAATGTTAGTAAAATAAAGGAAATTCAATTACAGAACATCAGAAGCTTGCATTATCAATTCTCTGGTACAAACCCACAAAGCAGGAGGGAAAGTAAAAGGGAAGTGTTCTTTTTAACTCTGCTTTATAAGAATATGAAAAGTTATTGGAATGAAGAAGATGTCTAAATCTAAATAAATATTAAGATCATAATTAATTATTCATATTTAGAGTAAAATTTTACATTTTATTTAATCTTTTATAAAGTGCTTAAAGTCTTTTAGTTGAAGATAAAGTGAATCTCTTTAATAGGCATTAACAGAGGCTATCACTGAAATTTACAGATACAGATGTTTTACTTTAGATAAGCCAAAACACTAATCTAGCAAACTAAACTAAATTTATCAGAAAAGAACTTCTGGTCTTTTTCTGTTCTAATATACTCAGGTGAATGCTGGCAGAATGAATTAGACTGAAGAAATGCCTCTTGGTAGAGCAGAATTAACAATGCTTGCTTTTTACCAAATGGCTGTTCTAAAATTGTTATTCCCATGCATTCATCAAAGAGTGAGACTGGGCTTAAAATGTTTGCCATAATTTGGGTGCATTAGTGGGAACAATGCCTGGCCACTAATTTTTGTAAACAGTTAAGGAACTTATATTCAACACCCTCTGAGATGCTGATGCTGCCATCAGATTTGGTTGAAAGCTTGTAAGTACCTCCTTACATACTAAGGAGAGAGAGAATAAGTGTATGAAAATCAGATTAAAAGTGAGATATCTTACAGCTAACGGTCTAGAAATGTAAGTTCCGTGAGGCAAAAAAATAAAGGACTAACTAAGTGATTCAGGAAAGATCATAGCAAATTAAGAGATGAATCGTAGATTAAAATTGGACAAATTATATTTCTCTTTTTCATTCAATTACTAGGACACACTAAGTCATCAGTTTCGTAGTGAATTCACATTCTGGAGATGTCTTTGTTCTTTCATTAACATTAGTCTTAACATAGCTGCCTTCATTGGACATTTGAAGCTATGATCGCAAGCATACCGAGAATTGCCAGCACTGTGCTGTCCTTTAGGACTTCCATGGAACCTGAGCACACAAAGTATATCGCTTGCAGGGCATCTCCCTGCCGGAGGAGGTATTCCCCAGGAGCACAGAAGGAGGTTTTGATATGCAGAGACAGAGACCTGAGGCAACCACGGCTGGCACACTCAAAAAGGGAGAGCTGCAAGATCTCTTTGTTCAAGTGCATGGTGATGTCTGAACGCAGCTCGTCTGGGAAGTCTTTTAAAAGCTGTCAAAAAAAAAAAAAAGAGAAAAAGAGGTGAAAAGGAGAAAAAAGTGCAAAAAAGTTTGTTTTTGTTTCTTTGCAGGACTGATCTAATTTCATGTTACTCCGCAAGTCACATTGAGGCAAAAATCTTCCCTTGAAATTTTCCTTATCTTGTTTGATAAGATACATTTTGCTATGTCTTAACAAATCTTTACACTGATAAACACTCATAAATTCCTGGAAAGACAAGAATAAAAATATGGCTATATAACAAAAACAACCTTTGCATAAGATGAATAATTTGTGTTCAAATGCGCAATTTAATCTTGTCTAAGTTTTTCTCATTTGTTAGAACACAGCATCCTGTTTGGACACATACGTTAATACACACTAGTGAAATTAATAATGAACAGGTTGTATTGTCTCTTTTATGGCAAAACCACTGTAAGAGGAAAACTCAGAAAAAAGTCTATATAGTTCACTTCCAAACATTATATTTTAAAAATTTTCTGTTATTTTTATGGTGCTATAATTACACGCCAAAAAAGAGATAAATAATACTGTCAAAGTAAATATTCAGTGGAAGAATCTCTTGAAACTAAAAGCAATGTTGTATGGTCTTACTTTTCTGCATATCCCCATTGTAACTTGGCCAAAATTTAATGATATCTGTCTATATATGTTTAAAAAAAAGGTCTGCTTGAAGATGTGAAGATGGCAAAATGAAGAAAATATCAATATGCTGATCAGTTTCTTATCAATATTCTGTAATGTTTTGTTGCCATGTGACAGAAGGCAGCAGAGGGACGGTGCAAATGAATGGTGTCTGACATGGAAGTGCATATGAAGCAAAGGTGTGTCACTGAATTTCTCCATGAAGAAAAAATGGCACCCGCTGACATTCATCAATGCTTGCTGAACATTTATGGAGACCAAACAGTGGATGTGAGTGCAGTGAGGCAGTAGGTGGTATGTTTCAGCAGTGGTGGTAGTAACAGTTGGTCACCTCCACTGGTACAGAAGTTTGTGAGCACTGCACATAGGCTCTTATTCAAAATTATTAGTATTTGAGAACAGAGAAATTAATAACCTCAGCATTCAGACAATATATTCCAGGACAAACCACTTATTTACAGTAATGCAAAGAATAAAATAAATGAAAGGAGTGAGGAAAGAAGGTTAAAAAATAAATAAATAAAAGCAAACAAATGAGCAGGAAAAAACAGAGTTTTTGTGTGTTTGGTGAAAGCGAAGTGTTCAATATAGTGTTTCTGTTATCATCCAGAAGTTTTCTGATGAGTGCCTCTTTAACAGCTCTGAATAATAAAGGACTCTGAATTTTTAATTTAATATGCATGTTGCAAAACAGATTCCTTAACAGCATGCCCTTCCTGGACCAGCACAGGTTTAATTTTAGGCATGTTGTCCTTCATATGCAATGTCACACAAAACACTGCATCAGAAACAGGAAATTACTCCCTTCCCTAATTCCAGCAGTCAAAACTGTCAAACACACAACATTCTCATTGAGTTACCTCATTGGAATCAATTCCATTGTTGACAGACCATGTGGTTTGAAAATATTCAAGCATCCTTTGCTTTAGCTGCTGTGGCAGGTGGTGGACCCGTATAAAGTCCTTCAGATCCTTGGTTCTTGTGTGATAAAGGGACCATCTGGAGTACATCCTCTGAATTATGGCAGTCACATTGCCAAACACCAAGGCATGCATCAGAGCTAGGGAGACAGAAAATGTGTGCAGTATGAAGTGACTTGTTGAGCATTAAAATGTAACATAAAAAGTAAACATAGTTTTCACTGAAAAAGTTTCCTGATGAATAGATAAAATTTCTTTTCCATGAGAGATATGAGAGGTATTCATATTATTATTCTTTTCTTTTTGCGCCACTAATAGTTATAGTCATGGGATAGGATAGAATCACATCTGCTGCTAACCAGTCAGGGTGTAATACAAAAGAATGTCCAAGCCAAATAAAGCTTATAGCCTAGGGAAAAAGAAAACAGATGAACATTTGCAAGCAGGCATATTCAGGAAATAATAAGGAACTTATAGAACAAAGATTAGAGTCAAATGATCTTTTATCACCTAAATAGATAGTAATAGATTTCAGAGAACTCATGCAAATATATTCAACTACAGAGTGTACATGAATCAAGATAGAAGGTCAAATATAGTGTGAAACTATTTATCAGAAAGTTTTGACATCCAGGATTCTGTCTACAGTTGGAAATCAGCTTGGGAATAAAAATATCAGAAGCAAAACTGAAGAGACACATCAGCTGGGTTTGTCTGTGCAGAAATATGTTTGCTCATTATCAGTGGGAAAACTTAGTGCTATATTGTCAGTCATATGGTGTTGATCTGAGGTGTATAACACACGCATTTACAAATTTTTTATTGAATAAAGTGTTCAAGAGCTTTTTATTACTCTTAAGGGACATCTGTCTTTTAGTACTTGAAAGGAAGCAGACAGACTCCTCAGAGCAAATGAATTGGTTTATAAATAAAACAACAAGATGTTGACCTTGTATGGCAATTTGCTGAAGTCCAGGGTAAACAGGAAGAGACAAGGTTAGTAGTATGAAGAAAAAATGTGTTTTGATGGTTAATCATTCTTTCCTGTGATAGAAACAGGCAGAAAAATCTTTTCTTTGGAGAGCAGAAAACTTAAAGACTCAGGCCAACAAAAAGGATCTAGCAACAATACATATGTCTTTATGGTGAAGGTAGTGCAGGAGAATGGAGAAAACACTACTCATATAGTTTCATAACTATATAGTACATGTTCACAAGTGATCCACTGTCTAGTAGCAAGAAGATACATGAAAAACAGTGCAGAAATAAAAGGATCAGATTTGAATACTAGAAAGAAAGTGTATAATTAAAAAAAATATTTTTAAGAAGAGTCAGTTGGATTTGCCAAGTGTTGTTGCTGATATTGAGATGAATCTTGTTCAACAAAATACAGGAGACTTGTGTAATGTTTGATAACAATGTATTATAACAGAAGTACTCAGCTAGGGCTGAAATAATTCAGATAGGCTGAAGATAGTGTCACACTGTGTTTTGAGTATATGATAGTTGCTTTAAAAAAATGGAGAGGTATAAAGCACTGTGTAGATTATGGATACATATGAAAAATCACGTTAATATCCCATAGGCTTCAAGGTTAGGAGTAAGGAATTTTTTGCAATGTTATTATTGGCATAAGTACCGTCAAGGATTGTGTTATTAATTGCAGAATCTATCTTTGCATGTGCTCATTGGAAGACAACTTATACTACCGATCATTTATTCTTGGCCGTGACAGTAATTAGATTTCTTTAGCAAATAATCACAGATCCACTCTATGTAAAAAGTAATTCATTCTCTAAAAGAAAGCAATATAATTTAAAACTTGTAGGAATCACATTTCATAAAGTGTCCTTGATTTAAATGTTAATCTAAATTATGTTTTTCTTGCTTAGGGGTCAGAGGAACATCTTCAATCCCAAAAATGACTGGAGCTTTAGTCTGGGCCTCCAGTATTTCTAAATACAAAAGCATAAATTCTTAGCTCAAAGAACATGTAGAAAATGTAGAACATGTACAATACAACATAAAATAATTAGATCCATAGGAAGACAAGCCTGATTAATATTATACAAACATTGGGTATCATAGGGATTTTAGTTAAATTTTAATAAGTAAATTTTGTCTCCAACTTGAAGAAGAAATAGAACAAAGGATGTTTTATACTCATAAAAATGTCTGTCTTATTGTAAGGTTAAATTTATGCAAAGTGAGAATTTATTCCAAAAGACAGGGATGAATATTAAAAACTGTTACTGAACCAAATCATGCTACTCATTCTACCTGAAATTTCCTAAACTAATGGTTTGTTACGGTTACTATAAAAACACCTCTATTTCTCTCAAGACATCACTTTCCATTATGAAATCTTACAATTAAATATAAGACAAAATCTCACATCAAAGCATGCCTTAAGAAATGAAGATACATTATATTGTAAAGTATACAGAAGAGCATTTTACTCCTAATAGATTTTAGAGCAGTCTGAAATGCATGGTGCCAACTCCTTCATGTTTCCCTGCTAGGCTGATTTACTCAAATGTAATCTAAAATATTTTTTTCAGGAGAACATCTGCAAAAATGACTGCTCTGCTTTCTTATCTGGATGCATCAAGTTTCCTGTGCCCTCCCAACTGCCAAGTCATTTTTCTGCTGACTTTGAATATTTTTGCCTTTCACTTTTCAGTTCACTCTTACTACATTTAGTTGAATTTATTCAGCTCACAAGCATATTATACCTACCACTCAGTAATATAAGAAATGGAAATGATATTTCTAAGTCTGGACTAAATAGGAGTGTTGGATACCTTCATATCGGTTTCTATTAGGCTTGTGAAAGCTCTGTCACATCAAAGTGAATTAAATATTCATCATCGGCTTTCTTGATTTCTTGATATAAATGAATACTTCTTCCTTCATTCTAACAGATTTTATGTAGTAAAAGTCACAATGCATTGTATTTTAAAGCTGCATAACATTATGCAACCAGCAAAAGTAATTAATGAGTTGTCTGGCTTTTGTGACATTGTCAAAATCATTGAATGATTCATTATATTATTGCCACTCATTTTCTGAACAGAGAAAAATGGAAATAATTCCTGAGCATTTTTAACACCAGTGGATGTTGTAAATGTAACTTTTGCAGGTTATTCATCATGTTCCTTGGCATCCAAGTTTAAAAGTGTCAATTTAATTTTGTCCAAGAAAATTTATGCTGCAAAACCGATAATCAGTGCCTTGCAGACAAACTTTCTAGAAATGCTGAGTGGTAGAATTAGCTACTGATATGTCCACAAAAATTAGAAAAAACATGACGGGATCATTTGCCCTTTGAAAGTGACTGTGACACCTTTGAGTTGTGTGATATATGCACAACAAAAAAGAACAGATAATTATTTTTTATTTTTTTTGGAGCGGGAAGTGGAAGAGGAAGGTAAATGTACCTTCTCCATTGGCTTGGGCTTAGGATGCTCTGCAGGTGTCACTAGTTCATGAGAGTGCCAAGAACCTTCAGCAGGAAGGTGACCCCAACAATAGTACTAAGTAATTAACATCAATTTACAAATTCAACTAAGAGTTCCAGATATGACAAAAATAATGCAATTTTGAAGCAGGGATGTGGAAAAAATTACTCAGTGATATTTGAACCGCTTTTTCCTTGTATTGTTGTCACTTATGGCTCACTCAACATTTCAACCATCTCTATTTTGTCTCTGCTGCCTTCTCTCTGGGCTGGACCTTCAGATATGGATACAACAAAGCTCACAGTCAGATACGCTTTTGGGCTGCCATCTTCATTTTGCCATTTTTCCCAGGGCTGTTGCACGAACTGAACTGGAGTTGAACATGCACTTATTGTCTGACTGGGATTGTGTCAGGCATGTAATCAAAAGGCAAGAAATCCCTTGGTGCATCACTGGTATCCACTCACAATAGAATGAGTTCGTATTTTATTGGATGATGACTTCTGTTACTATTAAAAGCATGGAGATAAGCCTGCATGAGTGAGTTTATCCAGTTTAACAACATTTTTTCCTTCTTTTAGTCATCGAAATTTAATGATTCTGTTTGTTCTTAAATCAAAATCTAGCAGAGTTTCAGCTCTTATTTTACTTCTTCTATCCCCAATAGCACTGTACCTACCCCCTATGAGCATTGTGCAAATGGAGAAGATCTTTTCAGCATCAGTATTGGCTGAAACATTTCCAAACCCAACACTTGTGAGGCTGCTGAGGGTGAAATATAGGGCAGCTATATAGGCACTTCTGATTGATGGGCCTCCTAGTGTATTATTGTCATAGTAAGGAGACTCTATTCGTTTTCCTAGCTCATGAAGCCAACCTGAAAAACAAAGCATAAAAGGGTTAGTTAAGGAATACTGAAACTATGAGTACTACACATTTTGTAAAACATTATACTACTGACATTATAAAATTCTTGTTTAGAAGATGTTGTACTCTATACAGGACTCCAAGAATAAAAATAAATGAAACTGTACAAACTTACACAGCATGTAAATGATTATTTCCCTGGATAACTGGATTTCTGTGTTGAAATAAAGTAGTTTTGAATTGCATATTACAAGTCTAATTAGATAATTCTCAAAATCCACTAACGCACAGAAATGGAAAGATCATAACATAGTAACATTGCAAAAAAATGCAACATTGATTTGATTAGATTCATTCCATTAATAAATGCTTGGAAATATTTCTTAGATTCTAAGATTAAATTCTTATCATAATAATTACATATTACAGTCTTTTAAATGTTTATCTTTACAACAGAAAAGATTCAGACAACTAAACACAATATAAAAAACAATAATATTCTGACATTATGAATTTTTGTTAAGTATTTATCAAATTACTAATTTAAAGCTTCTTTTCATTTTGCTAAATGACTGTACAAATACTACAGAGAGAGAACTATATTCTGCCTCATAGATATTTACAATAATAAAAAAGATGATAGAGAATACAAGTGGTGTAAAATATATTATTCCTGGTTTTGAAAAAGAAAAAACCTCAAAGAATTGCATAAATGTAGTGCTTTACAAAATTCAGGGTAGAGAATTAAAAAAAAGAATAAAATCAATGTGTGTCACTTTTGTGGGCTAAGCTGATTGCTTTGTGGAGTGGGAATTCTTCCTAGATATTCAGATATAATCATAATAACAAAGTTTTCTTAGTATTTATTGCACTTCTGGAAGAAGTGGTAGGAGTTGTCCCTGTCCTGTGCTGAGCTTCAGTAATGATGGCCATTCATGTATGCACCAAAAGACTGAATCACTTTCTGAAGCTTACTTGCTTCTCCCACTCCACTCAGCATACATTTATTCATTTTCGACAAAATCAAGTGTGTACCAGGGAAACTCCTCTTGTACAGACTATCTGTAAAAGTATGTGGTGCATTTTAAACATTTTAAGACTCAGTGTTTCCAATTACACTGGGGAAAAAGTTTGTAAGTATTTACACCCTAAGGCGGGTGTGTTGAATTTCTACTGCTACCACACAGAAGTCCTCAACACTTAGACTCTTGCACACTTGCCTGCAGAGTAAGCTAAGCCAGAAAGGCTGGATAATAACAGTGTAAGGTCCAGCCATAGCTGATAGAGAGAATTAATCACATCAGGCTATTTTAGATTTGTGGCTCCTAATTGCCTAAAATAAAAGAAAAGCAAAAGTTGTAACCTAACTGATGCTGGCAATACAGGTACAAAGTAAGTAGTGTTATCATGTACCAGGAGTAATTGCATGGGGAAGACACAAGATAAGGCTTGCATCCCATCCACAATCATAGCAAATAATTTGAGGAGTCTGTGCAGCACTGTCTGCTGAATACTGTTAACAGCTTATGTGTGCATACAAATAATCAATACTTTATGGATGGATGCTGCAGAAATTTACCACAATTAATCAGTCTGGCAGATATTGTGGTTATATTATCAGGGCTGCATTGATGTAATAGATTTCTGCTAGTTTGGGTCTTCTTGCTGCTTCCTACTGCTGTGTTATCTCACAGAAACACCATTTCTTCAACAATGATATGGTACTTAATATAGCAGCATTAAAGAATGTAATCCCAAACATTAAACAACAAAAGCCTAATACAATTCCTGATAGAGTAGATGGAGTTAATAAAAGTCTGTTTAAACCTGATATACAGAACTACCATTGTATATTTCAACAATAGGTTTGAAAACCTAAAATACAGATCCTCAGGAAAACATCTGCAAACCAGCCTTCTCTACTTTCTTACCTGGATGTGTCTTATCAGGTATATAGAGCATATGAACAATCACAAAATTGACTAAAAATTAATACATTATTTTAAATAACTGTAACTGATGCGTCAGTACTAAAATAATGTCCATTAGGAGCAAATATCTTCCCTGGGAATGTTGTAAAAGCTCCTAATTCTTCGCCTCTGTATTCCTATCCTTCTGTCCTTTGCTATCACGTTCACTGTTTTAAAGGTTTATATTGCAGCTCATTTAAAATTTCTCCACCTCATATTTAAACAAATAAAAAAAATACAGGTTTATCTATTGTAAGAACATACAAAACAACACCAACCTCATGTATAGAAAAATATATTTTGTGTTAGCCACAGTCGCTGAGTCTATTCTTTAATTGACAGAAACACATAGAATCATTTCTCCTTTTAAATGCTCTTTACTTTCAAGGCTATCAAGTGAAAAAAAGGAAAAAGAAAAAAAAGCAAATCTAAGCAAAATAACTGCTCCAAAAAATCCATTATCGCTAGTTGAGGTGTGTTAAAAATATAAGTGTTTAAATTCTACTGTTCAAACAGTAGAAATCTCTATAATAGTTTTAAAATAATTCTACAACTGAAATACTAACGATAATATTCAGCATTTTATAGTTACTAATAAGCATTCTGGCCATGACAATCTACCTGCATCATTATCCGAGACAAGTTCACCACTCAGTGCCCAGTTCTGTGATGTAACTGAGGATCGGATGGAGTATCTCGATCATTAATGACATACTGACCTACATTAGTAGTAATTATTACCAATTGTTAACAATTTATACAAAATACTTGCTATATGGATTTGGAGATTAGGGAGATTAGGTCCTTTATCACTGGAATACATTTTATAATGAAAATCATTTTGTGCCCTGAGAGCTATGTTAACTCCCACTGCAGCAGTCCCAGTTCACTATTGACAGCTTCTCATTTCAGGTCTACAGTCAGGAAACAAGTTGCTGCAGGTGTGAGTGGGAAATGATAGCAGCTCTTCAGTATGTAGCTGTACACTCAGATCTGCAAAAGATCTTCTCATATTTCAACTGGGTAAAGAATGGGCAAAGTTTGTTGCAAGGATCCCACTGATGCCAACATTTTAGCTTACATCTCTGCTGCTTCTGTGAAATATTAACCTGCTCAAAATAGATCTTAGGTCAAAGCACTTGTGAAAATTAAACAAGAAAGTATATTTCCTACTTGTAAAAACTCTTGCGGTATCAGTATCTGAAAATGCTTTTGTCTCAATCACTTTCATTAGTTACCTATGTTGCTCCTTCAGAATGCATTTCCTCATGTTATAGCTGAAGATGATTTAAAAAGAGGAAAACAGAACTAATATTGTATTTGAAATAAGATGATATTTCATATTTTTGCATAATACAATCATCTTTACTATAATTTTTATAAATTAATGTATTCTACCTCACTGAATCCTAGTTGTTTCTTGACATTAAAACATTAGCTCTGCTATTTAAATAGCTTCCAATGAAATTTCCGTAGCTGTTCCAGTTGTTTCTAATTAGCACTGTGCATAGAAAATATCAAGTTGTATAAAACCAAATTATTTTACTTCCAGAGTGTGCATGACTCTGAATTATTTTTAAAAAACATTGCCTCTGCTCTTAAGATTATTACTAGTTTAAAGTATTCTCCTAAATGTCCTTAAAACCTTTTTTTAATCCTGCCTAGCCAAATACAATTGACAACTACAACACCATTTGTGTTTTTTTTCTAGACTATTAATACATTAAACAGCAGTAATCAAACTACTTAATCCCATGGAACACAGCTGTTATCCTTTCATTCTCACAAAATCTATTATTTCTTTGCAGGTTAGATCTATTGTGGAATTTCGTTTGTCTTATTAGGGGAGGCACACAGGTACTAGAGCAGATGGTTTTAGGATTAAAGACCCCAAGAGATGACAGGACTAATCATACTTACAACCACACTTTTCTTCACATTTAAAACAGAAAATCCCATAATCTCAGAAGTGTCATCCAGATGTGTGTTCTTGGACTGAGAAAATGCTGCCACATCATCTATGCTGCATAGAATAGTCACAAACTGGTAAAGCACGGACATGAGTTCTTACTATTTACAAAGTAAAGACCCTGATGTGCACCTGTATGGCCTGCCAACAGCCTCAGGATACGAAGGACCAAATCTGGCCTGGAGGTTATATTTGAGGAAAAATCTAGCTGGCTTTCAAAAATAAATAAAAGTTCAGTGGCAGTGCACAAGAGATAAACTTGGAAGACTTCTATATCAGTGTAATACACGTGAGCATAATGGTTACATGGCAGCAAAGGACTAATCTACTACCTTTGGTCTTTGTTAAAACACTTTCCTACATATAACAGAAATTTAAAATAAAAAAGAGAACAAATTTCATAAACAAAGTACATTGATGATTTTCTCAAGAACCAAAGCTCTGCTTAAAATTATTTAAGTAATTTCAAAAGGAATTTAATAATTACTTTTCTTAATTTTATTTCATTATAAAATATGACCCTTGGAGTCATATTCCTTATTACAATATATTTAATTATTTTTTTATTTTTTACACTGGAAAAATATATTACATGGGCTTGAGAGAGACTCATAATGTGAGTCACCAGAGGAATATCTACTAACAGTCAAATTTTGCAGAGAAAAATCCTTGACACGAAACAGGAAGGAAATAGATTTAACTTGGACGATATGAAACAGTTTTATCTCAACTGCCTATGGCTGGATTATTTGTGGTAAAGGCATGCAAGGCCACTCAAGCCTGCTCTTTTCGATCCTCAGTGAGAGCCCAGGTACATGATGTGCTGCCTGAGACTTGCCATCCCTGCAACAGTTATGGAGATTTCTGCTTCATATCAAAGCAAGGCAAAGGTATCTGCCTTCCACAGTCTGTAGTGTCACCTTTATCTTTCCTGCATGAAACTTTAACAGTATAGCTTTAAAATCTAATTTATGTCTCTATAAACCTTTTCCCCAAAATTGCTTTGTCTGAATAATAATACTTTGTACCAATCTGGTGCATTCATTGTACATATTTCTCCAGATAATGAAGAGTTAACAATGTTAACTTTGTACAAGCAGATTATACTTAACCTCTGGGCTCAGTGAACATTTAAGTGCCAACAGAAAAAACATACATGGATATTACCACATTGAAATCTGCAGAATATTTTCTGAGGATATATTTAAAGTTTTGCTTGATGAATGCTCACACTGCTGATGGTAATAAAACACATCCAAAATCCTTTTAATGTGTAATCAAAGAGGAAAAAGTGTCCCCTTTCCTTTCAAGTATGCTATGTCTCTTTCTATTAAGTTGATAAAATCCTTGGAGGGGAGAGAGAAAAAATTTATAAGAAGATTTTATGTTTCTGATCTGACATGTTCATCTCTTTAAAGCCTAGTGCATAAGTCAAAATAAAGCTGCATTCATGAAAGTGGTATGCATTTATGTCACTGTGAAATTATTGACAGCATATTTTGGGGATCTCTCAAATGATGGCAATGAAAATAAATGTAACATTTTGAAAAGAAAAATAGCTGACTTTCAAAATTGTTATTTTCTCAGAAACAAAACGAGATATCTTCTCTTTAAAATTATATTCGAGGATTAATGAACAGTAAATTTTAAGATTATTGTCATACTAGAAGTTAAGTGGAAACTAGGAATGGATGAATTCAGCGAAAATGTCATTTGTCCTGCACTGCAGTAACACTGAACAGAATTTTTATTGCATCTTTCCTAAATCAACAAATGAAGGAAGATTTGCACATGTGCCAAATTCAAGACACAAAGATGATCCAAACACTGCTGCTATATGGAACATAACTTTGCATATCTCTGACTTCTTTATTAAGGATTGAAAAAAAAAGTGGATTTGAAGACATGCCAGCTAAAATCATAATGCTCTGTTAGACTTAGGGAATTCTATCATTTATTTCTGGGGAGATCTGATAGCAGCCTTTCAATATATTAAGGGGGATCTACAGGAGGGAAGGGGACAGTCTCTTTAACCAAGTCTGTTGTAATAAGGTATTGAAAAAAAAATAAAAAATGGCATCCTATGTAATTATTTTGCAAAGCTGACTAATACCCATTGTAAATAAATTGGTTGCTGTATTTCTAATTGAATATATACTTAGAAGCTGTTGTACAAATAATTACACATTGTAGAACTTTAACTCATGCAACTTGGAAAAGTCATAACAAGATATTGACCCATTGTATTCACAGAAAATGAAGTTTTCATGGCACTATAAATATTTAATGAATTCTAGTTTCAGAAAGAAGAGGTGCTCAATCAAGGGATTAATAAAGGGAAAAACCCTCTAAGATCTAATTGTAATGTTGTTAATAGCAACAAAAACACAGCTGAGCCCACAGAAATGCCAAAAAACTGACAATTAAGTTTTAATTATTTGACAAACCCAAGCTCTAAACTGACTGTGAGAAGACCGTAAATATAATTGCTTGTAGTATGAAAGCAAAATTTCTATATTCTCATGTTAAAATTGATGTGCCTTTGGGGATACTGAAAACATTCCTCTGTAGGAAGCATTAAATCTTTTGTCATCAGCAGTGTATGATCCATTAAATAATTTATATTTTCATTTTGGAAAGCCAGAAGTGCAAGGAGAGATACTTTTCACCCTATAGGAAGCTTATAATTCACCCTAGTTAGTGAAAGTACCAAATTTATGGATTACACAGTCATTTCCAAAGTCTCTCTGGTTGTCTCCAGGACACATTTGTGGCTTGCCGTTGACAGTGAAAATGCCTGACGTGAAATATTTGTAATAGTAACATTTTATTAGAAAGCAATTAGAAAGATATATTTTAAAAATATTTGGTTAGTTACAAGCAAGAAGGCTGAAGTTCTGTAGCAATTCTCACCTAATGTAAACACTGCACAAAGCACAGTGTACACGAGATACCAACACCACATTTCAAGACCTAGATTCTTCCCAGAATCTAATAACACTCATGCATAAAATATCTGTGTTATTAGATGCAATCTTAGCCATTTTTTTTCTGTGAAATAATGTTTTGTTCTTTTTCTGGACTTCTTGGCTTGACAAGTCCCTGAGGATAAGTCCAGAAACAGTTCAACATCTTTCTTAAAGTGCTAGTTTGAATGAACTAGCTACTTACATTCCTCCTTCAATATGAGGTTAAAAACTCAATTTCTAAAGAATGTATTTCATATCAACTGCTATAGTATATACTGCTGAGAGAAGAAAGAAGAGATGGGGTGGGACTGGATGAGACATGTCCCTCTGAGTGGGGCTCTGAGACAGTCTCTAGAAAATTAGCTGTTGCTCTGCATAACCCTCGAGGTTAGAACTGGAGTTTTGCTCCAGGATCATTAGTCAAGTTGAATGGAAAATAATTGGCTGAACTTGCAATTTTTGGTGGGCTGGCCTGAAGTCAATTGGGTAGGCATTATATGACTTGTCCCTCCTAAATCCCAGACTTGTTAACATTGGGCTCGATGAAATCTGACTCTGTTGCATATATAGTTCTGTTTTAAGAGCTAACACAGCAAATTTACAAGGAATACATTTGCCATGGTATTTTATGATAAATATCTAAACATGCTTAGTGTTGCATAGAAATTCCAGTATAAATGATATGTGCACCTGCATTACTGTAGAACTAGGTCATAAGTTGTTCAGCTTCATATATCAAGTAGATAAATGTAGAGAAGAAACATTCCTGAAACACTTTTTTTCTAAGTATGCACAGATTTTCTCAACGGTAATTTGTCAGATGGTTATATTTGGATACACGGGAGATTTAGTTCTTGCTTCTGCAAGCAGGCAGTTTTTTTTCTGTTCCACACTTAATTGAAAGGACCAGGCAGAGATATTACCAATATCCACTTTTATGACTGTGTCAGTTAATACATAAAAAAGTACTGTATATAAATAAATATTTTAATGAATTTCTTCCTTTTTATTTTTTTTTAACCAGCAAAGAATTTCTAATCAGCTCTAACCCCATGAATTTTTTATCAATGAAGACAAATGTCTTTTTGTAACTATAATTATTCTTGTTTACCAAGGGAAAAAAAGTTTTTTTTTTTTTTTCTTTTTAAACTAAAATAAAATAATGTAAATTAACTATATTTTGACATCTCATATAATGTTGATTATTTTTTAGGGTATAGGTAAAATATACAAGACTAAACATATAGCTAATTTAAGATATACAAGGACAAAGGTATTTTTGGAAGTATAGAAATCATTTGCACATTTTCTATTTTAGGGAGGTGCCACTTATCACATAGTCTCAACACTTAATATTGCTGCTTCTTAGGCAAACTAGCTGCTACTGTCCTTTTCCAGGCTATCAAATGCCCTGCAGCTAAACTTGGAATTAGAAATGTTAGTGCTTCTAGTCCACTCAGTGAAAAGTGAATGTCTATCTTTGTCCTCTTTGTTTCTCTGTGCTCCATCAGTCTGTACGTATCTGTTAGAGTTTTTCTTATCTCAAATTTAGAATCTAATAACCTTCTGGGCAAGAACAGCTTTTTTATTTTGTGTTAATTGAGCAATGGAGACAAGAGGGTCTTGACCCGTAACTAGGATCCCAGCTGCTGTTCCAATGAAATTAACAGTAGTGGCATTTTTTAAATCTGTCAGCTAAAATGTTAGAGACCTGCTTTGCAGTTTTACATGTTTGGAGTCCAATTCTTGAAGAAAAAGGTTATAGCTATTACGACTGTACATTCCTACTTCATTTAAGAAGTTATTTTACCCTCCTCCATATAGCATACAGATTACATAGAAATGAAGTTTATTATAAAAAAACAATATATATGTAAAAGCTAACCCTACAAAACCTGTGAAGAACATCAGTTTTAAGATTGCCAGAAAAGTTGTGAATCTGCATGTGTGCAGTGTGTCATGGTCTAACTATAATTCTTATAATAGCTGGAAAATTAATTTCACTTCTACCCAGATGTTCTCAGCTGCTCAATGTTTACCATCAGAGAAACTCAAGCTAAAGTAAATCTTTCATCACTTCATGAAAATGTCTGTGTGCTAACTGTGAGTGTATGGACACTCCTGAATCAGAATCATCAGATAGATTCTTATTTGGGCAAAGATAGTTGTAAACTATACCTTAAAGTATCTCTGAAACACTATTTATTTCCAACGAAATATCAAGACATGACTTTTATATATATATATATATATATAAAAGCTATGAAATTTGTTGCATTTGCTTTTTCATAGTGTCTGTTAGCCATCAGCATGCAAGTGTAGTACTGTTTACTTCTAGACTACACAGTTAGTGTCCCCTCTGCTTCTCAAAACTGACTATTATCATGGCAAAGTCCCTCCTCCTTCCTACCATCTTCAAGACTCCAGCAATCAAGACAAATTTCAGCAACTTCTACCTGTACAAACGCAGACTCCCAACATTGGAAAACAAGGGCAGATGTCTCAGTACAGTAATTAATTCATTTAGTACGCCTAATTACAAATGAAAGGGCTGTTGCGGAGTTGCAGCTATACCATGCTAATTTTCATATGGCTATCCTGCATAATCAGTATGGAGGTCAACCCAGACAGTATAGACTAACTGTTAGAGTTTACATGACCTTTGTTTCTCCTTGTCTTCCACACTAATAGCATCCACGCAAGTTAGGTAACAGCTAAGTATGCTAAATCTCACCACAATCCTATCTTTGCTTGCCTCATAGATTTCAAAATTAGATTATATTTTAATCTAGAGTCTTCTGCTTTATAACCTAAAGAGTGATTGAATTGCTTTCTAGAATAGCATTCTGCCCTAACAAGGCAGTCATATGCTAAACACTATATTAACTAATGCGGTTTTCTTTAAGGTTGACATATGTTTTTATTGATTTACATATGAACTAAGGTTACATAGAAATATTTCATTCACTCTTGACTTTTCGTCATGTTTTAATCCTTGAATCTAAAGGATTCCTAAGTAACATTTTTTCAATGTGATTTTTTCTATGTGTCATTTGGAAGTTGAGATCCAAATATATTTAGCTTCTGTGAAGGAAGAATCAACAAAAGTGGGTGTTTTATTCCAGGATGCGTCTCAACATAATAGCTAAACAATAATTTGCAATACTGTAATGATTTAGTGTATAAGAGGGAATAAAAAACAGGGAGGAAAGGCAGAATGCCAGTAGGAAAGAACGCTATGTGTTAAAAGATGACAGTGGATCTGAGAAGAATACATCCGTGTCTTCATACTTAACTATTCTTTTTGAAGTGTATAATAAAAGAAAATCCTGAACATTAGTATTTTCATCTACAGCTATCTCATATCTCACAGTGACAAATTATTCAAATGATTAAGAATAATTAAGCTTACTTGTTTTATACAATCTGTCTAATAAAACTTTATAGAAAGTGTCAAGACCTCACAAATCCAAATCTTTTTTTTTTTCTGAATGTAGTTACTAGTTGACTTTAGGTGCTATTACCCAAAAGAACAAAAGAAACACAAATAATACCAATTCTATGAATCTATGAATCTATTAATCAATGTAAGAGAAAACAGAAGAGTACAGAAAAAAAATCTTGAATAATTTGTAATAATTTGTTCATTACTACATAGAAATGATTTTCTGCTTTGATAGCAGGGAAAACCTTCTTTCATCAGTTGCTCTGTTAAAGGGCAGAAAAGAGGATAAACAAATAGAAAGTAGTAATTTACAGTAGCAGCATTTCTAGATTAAAAGTCTAACATATGATTGTATTATAGAAGGGAAAAAGTTATTGTAAGCATTATGAGATCTCTATGGAAAACAATTTGGCTTTCTAACATCACAGATATTATGAGGGCTGAAAGAAGCAGTCCAATCAAGGCAGATGCTGAAAAGGTTTCAAAATCCAATTTTAAGTTGAATTGAGACTTCTTAATTTTAACAAGATGATGAGCTTTGGAAGAAGTTGTAGCTTTTGAGAAATCCTAACGTAACATCCTAACATAGCAATGTGTCAAATACACCAAATTTTAAACAAACTTGTAGAAAGTTCTGCAGGTAAGGTAGTGTAACCACAAACAAATTGTGCAAAGGGAATGCAGGTGTATCCATCCTTGAGAGCTTTCAGGACTAGGTGGAGCAAGCCATTTCTGATCAATTTATTGCTGGTTATAGTACTGCTTCAGCTACATGGCTGAACTAGATAAAGTTTCTTTCCAGAAGAAAATACAGCATCAGCTGTAATTTCTTATTGACTGAGCAAATTTTTGCACACAATACTTGCAATTTTCAATAAAGTATACAGTATTTCTAGTACAAAAGCCATGTGGAAATTTCATGGTGACATTTTGTCTCCTGGGACTATTCCCTTGTTGGGTGTATATCAAGTAGATTTTTCCCTTATACAGAGCACTTCAAATTTCTATTCCACTGGTCGAAATTGGTCCAGATACAGCTTTTTCAGTGAGATAAAAATGTGGAATTAATGAACAATATAAAGGTGATTTGCAGCTAGCAACAGCAGGACATTTTCAACTTTGTGAAACCTCAAGAGCTTCATCCACAAATTAAATTTTCACATAAAATTTTTCCGAAACATTTGTAGAAAAGTTGTCCCCCTAAGTAGAAAACCATGGAAACGAACTAATAACTGCATGAAAATTTCACAATATTTTTAATAAAATTCTTTCATTCCTAATTTTTCTCAACTGCAAATCCAATTGGATATTTACGTCTTGGGGTATTTTGGGAAAATTGAATGGTTCAGTCAGAAGACAAGGTATGGCATGTAAAGGAAAATGTAGTTTAAACAAGGAACTGAGCCTGTAAAATGAATGACAGGGAAGAATGGCAGAATAAAACTGACTAAATGCTCAAAGCAGCTGAGATATAAATTAATGTTAAACCTAACATAAGGACATTGTTTCAGTTCAGTTCAACAGAAATATTTTGGCTTACCTAAAACATTGCTTTGGGTATGCAAATGAAAAATTGAATGATTTCCACAAAATTAGTTTTTAAGTATATTTTAAAAATTAAAATTTATTTTAAATCCTGACAAGGTATGGTATGTGTAGGTCTGAAATAAGGGTTACTTGTTTATTAAAAAAAAACCCTGTTTTCTAGAAAGTATGGATTCATTATATTTACAGCAGGCAGAAAACTAGGGCCACAGAAAAAGGTTTATGAGGCCTGGTTATTTAACTATAGGTCTTTACCTTGTACAGACTGCTTTCCACACACATTTCCAGCATGTGGTAATGTGATTACAATTGTATGTACAAAACTTTATTGTTAAAGTTTTACTTCTTAGTGTCTAGTCTAATAGATAGACAAGTTTAAATTATGTGCTTACACTCATATCATATGAAAAACTGTGAATAAGGTAATAGGCAGATTTCATATTTCATAGGATTCTTAATAGGAAAATGCTGAATTTTCTCTTTAAAACAAAATGAACTTTCTCATCTTAATTATACATATTCAAAAACATAATCCAATCTAATTCCATAAGCATTTCTCACTTTGAGTTTCTGCAAATCATAACTCAAATATAGTATTTGAGAATGAAATTATTTTAATAATTTAATTAATATATACATTTTACTACAATAAAATATAATTAGAAATTTGAAATTGTTAATTGGAAATAATATATTAATTAGAAATAAATATTCAGCCAGATTAATCTAATTATTCCCAATATCCAAAATAGACAGGTAACAAATGTATGTATATTCCACACAACAAAGAACCTTCAGCACAGTTGCCCCAATAGAGGCCAATAGAGCATCATAATCCATTTTCCTAAATTAAGGATGTCAGTAATTATGCAAGATGCAACTATATATTTTTTCCTTTTCTTAGAGCCATTTCTTAAAAATTAGAAAGGACCATAGCTCCAAAGTCACAGATTCTGTTATCACTGACAACAAAATATCAAAATAACAATAATAAAAAACATAATTAAGCAGATAGAAAAAGTTTAATTCAGGTACAGAGAAGACAGACTGAATTGAAGAGTTTATCAGAGCTAGTGAATGATGTCCTAAGCAATTTAGTCAGCAAGAAGTTCATTCCTCCCCTGCAAGGATGCACAAATCTACACACGCAGTTTCTGATGAATGAGTGCATTTGGAGCAGTGAAGCTAGCCCAATATTTTATGCTAGAATATATATTTTTGGCAATAAGTCTTGGAAATTTAAAAGTAATCTTTCTGGCAGTAAAGAGGATCCACTTAGTTTCACCAATGCAACAAACAAGCCAGAACACTATTCCCAGTCCTAGCAGATGTGATCAAAATGGACTTGGGAGTGCTGAGGACCCAGGCTGAATCTTGCTGCCTGACTGGCAGTGCAAGGGTAGATGCCAGCTGCAGTCTTTCCCAAGACTCCAGCTGTAGTTCAGTCTTGGGTGTAAATGAACTGAATACTCATCAAAATGGCTAGATCTTGTATTGTCATAGGTCCAGGCTCAAATAGATAAATTGGGAAATCAGAAGTATGTACACTCATCAGCATACATGGACTAGTTAAATGACCTGTGTATAACAAAAAATAATTCATTAGCAATATAATTTTTCCTGTGTCTTTTGCTAGCTGATAGCCTCAGCACATAGAGATTTGTTATCACAGAATCTCAGCTTTCATAGATTTTCATGATTGAGCCACTCAGAACACCCATCTGCATCCTTCAAAAACCTTGTCGTGCACCAAAATCCCCTAAAGGATGTGCTGAGGATGGTAGGTAGGAACTCATCTTCTTTCTCTCTTACCCACCACTGTGCAGTTCTAGCCAATTTTGTGGCAAATGACAGTATGCAGACTATCATTTCACCTAATACCTCATTGGTAAAAAGAAAAATAAAAGACATAAGATTTCTGCTCTCCTCAGCCTAGGAGGCTGCATTGACTATCTAAGGCAAGAAGCATACTGAACCCTTATTCTTCTCCTAATCTTTTCAGTGTGCTCAAAACAGCTGAGTTTCAACAGCCCCTACAGCTCACACAGAATGAGTGCCTTTAGTAACAGGAAACATTTTCAAGGTCATCTTTTTGTTGTAGAGACATTTAAAAGTAATTTCTTATACTTGATAAAAATTTGAAGGGGAATAGTTCAGTACATGGTATTCAAAACAACTGAGAGCTGATAAAGACCCTATAATGAAGTCTGATATCATCTAGGTCTATAGAAATGAGAGACAACACATGGGAGTCAAAGGAATTACAGTTCTGGAATCAGTCAGGTACCTCCTGACCCTATTTTGTGTATGTTAACCAAGAATTGATCTTATTTCTTCATCCCATGTCTTACAGAAACATCTGTTTCACCCATGAGAACAAGGGAACAACATGAAATTTAATAGCAAAAGATATTAAAAAGATCGAGGAGAAAAGCAGGAAAAGAACATAACAGCCTTGGGTGAGTGGGAATAACCAGTCCAGCACTCATGATTTCATCAGATGCAAGAGTCAAGCTGCTTCACACAGGATGACAGTTTTCTGAGGTGGGAAAACTTGCTGAGATAAAGATTTCTAGTGCCTTAAAGCTGTGCCCACACTGCATATCTTCCAAACATCCCACATAGTCAGTTACAATATTAGTATTAGAGCTATACCAGGGAGCTAGATTTTAATGCTAGCATTTCTCAATGCCATCACATTCTGGCAATTCAAAAGTAATATTTGCATGCATTACATATTTCTTATTTTGCCACATGACTATACTTGTGAATGTATCCATAATTTTAAATTAATTCTGAATAAAGATAGAAAAAGAAAAAGGAAAATGAAAAAGAAAAAGAGGAAAAGAAATGAAAGGGGAAAGGAAGGAAGGAAGGAAAAGGAAGGGAGGAAGGAAAAATTTACAATTGCAACCAGTGAAAACAAAGCAAAAACACATTTTTGTTCTGTGTATCTTCATGGGGAGAAAATCACTCCCATTGCTCCAATTCAAATCCAAATTAAGCACCTTATCTTTTTAAGTTAGCTAGAGAAAGATATACACAGAACAAAATGTTACTTCCAATAAAGTCAATGCTGTGAGATCTGGACTATGGTGCATATCTGATAGCACAGCAAGATTCAGAGTACTATGTTACAGTATTACAGTTTAAATGTTGCTTTTCAGTGTCAGCAAGATCTCTGTATTTAATCTTTGCCACAGGATCTCTGTGCCCAAGGTACTACTTCTTCATGTAAGCACTGGTTGTGATACTCCAGAGAAGAATATAAAGCACACTTTCAAGGGGGGAGACATATTATGTTTAAAGAAAAAGTTGAGGAATGTTGGTTCTTTTTTTGTGTGTGTGCTGTATTTTTTAATGCTGAAAAATACTCTGCCTCCTAATGCCTGGAATAAACTTTATATAAGTTCTACTGATGGAAATTTGAAACTCTCTATTTGGTATTAATGTAATAATATCAGAAGTTTAAAATGAAAACCTGTCAATACAGAACTAAGAATAACACTCCACTGCCTTGGCTGCATTAAGAACCGCATTTTTACACATTATCCACAAATGCACAAAAACTGACCTTTGTACAAGAGAACAGAATACTCTCTATGTCTTGCAATACCATTACCTTTATTATATCCCAAAACAAGCTTTCTCCTGCTTGCAATACTTTGTTCCCCTTAAAAACAAAACAAAGCAATCATAAAATATTTAAGTTTGTGCAAGAGAGAACCTTAGAAAAATCTTTCTGACAGATACAGATCTGATATAATGTTGATTTGCTACACAATACCTGTATGAGTTTTGCAGCAGTCACTGTAATGTAATTTTTATTATACATTCATAACATCTAAATTTTTCAAAGACTATTCATGAAGGTGGCAGAACAGCTTTCTAGGTAAAAAAAAAACCAAAACAACACATACAAACTTCTGGAAACAATTGAATAAAATCAGGCTTTAAGCTCAACAGTTGGGCAGTTTTACCAGGTGGAAGGCTGAAGCTTAATGCTTCACTAGGCTAAGAATTACCCTAGCCCTTTCAAGAGGAAAGTGCTTTATATGCAGTCATGCATGGAAAATCCCCTGGTCTCATGGTGAAACAAGCCAGTGGTGGAAGGCTGTTAAAGAGCAGCTCCTGCCTAGTAACCCCAGTAGAAGATGACTGATAACCCATGTACAGAATTCTTCACTGAGACACAAATGGAACTTCTGCAAAGTGATTCTGTTCTAAATAAACTGTGCTTTGTTCTAAGGAGGTAGCTGGGACATTTGCTTGTTACTGCCATTGCTCAAGACAGAGCAAAACCAAGCGGGGAAAGTTAATGTTTTTATTGCAATAACTGCCAAGAGCCCCAGGGGAGATGAGGAGATTTTCCTGAGATGAAGAGCTCAGGGAACAGGGAGCAGCTACATGGGGAGTGCTGCCAGCAGTCCCACCTGTGGAGTGAGGATGCAGCCCATTCTCAACAATGGGACTGCAGCAGACACTTTGAAATGGGCTATCATTTGAGGCCTACATAAGCTGTTAATGTTTTTTTTTTTTTTTTTTTAACAACTAATTCTCACCAGAAAGACATTCATTTTTATTACTATTATTTCTAGATTTGTTTTCTTCAGTTATCAGCATTTGCCCAATTTCTGCACAGTGGGATTTCTTTGTGTATCATCCCCTACAGCTGTAGTCTTTTCTTTGAAAGGTTTGCACTGAGTGAGGAGTTCAGCAGTTCACAGACCTGGTTCATAATGGGACGGAGAAATAAACAACCAACTAGAAGAATAAAAGGATTTCACAAACTTTTAAGTAACTTATGGGCAAACTGAAGAGGTGTATTTATTGGATCTTCTTTCTTTTCCTCTTCCTGACACAGTATCCTCACCTCATCCATATTCAGGATTTTTAACGTATTTGTAACTTTCCCTTCACATTTATCTTTATTAGATGATACTTAATGGATTTAAGAGAAAAGAAAGAATCTAAAGGAGAAAAGAATAGGGAATACTGCAGTCAAATGTATCTCATTGAGCCTTTGGTCAGAGGTGTTTGCATCATTTCAACAATTCTTTTTCCTGCTTGTAAACTCTGACTCACCATCAGACACTGTTTAGGCACTCTTTCCTACTCACAGATATCTCATATTATTTAAATTATTTATACATTATTGAAGTGTGTCTTTAGTATTTAACAGCATAAAGAAAACTAGCAGGACTTTCTTCATCGATTTAATTTTATTACTGATCTTGCTTCCCCTCCTGATTCTGTCATCACATTATGGTCTTTAAGTGAAAGGTAAATGTAAGTAAAATGAAAAAGATAAAGTACAAGGAACTAGAAAGAAAAGGGAGAAAAAGATATGTGTATTATTGATATGCCATCTGAGAAAGACAGTAAAAGATATTCATCCCTACAGTAAAGCCAAATTACTTATATGAGAAGATGTGGAGTGTTATCATATGCACTAGCAGGTAACACATGTTTAGCAGCATACCAGAACTTGTGGCTCCTATACGCTGTTCATTTTTTTCTCATTGTATCAACACAGCTGGATAAAACCTTTAGAAATAACAACCTTTAGAAGTAACCGGAAAGGTTTAAAATCTAAAGAGTAATATGGATACTGAATATTCAAAGAAACCATAAGGAAATCTGAGGTGGAAACTAAATGTTGGATCATATTTGAAAGCTGCAATACCATCTCTACATGGTCAAACTTCTTGTCTTCTATGTAAAAATAGCAATGATTGAAAATAAGCTAAAAAATATTTCCAATGGGAGAGGCTTTTCAGGATCTGTATGTTTCACTGTATAGTAAAGAATAATAAGCAGTCTCAAGGGAATCTCTCTGCTCAGAAATTTCTAATTTTCAAAAAGAAGATAAACTTTCTTGTCTTCTCTTCTGTACAGCTTGTCTAGTCCTTTTTTATCTATTTTCTTGATTTCCCAAACATAGATACAACTGTAAAAGTTTCGTTGTTTTCAGCATTCTGAATTTTCTTTTCATTTTAGCATTCTTTTTCAGATTGAGCTGTAATTCAGAGCACCAATCTCTTCAGTTAGAAGAATTTCTTTCAGTGGAAGTTTAAAACAGCTATTAAATGTTACAAATGAAAAAAAGTAGGGAAGGGAAGGGAAGGAGAAGAGGGCTCCCACTCCCATTATTCCTCTACACTTAAAACTAATCAATTAAAACTATGACAAAGAAAGATAGGTATTTAAATACATGGTATTTAGTGATTAAGGAAGAACTGTTCCTTCTTATCTAAGTAGAGAGAAATTTGCTTCTTAGTTTAAAATTTAAAGATTTCTTAGAAGCAAAATTTTCAAAATCCTCAGAAATATAAATTGCATTGTATTTATGTGAAGTGATGCAGAGTCAAATTATTTTTGGTGCAATTTTCCATCCCTTTCTTGATTTGTAGTTAAAATTATGGGATTTAAGCAATTCATTTTCTCTTCAACCAACATCAAGTAATTGTATATGGTTAAACAAAACCAGGAAGCACTGAATGGTTTATACATATATTTCTATATGTTTACACACCAATATATGTATATGTACATACGTATACACTTATTAATGCATATGGTAGAAAAAACTTACCTATGTCCCAGGTAAGGGGGTTATTCTGTTCCATCTCCCTTTTCCCAATGACATACCAAATGCAGGCCATCCAGTGAGCAAGCAAGGCAAACATGGACATGAGAAGCGTGAGAACAATTGTGCTGTGCTGGGAGTAACGATCCAGCTTCTGAAGGAGACGCAAGAGGCGTAACAACCTTACTGTCTTTAAGAGGTGGACAAGGGAAACCTAGAAGAACAGAAAGAAAAGCAACTTGTCAGCTCTTGCCATCTATTGCACACTTCTGTTGCAATGAAAGGAAATTACCTTCTAAATCTGAATTTTTACCTTTGTCATGTACACGGATATTTACTACTTCTGATTTAATCATGCGAACTTGAAATATTGGGAGATTTTTCCTTCTGACTATTTAAGGTAAGGTCTTCTTTTTGATTTATTAAAAAAAAAAACAAAAAAACAAAAAAAAACCAAAACACTTGTACTAAGAGATCTTTCACTGCTCCAGAAAAGAAACAAAATCATCAGATTGACCAAGGTTCATATAACTTCAGCACAAAGCTACAAAATAAACACCTTCAAACTCATACAATGATTTTCAGTTTTCTCTAACAGACAAACAGTAAGCAGAACTCAACTATGTGTGAGATAAAGCCAGCTTAATAATTAAACTAGGAAGAGGTAAGAAGATAAACTAGATGTTTTTCAGAGAAAGAAGGTAGAGAGGTGAGCAGACTCTGATGTTTCCTTGAAATTTCCTTGTTACATTTTAGCTGTTTGCAAGTGTTAGCAAAAAACTATGCAGACAAGGATCAAAAATATTTTTAATTTATTTTTCAAAAATTGAATAGGCTTAATTGCCATTACCACAGATACAATACGGGGAAAAAAAGTCAACAGATTAAATTACTTTGAATTTCATGGCTGTGAGATAGCACACAAAAAATTACAGGTTCTTTTCTTTTTGTTATTCTTTCTTCTTTTTACTATTAGTCAGTGAAATTAGTTACATATGTGCAGAAGAATATTTGCAAGTTTGGGGCAGTAGGCTTTAATATATTTGAGGGAATTGACTTGTTTGCATTAATAATAATTCTATTACAATTAAAATGTAATTATTATAATTGAATGTCACATTTACCATAGTAACTGACTACTTCTGCGGCAAAATATTCCCCCCAAATCTTTATCATCTAAATTTGTATCTCATTAGTTCCTTTTGGGCCAAATATGGCTCTGTTTCTTGTACTCCTACCTGAAAGGGTCCTTCTTCATAAGCGACACTCACAGGTGTTACAGTTAACGTACAGACAAATATATAGATGGTATATATGCTCTGTGGCCTTCAGATTGGACCTCTCATCTTTACACATGAGCCTACACTCTGTCACACTACAAACAAATAATGATACCTGAGGTGAGAATAACTAGCTTCCTATAAATAAGAAATATCAGAAGGACTATTAAAACAGTAAATGCACTCAATCATCATTACCTGTGACTAAATTATAACCATTTTTATTAAGTTAAAAAAACACTCCTTGATATGTAAACAGTAAATCAGATATGAATATTTTTTAAACTGGAGACATTTTATATTAATGCCTAAAGAGTGCCCCATTCCAAAATAATTAGCTCAAAAATTTGTACACAGATGTAATTAATCATCCATAATTGCAATGAATTTCCTCATTAGTCATGCCAAAAAGTCTGCTGCTGTTGTGCCTAATCTGTCATTGGAAGACCTCAAATGCCATCATCCAGCTTTCTTTGTCATAAATTTAGACAGACAAAATGAAGAGTCAGCACTCATATTTGTGTCTGTATAGATTTTGCTCTATCCTCACAGCCATGTACATTTTCCATTTGCTTAATCCTTTTAGACTAGGTAGGTTAACCTTTTTCTGTCAAAATGACAGAGTCAGAATTTTACCTAAAACCAACAAAAAATTAATCATGGGATTCTGTGATACTGAGAAGTGTTGAGAAATAAAGTTGCTATGAACTGGAAAGGGAGTTGTCTACTTGGAACCATCATCTCCTACGCAAAAAATGAAAAAAGGAAATAATTAAGAAATATAATACATTTATGTACTAGTAGCCTTTAATCTTTTTTGTCTGTTCGGTTATCAGACTTTCCTAAACAAATTACCTTCTTGCTTTATACCGCTACTAGTCACTCTGAGAAAAGCAAATTAAATCAGGAATTCAGGCTTCCTATGAAAGAAGTTTACAGGAACAAGCCCGCCAGAGTTCAAAGAAGCATTCAAAGATTATGTTCTCAGAAGCATGGTTTGAATTTTGGGTGGTCCTATATTGAACCATGAGTTGGAATCTATGACCCTTGTGGACACTTTCCACCTCAGGATATTGTATGATTCTATTATTCTATTATTAATAGCATGTTTTTTACTTCAGCAGCATTTCATACATTTCCATGATTGAAGGGATCCATTCTATCCAATGAACACAGGGATAGGAGGAGCTGGCATCTCATCATTAGCTGAGGCTAGGAATGAACATGCCTGAAGTCTCTGAAGGTTTACTGCTTAGTGATACTTCAGGATTCCTGTGAGGTGTAAAGGCAGTAGGCACAATTCTTATGGTTTCACTTCTTTCTTCAAGGATGGTAACAGACTTCACTTTTATCACACACTGACTTCACAAATCTTCAAGGAAAGGATGATATATCTATGCCGTATATACATAAGTATTTACGGAACTCTACCTAGCTTGGAGATTTTAAAGCATCCCTAAAAAGTTGGCCTTTTCCATGGGCTAGAACAGCAAAGGAGTAAGATGCTCCCTGATGCCTTTTCTTGCTGCTCTGTCAAGGCAACATCCGAGTGTCAAGTGAAAATCTGAGAAAATGTGAGGAAATGGCTTGTTAAATCAATAAAGTCTAAAAACCAGGGAATGTGATTAACAACTCCCCCCACTCTCAGAATAGTTGATGTTCATTGTTGCAAATAAAGCATGAAAATAAAGGAAACAGACTTTACCTAGGAAAAATCTTCAACAGGATATTTAACTCTTGAAGCATACATTGAGCTATGTATGTCAGTCAATGCCGATTTCTAGATCAACACAGCTATATATTGTTTATTACCTGGGTCTCAGTATTGGGACTTAATTTATCCTTAATTATCTAAAGAAGTTTCTACAACTAACAGAAGAATATTTAGTGCCCCTGGATATTCTTAGTTGCCATATTAGTGATCTTATTACTGACAAATGTTAAAAGATGAAGTAGAGAGCAAATGTGTCCTAATCAAATGAGAGTAATATATTGAATACCATGACATTTTGCAAAAATAATTACTGAATAATACTTTTTTATTCCAGATGTCATTACAGAAAGTGTATCAGTCTTCCCAAACAACAAAAATAAGTGACAAAATCATTTTTGCTTTTTCCTTTTCTCCTCGAATAAAAAGTTCATACTTTATTCATCCAATGAAGAATTCACAACAGAAATTAAACCAAAAGAATTCTGGTGGTTATTTGGCTTTAATGCAAGATACAAACTGAGATAATACTGTATGTAAATAAGTTCTTTTTAAAAAAGAGGAGTGAAGAATATGAAATTATAAATTGACATATTTTAAAAGTTTTAAGCAATTTTTATTTTAAAGAAAAGGAGTGAAAAGGGAGATCATTGAAGGTAATGAATGAATAAAAACAAACAAGATAGGAGGTTGCCTGATTTTTCTATTTTTTTGCTTTGTTTTCCTATTCTATCATCTATGCAAATGTATGTAATTCACTCTTAATAAAAATGGTTCAAAATACATCTATTCACAAATAAATAAATAAATAAACAAAAATTAAGTCCTGAGAATTTGAAAGTGCACACTTCAAAAGCCTGTCTCAATGTGAACAATTCCTCAAACTGAGAAATCTTTGGCAATATTTTTTTTCCAAAATTAAACTTTCTGATTGTTTATTTTTTGCTTAGTAGATTTTTACTCTACTAAGGCTACTAGAACTCTCAGAGGTAAAACTTTTGACTTACTGTAAATAAATCAACATAGATCACTGAGAGAGATCATAAGAATATTAGAATATTCTTTATAATATTTTCAAAGTGGCTCAAGCAATTGCTCATTAAATGCCTAATAAAGCTCAACTGAAACCAAAGCTAAAGTTAATTTTGCATTAGGGTGCCCATCAGTAAAGAGAAAGAAGATACCTTGCTTATTTTAAAAATGTATTTTACTGGCAATAAAAATGATTTATTTTCATGATAACAAATGATCACTTTGTGTCTTTCACAACAATGGATGACAACTTTAACACTCAATCTCTGAATATTTTTAACCAACATCTAAATAAATGTTATTTCTTCCTTTAATAACCAATGTGAAAATACACTACAAAACTGCAGAAGACAGCAATATAATTTAGTTCATTAAGTTTTAGCCTCTAGATTTGAAAAACAAAGGAAGAAAAAAAAACAAAAACAAACAAAAAAACACACACAGAGTCTTCTCTGGAAAAAAAATAAAATAAAATAAAAAAGATTATAGTAAGTACTTACCACAGTGACGTTGAAAGCATAAAGAAGATCAAAGGGAAGCGCAGCAATTAAATCAATTATAAACCAGGTAGTCACATAATGGATACAAATAGATCTTGCTTCAAATATAACTTGGCCAGATTTGCTGACATATGTTGTTCGGAAATTTAGAATAATATCTGCTTGACAAAGAAGGAACAGAGTCAGAGATGATGATTTCTTTGCTCCTAGGGATAACAATCTCCACAGAATTTATCATTTCCTTATGGATCCCTAAGATTGGAATCTAATACAGAAACCCATACAATATTCTGGTTAGAGGTCTATATACATACAGTTAATATAATTGTTTCACAATTTATTTTTTTTTTTTGCAAAAGAATGTTTAAAATATATAAATCTCATGGATTTCAAAGGAAACTGGAATAACAAAAATACATTGCTCTTTAAATAGTACCATATTATTATAGTGCTACCCAACTGTATCTTTATGAAAAATGAAGTTATAATGGTTCAGCATATAATTTATTGTTTTTTTCTTAAAAATAAAGTATTTAACTACTTTATTTAAAGTGTTCAATTGTAACTTTCTTTTAGTGGTAGCTGTCCAGCACAGATGACAGATAATGTTATTCTCAAGAGTAAACATTTTTTTATCGACAGAAAAATGCTGGATTCGTTTGTAATTTTTTTTTTTTTTTTTGTATTGACAGTTATTGCAGTTATTGTAAAAGAGATATGAATTGCTTCATGGTTGGTGCATTTTGCATGTTCTTATCTAACGTTGCAAGATGAGCGTCTCTCAACACGAAATATAGTTTTGAAGTCTTGCCAAAACGTATTAACACTTAAAGAAAAGCTCAGCTTTTGACAACAAAGTCTCATTTATTTTCACGTCCTACAAGATGAAGACTATAATCTGTCCTCAAGCTATGTACCCAGTTTCTACCAATATTAGTGTGAACTACTTGTAAAACTTTTACAATGTCAGAAAAGAGCGCAACCAACCATAAAGGCTGGTGCTTTACAGGAAGATAATTAGACAACTGCCTTGCAAAATCTAATACCTCACTTTGAAGACCATGTAATAAAAGAAAAGATGTGATCTCAAGTGTCAGGAAGACATTCAGAGTGTAATTGTTCTTCTCACAATAATGAAAAAACTTCAAGATGATGTTCTTGGCAGCCTGAAAACCAGTGGACTTTCTTTAATGTTGAATTCATGGGTCAGCTTTCTAGATATTTATCCAACATGTAACAGACTTGTCAGCTGTGTCATTTGTAATCTATGTAGCCTAATATTAAGTGTTACAAAGAGGAAACTGCATTCTTTGTGCCCTTTGCCTCCACCCATGGTTGCAACGTCAGCACTGTCTTCCTCTGTATGCTAGATGATGTACAAGAAAACATGTTTTCAGCTGCTTCTTCTACACATCACTCTTGCATAGAGGTGACAGCAGCTGCTGGGGGATGGCTCCTCACCATGAACAGGAAGGACTGTGCAGGTGTTTGGGGAGTGTTTGCTGCACCAAAGAGATGTTTTCTATAGCCTCTGAGGAAAGGGAAATAGAAATGCCAAATAGAAAAAGCTAAATCAATTCTCTTGCCCATCAGCGACAAGGAAGGTATACAAATAAAACACATGCCTTGAAAACAGAAACAATTTTTTTCACTTTGGAAGTGGATACTTCTTTCCCTCACAGGTAGTTTCTTGTGTTCTGGTTAAAGCTACTCCAGTTCATCACATTCCTGAGAAAAAAAGGCACGAAGTCCTAAACTATAAGCGTACCTTAAATTTTAACTCTTCAGAGATAAACATAACCAATGGGAACAGTACTAATATTGTCTTTTTTTTTCCTTTTTTAATTATAATCCAAACCATGTCAGAACTAAGAAATACATAGAAGTAGGATTATTGCTTCTTCTACTCTAGGATCTCCAGGCAGTTTATAGAGCCTAAATTATTTCTTCCTGCTCTATAGATGAGAATGAACACCTCCTATTCTGTAATTCTATTCAATGCAATGGTAACAAACAGCATGCATGAATTAACAGACTGCTTAGACAGCAAAATGAGTGTTATTTTTTTTCCTTATGGTTTATTTAGAAAACAAAACTTTTAAGTTTATATAAAAAACTTTTCTATAAAGCTTATATAGAAAAAGTACACTGAAAATGAACTAAATATTATACAGCTCAAATGAGGTGCATAAAAACGTTCATAAAAATAGAGCTGTCACACAACCTGTGTGGAAATTACTACCAAAGTCCTGTAACAGTGCTAACACTCTTGTTCCTGCAAAGGAGTTCAAAAATGGAATTAACCACCCACTAACTTTCCGTGTTTCTTACACTCTGTTTTAAAAATAGTAGAGCTGCTAACAATGACCAACTCCATGTCCTGAGAAAGGAGATTCGTTGTGATTACTCTGTATCTATGACTAACAGCAGTATTTAATTTTCTTTTCGTTAGCATGCTTGTAGAGATACTTTCCTCCACGTTTGCTGTGACATGCTGCTTGGACATTATGATGAGGGAAGCTATGAAGAATTAGGGCTAAAGAACTTTGTATTTCAGGTGCAAAGGTATGAAAAAATTCACCTGAAGCACTGACAAATATTGGTAAAACATTAAAAAAAATTCAATTTTATCATCTCTTAATTGCCTTGAGATTTATTTTTTCATTCATATTATGTTAGATAATACTATGAATCACAAAAGTATCTGAAGAAATTTATAGCTGCTATAAAATAGTCATGTTTAATTATGCAAACAATTTTTTTCCTCTTAATTGAAAAAAAATTAAAAATGAATACAAAAATATCAAGTTTTGTAATTTCATCCCTCTACAGTTTTTCTTTTACGTTTTTGTACTAGAATTTGAGAAGCATTCCTGTGCTGTTAGTTGGTTTTCCAACATGTAGAAAGATAAATGCACATTTAACCAGTTTCATTACCATTTATATATTCTTCAAATACTATTTTCTCATCCTTAAAGAAAGGATGTTTCTGACATATATTTTGCAGTTTTGTAAACAACAAAAAAATGTTAGCAGTTCTAAAATACTTTGGCAGTTTCTGTATTACTTTTATGCTTTTCAGTGTGGATAGCAGAAGTTAGTTTTCAGCTATATTTCATCCTGTCTTCCACATTCATGTGGTTTTTTCTTTTTTTGTACTTTGGTAAAAAATATACATATACAAATAACATAGATATATTTGTTTTTAGACATTTTTTTTTTCTACAAAAAAGAGAGGTAATTTCTGAAAAATAAAATCTACTCATCTTGTGTAGATCAAAAACTCAGCATCACAGGTGCCATTAATTATATATATATAGTGACTTTTCTGCCTGACTACTAATAAAAAGTTATCTTAGTTTTAGAAACAAAAAAATAAAGCCTGCACAAAGCTGTAAGATACAAAATAATTTAGCAAATGTGAACTAAATGTAGAAAAGTTCAGTGACTACAAAAATTACAAGTCTGAAATTGAATTTCCAGCATTATCTTCTGACACAACATCACAAAATTTGAGAAATGTCAACAATATAGAAATTTTCCAGAATAATTTTAATAATCTAAAGGGATACAGAAAAAGAAAAATAAAAGTGGACCCTACAAGTAATACTCTAGAGACCATAAGACTTCTTAACCACAGGTAAAGTGGTGGTAGAACACATCATTCTGGAATATATTTTAAAAGTCTAGTAATAACAGTACATGTTAAACTGATGTTGTGATGTGAAAATGTGAATGATGTGAAATAATAATTCTGTCTTTTACTATGAAAATTATGTCTGCGTGATATAGCTATCAAACTAATTGATTTCTACAGAATGCAGGTTCTCATTGTTTTGTTACTTCATTGGACATCTACATTTTTCAAGGTACAGTGGAGAATCTTAACATGAAGTGACTTAGACGTGTATATGAGACTATTTGGTTCCACAGAATGAGTTCTTACAGTCTAAAATTGGATTATACTTTAAGATAAATTCTTAAAGGTAGAAAAATATTTTGAAACTATCTGTTATTAAAATGTGAAATTTACATGATTTCATACGGTTTGAAATGAGGTATCCATTCAGCTCCACATGAACACAGTGTAGTCAATTGCCTACTATTCACACTTACATATCAGTACCAACCAGGTATATAACTACTTCATGTAGACCTAGTTGATATAGGTAAGAAAGAAATTTAAGGATAATTTTTCACAAGTTGCTCAGTAGATCTAATTAAAGTGCTTTGAAAAATAAAACATACAGAAATGTTACACTTTCTCCAAGTGATGTCATGAACTCTACAAAAAATGGTGAAACTTCTCATTCTCATTACTCAGAAGCATCAATTTTGTAGTTACCATGGTTAAAAAAAAAAGGATTTGATTAGTATATTAGTATTTTTGAGAAAACTAAAGCTTCAACAGAAAAGAAGAAAAATGCTTGGTTTAAATTCCCCTAAGCCATCCACTATACCAAAGACTTATCAATGTACATATGCAATTCACTCTTCAAGACTGAGTAGATTAGAAGGGTTTTTTTTGTACAGTATTTGTCTTCTTCTCAAAACAATTTTGGAAAACAGTCCCACATAACTTTTACAGATACATAAAATCAAATAGAAAATGGCAAGTGCTTCTTTTGGCATCCAACTCATTAAATAAAAGTTCAGAGTGAAGTAGGTGAGTGCAATCTGTCTTTTATTTCTCAACAGTGTTCTAAGCTGTACTTGAGTGGAAAGAATTTCTTTGGGTAACTGTACTGACAACACAACTGCTGTGTGAAAGGACTTAATGAGGAAGCTGAAGGGAGGAGGAGATGGAAGAATTCTTAAGCCAAAATACTTCTAAAAGCACAACAAAATCTTTAATAGAAATTTGGAAATGAAGATTTTTGTTTTAGGAATGATATGTTGCTCAGCCTTTTGGGAACAGTCTTTTGCTGTTTAAAATGTGGAACATTAACACTTTTTACTTCTTTAAATTATTGTTCTCTCGTGATTGAAACTTTGAGCAGCAAGGATAGTGAGCAAATTCAGTCAACAAGGATTAAACATCAGCAAACTGCACAATAGCCCACTCTGAAAATACTCACTATTTAATATTTAATAATACACATAACATTTATATAACAATTTCATGATATCGATATACCATGAATATAATATTTATAATTAATATGTTATAACTTGATTGTAATGCTTACTGTATACTAGCTTCCACCTACAGATGACATTAATCTATCAAAGCACAGTTTGAATTTCAACACAAGTATCAATAATATAAAACCTTAGAGATTCCAGACAACTACACAGCATCTAAACAATCAGTTTTCCTTAGTAAAGCAAGTGCTGAAGTTTTGTTATGGATGCCCTGAGTTGAGGTGAGCATAAATGAAGTGACTGTAATATCTTTGCAGACTAACTAGCTGAAAAATTTTCTTTGTGTTAAATATATTATCTATATGTCTGCTGTAAGAATCAGTATCATCCTGTGCAAGCTTCATACTTAAAGCTTTATTCAATGTGTTTGTTTCAGACTGGTATAAAAACTTTCTTGGAGCTAACAGAGTAATGAACAAACCATATATTAGTAAGCAATATTACAGTATAAAAATATTTCTGAAGCAAAGTCATCTCACTGAATTTTTTCATTTATGTTGGAAAAACATAATGTCTCTGATATGAGCAATACCATTAAAAAGTTGCCTAAAACTAAAGCAAGAGGAACATCTAAAAATAGCATAATTGGCTGACTCACTAGGTTACAACTTTTAAAATACTACCTTCACATTAAAATATTTGATTTAAGGAGGGAGAGAAGGACAAAGCCTCTCTATTCTTCATAAAGGCAAAAGCCAGGTTCTTATTTTAAGTTACATGATTTAAAATTAATTACAGTTACACAGAAAAAAATAGGCTTCACACAAATTAAAGATCAAGATATCATATAAGCTATGCTATTGACTATAAGGGTGGCCTTTAATTCATACATAAAACAAGATGTCTTTTTGTTCCACTAACTTTTGTCTTGTTTTAGCACAGAAACATGTAATTTGTTAAACAAAACCCCATGCTTTAGGCGAGTTCTTTCCTGTGCTGCAGGCTTTGTCTTCTGCACCAATTTGCTGCTGTGTGTATGATGAAAATAGCAGTAACAAAATTCGTCAGTTCACAAGGTAGCAAGTCAATGTACAATGACATTGTACAAAGGTGAACTTGACCTTGGCAGCACTCCACAGAGACAATTCAAAATTGCCAGTGTCAACAGGTTTCCAAACACATCACCCCAAATAGAGAATAGATATTTTTCAGCTATTTCAGCTCCTATTTCCATCATCATTTTGTGCAGAATCACTTCATATTAAGAAAACTATAATGACAAATCAGTGACCAATCACCCAAATAAAAGCTGTTCTTGCTCAGGCTCCTTAGTCAAATCTCTTACCTCCCGATCTTCTCAGTTTCCTTACACATGCCTGTTGTTTACCCCCTGTGACCTCCACTGCTGCTCAGCTATTCTGTCCAACAGAAGTTCTTCTCCTCATACCCACTGACCACATATGTCACTAGATTCAGCTCCTTCTTTTCCAGTCTGCCTTCCTCTAGCCCACAGACCGACCAACCTCCTCAACAGCACCATTCAGTGTAAGTCAGAAGACCTGTTGGGTACTAAGTCCATAAGATGCATACATAGAAGATAACCAGTGATTTTTAAATCTTACAAAACTTAGTTTTGGTATGATCAACTTCAAACTTAAACCTTGACCTTGATTTATCTTCTGACTGGACCTCATAGTTAACTAGCCATGAGCTTACTGTTTCCACTACTGTCAAGATGTGGGCACATACATATATATATGGAGTAAAATTCAGAAGGATGGGCAAGTATTATCCTACTGTCTTTCAAATACACTGTCATCATGGCTGTATGGTTTCATAATGTTTTTATTCAAAATTTCTGAAGTTAATATGATTTAACTAAAAAGACTCAATCCTGTCCTTATTTGAGAATTCTGGTGACTTAACTCTCCTTTTAGTAATTATATTCTTTTACACACAGAATTCCATTCTTTCATCATGAAAATCCATGCCATAGCACCGCAGCAGTGCTGAGTTCACACAAAAGACCATGAACTTCATAGCTGGGTATAAATTTGCTGGGAACTTAGGGAAATCAGTAGGTCTACTGAACCATTTTTTGACTCTTCTTGAATTAAAGTTCTGTAGGAAATCACAGCCTTTGCCAAACCATCCTTTTACACATATCTGCCGTGACAACGTTCACACACATGCCCACCTAGTCATTAGTATGAAAATATTAGTTTATACTAGTACTCAATGAAGAGAAGAAAGACTGTGTAAAAAGCCAGAGCTTCTACTTAATGCATAATGCAGGTTACAATCTTAGATGATATAAAAGGGTGAAAATTGTAAAATAATATTAAAACTATCCTAAAAGTCCTGAAGATGTTTTCCAATTTCAGAAGCAAAGTTCTAAAATATGTTTGGCATAATCTCAATTTTTAACCCCTATTATAAAAAATAAATTTTAAAAGAGATAATCCAAGGATAAAACAATATTTGCAAGGCAGCTGAACCTCTTGACTGATAAACAGGATTATATTACCTAAAGCAGTTGATTTTTATGTGCCTAGATTTTCTTCTCGTCAGGTTTGATTTTTTTTATAAACAAAACCTGATGGTTTTAAACATATGGTCAAGCTACAGCAGAATAACTATTTAGGATTAGTCAGCTGATTCGATAGCTTCTCATGGACTCTTTTAGATTACAGAAAATGCTAGATAGTATAATTTTTTTTAACTTCTCTTTTACTGTGATCTGAATAAAGTTGAAAAATTTTGCAGCTAAGGGCAGATAGAATACACATAAGCAGTAACCAAGGGACTTGGTGTTGCATGAATTCTTATGAGACTATAGTAATTCAATCCTGTGCTTGATATCTAGGTAATTTATGCACATTAAGTCCACTGATTTTCACAGAAAAAAGTTTCCTATACCACCTCCTTCTCCTAGGTGTTATGGCCAGCTCTTCTTCTATTTATTTATTTTTATCATTTTTCTTTTTGTGATTTTATATTGATTACATTTAGTTAGATATGCATTTCCCAAAACGAAAGCTCTCTGATTTCTCTTATTATTTATGACAGTGATATTTATTTATGGATGGATACTGGTATCAGAATCTGAACAGATTGCTTTTAGGAAAGGTTGCAGGAAATATTTGTGATATATTGCTTGAAGAACAATTTATCTGTTTCTGTATTAACTCTTACTTCTTTGTGTCCTACTACATCATCTGTAAAACTAAATATTCATAGTATATCTGCTAGAAAACTGTTTTTTTCCCCAACTCATCACGTCCTCTCAAACATTTATTACTACAATTAGTTTCACTATGTTTTTTAGATGCTGAGATGATAAGGAGAGGAAGATAAAATTGGTTTTATGTAGGGAAGGAAAATACTGCTTATTTTACACCAACTGCTTAGAAATCTAGGCAAATATGAAGTCAAATAAAGCTTAGGAGAAAAAAAATCCAGGGATTAAATATTAAACAGATACACCTTCTAAAATAAAAAGTTTTAAAATAGCTCATTATAGTTGTTGAAAAAAATGCATTTTTTTTCTATTAAGATGTAACATAGGGAACACACTAAGTAACAATCAATATTAACTACAGGACATGACATGAAAATCTAGATTATCTGGGGGAAAGATAAAGAAATCAGTGGTAGGTAGTATACAGCAAAAAATACAATTCTAGGTGTCTTAGAAAGAAACTCTAGAACTTCAATTCCACTGTATTAGTGGTATTCTGTTAGGAAAGTGGCTGTTAATAATTTTGCTGAAAAAGCAGTTATATTCAGTAAATAATTCTTACATATTTAAGGAGTGAAGAAGCAAAAGCTGCTTGTATCATTTCAGATGCTAAATTATAATCCAATTTATTCTAAGAATCAGAAATACTTTAAACTAATAATCCTAAAGATTTATCAAGATGTCAGTTCTGCAGGTTGATGATAAAAAAAAACAAAAAGTAATAATAAAAGTAATTCATAAACCATAACTGATGGTATTTGTGAATACTACTCAAATCCTAGTATCATAAAGCAGACCAAAAGACCACAGGCTTAAAAAATAAAGGAAGAGTTGTTATGCTTTTTAATCTGCTTCCTTGATTTTCATCTCTGTGATTTCACATTTTCAGTATGGTCTCTTTACCCATGAGGATATTCAACTGTGATTATCTAATCTCCTGTAATCTCATTTCTACGATAGTTGATACTTCACAAAAGCATCACATATCATGACCTTTATAGTAATTTATTAAACCCTGGAGACCGGTTTTTTTTTTTTTTTTTAACTATACTCTGCCTTTTAAAAACAAACTCAGTTTATGAACATATTGAGTAACTAAAATATGCTATATTGACTTTTTCGAAGGAAGTTACAGAATTTGGAGTCCTGAAATTTAAAAAAAAAGAACTTTAGAATATATTTCTAAAATATGAGTTGTTAGTTCTTCTTAAAAACAAAATCAAAAACCAAAAACAAAACAAACAAAAAGAAACAAAAGCACCCACAACAAAGCCAAACATTTTTGTGACAGATGAAGCGAAAAAGTTTCTGCGTGGTAATTTTCTTAATAGAACTAGCAGAAATAGAAAAAAAATCAACTTCATAGACTGAATAAATATCAATTTTATAAGCAGAGTTGCTGTGCTTTAACCCTGGTACACAGCATTGAGCAACTACTTGCTCACCCTGCCTGGGACAAAGAAGAATATCAAATAGACAAATGTTCAAAAAGCTGTGGGATAAGACAAAGACAGTTTAATAAAAGCAAAAAAAAATGGGGGGGGGATGGGGTGGGAAGGAAGGACAAAGAATAACAAAAACGAGGGAAAAAACTGATGCAAAACACAACTGATGATCATCAATTAACTGATAACCAGCTAAACCTTAAGGTCAGTTTGGGTCAGCTAGCTGTGCCCCCTCTCAGTTCCTTGTGCACCCCAAGCCTCCTCACTGACAGGGCAGTATGTAAAGCCCAAAAGTCTTCGACTTGGTGAAATTATTACTCATCATTAAGTAAAATATCAATGTGTTATCTACTGTTTTCATCACAAATACAAAATGTAGCACCAAAGAAGCTACTATGAAGAAAATTAACTCTATCTATCTTACAAAATCAGTGTGTAGCAATGAGAACATTCCTTAGCAAATGAGAGTCAGGGGAGAAAATACATGTCAAATTTACAATTTACAATACAAAATCCTGCTTCAAGTTTGTCATTTTGTATTTACGGATGAGACCCTTTGATATTCAGACATAAGTTTCCAGAGATAAATTCAAACCACTCTTTTAGTATCTACATGAAGCTTTAACTGTTCTGAAGGTGAACTTTCCAAAATATTATTCAAAATACAGCCATCTTATTTCAACATACATAAGACCTCTTGCTAGATGTCAAGTCCTCCAGGTACAAAATTATTTTTGCATGTTCTTCTCTTCACTTACAGAGATATGAAAAGATACTCATGATAATGAAAATGAACATGAGGAAAAAAATTCTAATTTAAAGAAACCTAATAAAATCTCTACCATTTGATATTACTTCATCAGATTCCAGGAAATTTTGCTTGATAAATATTATATTCAATACAATATTATGCATATTTGAATGACTGTACATTACAAATAGTGATACAAATTTATACTGGTTATGTAGGATGTGCTCTTAGTTTCAGCTGGAATTCAATTGTTTTCTTCAGAGTGTTTATATTATCTATGTTGGTTCTAGGAGAAAATCAATATTGATATCACACCAATGTTTGTAGTTGCTGCAAAGCAGTGTTGTACAAAGCCAAGGCCATTTACAGCAAAGGGCCATGGATCTAGGAGGGAACAGAATTAGAACAGCTGACTTAAACTGGCCGAATGTATATTCCATACTGTATGACATCATGTGGAAGGAGTCACTTCCACACCCTGAGGGACGAGCTGGGCATTGGTTGGGGGTGGTGAATTAGTAAATCACTTCTTTTATACATTTATATAAATATATAGTCATAACTATTATCCTTTTCCTTTTCTCTATCTTAGTAAGTATTTTTATCTCAAGCCACAAGATTTACATTGTGTTTTGTTTTTTTTTATCACTTCTCTTCCCCATGCCACTGGGAAGAGGGGCAGCTTGTGAATGACTGTGGTGTTTAGCCACCTCTCAGGTTAAAACAAAACAGAAGTTTTTGAATACAGACACACAAAAGATCTGAGAAACAATGACTTCATATGATTTAAGACACTTGGGAGATTATTTGAGGTCCATTGCTTCTGAGTCATTTAGATTTGTAATAAAACAAATGCACTATGGCTTCAAAATATGCTGCTATTAAAAGCTGAACATTTAGAAAAAAATACACTTCATTGAATAGTTTTTTAAAAGAGGGAGAGTTACAAAGGCAATCATAGTAACTATGATTAATTTTCTCTTGAAATCACAAGCCATAGATCAAGGTTTTAGACTAGTGTGTCTACATGTATGGAGTGGGGAGGAGAGGTGGAATAGGTGGTCAGGTTGTCTTATCTATTTTTTTCTATTCTGATTCTTAGAAATATGGATAATTCTGTTGTTTAGACCCTATACATTACTACCTGTAAATGAAGGGCCCACCTACCACCAATGTCAAGTGAGAGAAAGAAACATTAAAGTAAATGTTATAAAGCTATTAATCTCACTCATCAAGTGAAACAGAAAGATAATTATTTGATGCATTTGCTTAAATATACTAATGTCAGAAAGGCTTCCTCTCCACCCTTTTATGATTTTGAGATGCATGAATTCATAAAAAAGTTCTAAAACTCATCACAGGATAGAAGGATCAAATTATAGATTTACAAGAGAATGTTAAAAAGTTTGCATATATACCAAAGGGAAAGAAATCTAAATGTATTTCACACAATCCAACCCACAATTTATCAGAACACTAGCATGTACAGGAAACATCAAGTGAAAAATATTTTAAACTGCAATTCAACTTGATAATTTTAACTTCTTTTCAAAAGTTTTAATTACATTATATCTCCAATACCTTCCCCAAAGACATAATAAAATGAGTTTAAATTATCAATCTTCTGTTTATTCTGTAGAGGTCTTCAAGGCAGTCAGACTTATAGTTAGGAATATTCTTTTTTCATAAATAATTTAATTCAGACCAATACTCCTACTAATATGTACCCCAGGTCAGATGAACACTTACTTCTGTATGTATTTTTATCATGCTTATGCATATGCTGAATTGCAAATTGGATAAGCCTACAATATATATTTTTAGCCATATATTTATTCCATGTCTTTTGCATAAAGGAAACTCTTACCCTCTATCTTATTGCAACCCGTAAACTGATGTGCAGACAACATCTCTCCTCCTTATTGTCATGTCTGTGTCCTTTGATAACACAGGTAAAAATTAGAACCTTGCAAATCCAAATAAAAGTTTATGGAAGTTGTGTGCATAAAAAGAATACTATTCCACGTTCTGAGAAATCTGAATGAAATCAGAGAAGACAGACTCCTGTTGTTCAGTCTATAATTATAGAGCTGTAAAACAGCTGAAGACCCCACCTCAGGCATTTTCCCATTGAGTGGCTCAAATGGAATTGTCATAATTTTGCTCAGCGTTTCTCATTAACTTTTCTCAGAGTGTACAGATCATTTGCCAAAGATGTTCTTTAAAATGATGTATACTGGCAATCTTACCCCTTTCAGAATGGTTACACTGGTTCTTAGATATTCATTCAACATTTTAATGGACAAGGGACCACTGAGACATGACTAATACTATGGATATATACTATTTTCTTTAAATTTAATGCAGAGATGTAAATGCAGTATGTTTTTTTACTGAATGCTATATAATCATTTCCCACCATTAATGTGAAAAAAAATCAAGTCATTAATATAACTGGAGGACAAAAATTACTATGTTATAGTGTAGGGCTAATGGTTACAAATAATATTAGGGTTTAAAATAAATATTTTCTCACATTTTAAACATTTTTTTTTAACTAGTTATAAACACAGTTTGATCTCCTGGATGATTGAGCTAACAGTCTAAACAGAAAATATCAATATTGATAGAATAACTTTTATTTTTTCTATCCAACTATTTTATTAATCACAGACTAAAACTTTTACTTTTTTAATTTTTAATATTTTTTAATTTTTAATTTGCTAAAATTCTGTTTACAGCAAAAGATATAACAAAAAAAATTTGGACTTAGCCTTACACCATCTGTTTTGCTACAAATAAACTCTAAGCGAGTAAATTAGATAGACCTATATTATATTCTCATATGCTCAGATACTAACAGACACATTCATAACAAAGTCTTGCTATCTCCACCTGTTTGAGGTTAAGGGTACAACCATTATCAAGATGTCTTAGCTTTGAGACTACAGTTTTCACAATATAAAAAGACTCCCAGGTAGACCAAGTGAAATAATTTCATATTGAATTCCTTTAATTGGAGTATGGAGTCATTTATGACTCACTAGAGTCACAAATGTGGTCTTTTTGCGCAGCACAAAATCTGATCCTCTGTTATCTGAGTTGCAGAACACATATTTCTCACTGCAATACAGTTGTGTAATTCAATACTGATCACCTGCATTAAACTGGGAGTCAGACAAGATATAATAGTCAGCACAAAGAGCAAAACTGCACCATAAGCATAACAGCAAATCAGTACGAAAAGGAGAAAATACAAATGTTTATCCATCCTGACATCTGACTGTTCCATCAGCAGTGTATCTGTGGATTTTACTGTCTACAGTAAACAGAGAGATTGAATAAATTCTTCAAAATTTTCATAAGAATATCTTCTGTTAAATGAAAGACAATTGGAGTTGTTTGCTTAATATTTAAGTTTCAGTCTTCAGGTTTCTTAAGGAGGATCATAATATTGCTGTAACATTTTTTCAGGAAAAAAATAGTAAAAAGTAAAATAGAAAAGAATGTTAAAAATTATTATATTATTTTATTCATTCTCTTTGTCTATTAGAGTATTCCCTAATTCTTTTCACACTGAAAAAAAACATGTTCAATTTCACTTCTTTTTTATTTAAAACAACTTCATATTTTCAAAAGATCTGATTGTCAGTGTGACAGCAGACAGTGATTTAGTGGCAACAATGAAAATTTTGGGAAAAAAACAAAGAAACAACAACAAAAAAAACAAACTCTATGTGACCCTAGCCAATGACTCTTTTCTAGATTTAGAAAGAAATGAATAAAAGATAATAGAAAATTCCTTCGCTAAACTTTCTTTGCTATTAGGCATCACTTTTTATTCCTTTTAATTTACTGGAGGCATAAATATTAAACAAGGTCACTGAAATAAACGTTTAGAGAAAGGACGAGATGCCAAGCTGCAACATCTTAAAATTTTATTCCAGTTGTCAGTATAGAATATCAATATTGCATATTAGCATTGTTGCAATAAGAGTTTTAATCTTATGACACTAGTGATTTTCAACCTGTAGCCTGTGTTTTTATAAGCATTTACAAATCTCAATTAAGAAAAAAATGTGTGGTATAAATAATTTTATTGTAATTCCTGGGCAAAATCTGGGATTTTTTTTTAGGAAACACTTTGGCATCCACAAGGTAAAAAAATGATTGTCAAACTTAACATCAAACTACTTTTTGAGAAACAGCAAGACTACCTGAAGCAATTTAATGTACAGGAAAGTTAATCAAAAGTTCAAATAATATCTCAAACTATACAACTAAAATTCATTTTCATTAAAATCGTGAAAGTTTATTTCCTCTATCACATTAAAACTTAAAAGTAAAAAAAAAAAACAAGCAAACAAACAAAAGAAACAATTCAACCCCCCAAAAGCACCAAATATATCTTACCAATGATAAAAAGAATTTCCACTGCAATGTCACTGACAGTTGTGCTTCGAGTTGTAGACAGCTCATCATGGCCAATAAAGCAAACATTGTAAGGTACAGTCACAGCAACATAAAACGTTGCCAGTAAAATAAGCCAGTCCCAGCCAGCTTTGAAAGTGCTAAAATGCAACAGTATGAATTTGGATTTTTTTGCATCTGAAACTTTGTATTCTGGAAATGCTGGTTTATCTACAAAAACATTCTGAAAAGAGAAAAATATATACATATGAGACAAAACAATAATTTGATCATGCTGATATTTCTTTCAATGTAGCTTTTTTTTTTTTTAATAGGGCAAAGAAATACAACAGTCAAATGCAGATAAGAGTTAAAGCTGTAAAAAAACCACTAACATATGTGTAATATACGTCTTAGGCATATGCTTTGAGTTTTAGCTATTTTCTGGGAGAAATATTTTCTGTGTACCAAATGCTGAAATTATTCATTTAGTAAATCAGTGATTTGTAATAGAATTGAACGGATATAATTGTGCCAGCTAGACTTAAATTTTAAGTAGGTAATGATTTTTAAGTACAGATTTATGATCAAGTGAGACAAATTCAAACCTGCACTTCAAATATCATTTAACACATTTCATTTTCAGAATGAAAGCAGCACTGTTTTCAAATGTGAAAAGTAGCTGTAAAACATGGTATAAAGCACTATCATCAAAAATGTAGAAGTAATTATCGAAGTAGTATCACATTTTAGCTATACATTTCATTAATTCTTCAAGCCAATATTGCTTGAATTTGCTTCCACCTCACACTTGACATACATGATTTATATACTTGGGGCTGCCTTCAGGTTGTATGACAAAGATCATAATAAATATTTTCAAGTATAAGATGATCATCAAAGCTGCTTCCATAAAAGTAATTGATGATGAGTTTTCTAACTCTAGGAGCCTCATACGCATACAAGGAAAATTGAGAGAGTCAGGCATGTGAAAAATATTTTTTCTGTTCTGAGTTGAAATTACAGCCGCCTATACTAGCAGGAAATATACAAATATGCATACCAATTTCACAGATACGAAAGTTAACTTTCCAACAAAGTTTGGGACAACTAATTTTCGGGAACTTCAAGGGTTCATTGAACTAATCACAAAAACTCAGCTGTTCGAAGTTCACTGAAATTCACAGTCTCCCTAAAGAAGTATATTTTACACTATTTTTTCTTATCTCCATACTAGCATTAAAAAATCCTTTTTTCCTTCACAGTTCTTTAGACACTTGGTTCTTAAGATCTTTTGTGACTGTTAGGGTACTAACTGTATCCTCTTGTACTTTTAGACCTCTAGGAAGGTTGTTTCTGTCTAGCTCTAGGCTGGTCCTGTGAACTGGGCAGCTGTAAGTAGTTGGAGAAGGTCTCTTGGTTTAGTTTCATACAAAGGAGTAGAGTTCAAGTGTCCTAAGATATTTAAAAATCAAAGCAAAATTAGTAGAAATAACTATCTAATTTTCTTGAAAATTACACTCTTGATCTAAAACTAAGTACTGATGTAGACCCACTATAATAGGACTTTAGAACTGGCTGCCTTCACAGCTAGGTAATGCCTGTTTCATCCTGAGTCCTGAGCCCTGCCCTTATTGTTAAAGTAACAAAGGTCTTTGCAAAAATGACTTCAGTTCTATGCACAAGTTTTATAAATACTTAGCTTTCTTTCTACAGAGCTTTAACAGAACCTCTTATGCTGCTGAAAAGCAGTGTATGCATCACCAACATTCGTGCTATTCACTACCAAAACTTTCTGTTTGTTGTCATTATGCTCCTGCTTAATGCTGTTCCAGTAATGAAGACTCACGAAACAAATGTTGCCTCTTCAGTAAGTTAAGACTACTTCTGATAAACATAAAAATACAACTGCATGACCACACGTTTGATTACATTTGCCTTGTCTTTCATATCTTTTTTCCTTTGTATGATTCTTTTGAAATACTGACAACCTTATCCTTTCCATTCATGAATCAGAGGGACTGAATTCTCACTGCTGTTACTGTTGGTTCATTTTGCAGTTTGTATTTTTTTTCTTAAATTCTTCCATTTATTTAACATTTTAATTTTTAAAACTTTTTTTTGATTCAAAAATGTTTTAATATTTAGTCTTTTCAAGTATATTTCTTTATTAATAAACACTTTTTCACGTTTAACATTTACACTCAATTGAAGTGCATGCTGCGGTATGCTGTTTGAGATATATATGCGCGTTCTCATGTTCTCAGTCTAACCAAGACCTTTCTGTTGTTAATTTCTAACTTGATAATATCTAGGGCAGTGTTTCTGCACTCTGTACTGCTGCTCAGTTTTGGTGACCAATAAAAGGTGGCAGAAATATCAGTTTTTCAAGGTGATCATGATACATATCCTTGATCTGCTTTTTCCTGGGGATAAAAAGGCTCTTTTTAAAGACATCATGAGAACACCAGCAAGTAGAGTCAGGACACTGACTCCGGTTTTCGTTGGTCTGCTTTGAAACTGTATGTAACTCACTAGCTCAGTCTCCCCTTTTTTTTTTTCATGTTAGAATTCCTCCCCATATTTTGACTTTTTACTTACATTTTAAGATTTTATGTCAAAGTGGATAATATAAGGCCTAATTTGAAGTAGATGTTTTTTATGCTAGTGATATACAAACAAGAAACTAAATGTTCTGAGATTTTAAGAAAAACCGCTTCTGATGGACAGCTCTGATAATTTAATATTGGGATGTTCCTGAGGTAAAATAAATAAATGCATTGTTGATACATGAGGTGTATGTATTAAGTAGACAGAAATGAACTTAAGTGTGTTTCACTCATCTTGTTATAATAAATTTATGATTAAGACATTTCTCAGGTACCTACTGACATTTTATGATGTGTTTTTAATTAAAAAAGAAATGACAGTATAAAGCATGTTAAAAAAAAGAAAAAAGAAGAATCACACCTACATTATTAATTTTTAATTTGTTCTTCTCTCTTCTTTGTAGATGTCCAGAGATATGATAAAGGACAGCTCTGCTCCGTCTTCGTGCTGAATCAAAATGTGACCCCGCTCTTCCTCTTCCTTTCCATTTCTCTGTAGAATGGAGGTGAGAGTCCATTAAACATCAGGAAATTGTACTTCAACTTTTGAGGGCTGACATTTTAAAATTTGCTAAGAATAAGAGGAAATTTAGAAATTATATACATATGGTTCTGCTTAATGTCTTGATAAAAAGACAAAATCCCTCTCCCGAAGGGCAAATAAAATTCACTATTAAATTTTAAAGGTTAAATCCATTTGCTCCACTCATAAACAATTGATTATGTCATATGATTTCATTAATAAGAGTACTGGTTCAAAAGAAGAACCACTGATCAGAGGTAAGTCTTACTATGTAAAATGTCCTTTCACAGTTCCTACTCTCTTTGATTCCATTTTTATTTTTTTTATTTTTGGGGGGAGGAGGGGAGCGGTTGGATTTTTTTAAAACAAACAAACAAACAAACAAAAAAACAGAATCAAAACAAAATCAAAACAAACAAGCAAAAAATGGTATTCTTTTGTGCTTTGAAAACAAATCATGATATCAGAGTGTGTTAACTTGCAAAGCTGCTCATTAGTGCTAGTATGCAATTTTTAATTTAAGGCTTTTAGATTTCTAATTTTTCTTTCACATGTTCATGGGCATAATCACTTGACACATTTCTTGATAGCATAGAATCCATTAAAGATTGAGCACTCTTTTGGCAGCTTTGTGTTTTTTCCCTCTATTCAGATATCTGTAATCGTAAATCATGAGATCACATTTTTTGTTCTTGCTTACACAGCAGTAAATTCAAAGTAACTCCCGTGACTCTGATGGAATTACAGAGAATTGATGCCATGGTAAATGGAAGCAGATATTCTGACAATAAAGAAATAGTGAGAATAAAGAAATAAGCTGTCTGTCAAACAGGCTTAATTAAAGTCTATTCAAAGCAGAGAAATTAGGCGGGGAAGAAAAAAAGAATTAGTACAGGCAGAAATTTACAAACAAAATAGCTATATCTTGAAACCTGTCTATGAGTGCAAGAAAGATCTGAATTATAGAAAACAGATGTACTTTTGGTGTCCTCAGAGTAGAAGCATACATGGGGAAAAAGTTAGGAAACCAAACTTTCCAAACCTCCCACTGAAGAATGCTTTTTCTAATCCACAGAAAAAGCCATTCCAGATGAGGATTTTTTACATGCCAGTAAAGCAGATAAGGGGTAAAAAAAATATTTCCTACTTCAGATTTCTCATCTCTGATTTGTGCCTACAAAGCATAAAAACGCCAGATAGAAGAAAGAAGTGTAAAAATGTTTGAAAAATACTAAAATATGTATTTTTTTAAACTTTCATCCCTTGATGATCAAACTGTATAAAATATAAACTAAATTAAAAAAAAAAAAGTTAATTCTACATGAAAGCAGTCTGCTTATTTGCTTCTCTGAACAAACTAGCTGAGTCTATTGATTTAAGTCTCCACTAGAGGTTTGGATAGCTGCAGTATATTTTTGCCTTTTCAATTTAAAATCCTCTTTAAACCTTTATGCAGGACTTTCTTTTGTTTCTTGGCATACACAGTAATGCTGGATGAAACCATTCAGTTCAATCTGCTACCTCCCAGTGTAGTCAATAAAACACACTTCAGATGTAAGTCAGGCTGAGAAAGCAGAAAAGTATCCTTGTTTTTGGCCAAATTTTTCCGGACTACTCCACCAAAGTCTTTATCCTCTCATTGACTCAAACATAATACCTCTTAGGTCTTTAACCTGCAAAGCACATGTTAGACCATGCTGGAAGATGTTAAAACAGCTTAGGTGATATGGAATGAAATCCACACTGAGTTGCATTGCATATGGCAGGGACAGTGCCTTCAGTTGATGTTTTTTTTGCATCCTTTCTGTAATATCAGCAATACAGGGATAGGCTGGTAAGGTGGTTATTTCAGTAGGGTTTTTTTTTCTTTTTTTTTTTTTTTCCAGGATAACATGCAGCATTCAAGTTATGGACACACAATTTATTTATGCTCTCAATTTTGTTCTTAATAACACCTAACTTCAGAGTTTTTCTTACCTGCTGAACACCAAGCTGAAAGCGATCTTCAACTCCATAATCTCTTTCCAGAATGATAAAAATTATACAGGGTTACTCAAAATACGTACACTCAGTTAAAGCTGTTTCTTTTTTCCTATGTGTTATTGATTCTGATTTTGCATTTTATGTCCACTTTTTAAATAAAGGGTTTTTTTATAAGAATTTCAATTTTATATTCTATTGGAGTGATAATATTTTGATTTAGATAAACCCTATTTTTCCTACATCGGTTTAGCATTAGAGTTGCTAGTTCTTATTCATTATGAATTAATTAACCTACTTAGGCTATGGAGCACACAGCACTTAGAATCAAAATATCTGCATTTTTTTTCACAGGATGTGGCTTTCATAACACAGTAATTCCACTGTTTGTGAGATATTAATGCTAAATTTTCATAAACAAAAGACACTTCACTCCTAGAAACAACAAAGCAAGGATAGAAAAGTGTAAAATTCATTACTAACTACTATCATTTTTCCTTTTAAACAGAAAAGAAAGTTTTTTATTGTATTCAGCAACAGTCGAAGAATACAGATTCATAGATTCATAGATACATTAGGTTGGAAAGGACCTACAAGATCATCNGCTCTCAATTTTGTTCTTAATAACACCTAACTTCAGAGTTTTTCTTACCTGCTGAACACCAAGCTGAAAGCGATCTTCAACTCCATAATCTCTTTCTAGAATGATAAAAATTATACAGGGTTACTCAAAATACGTACACTCAGTTAAAGCTGTTTCTTTTTTCCTATGTGTTATTGATTCTGATTTTGCATTTTATGTCCACTTTTTAAATAAAGGGTTTTTTTATAAGAATTTCAATTTTATATTCTATTGGAGTGATAATATTTTGATTTAGATAAACCCTATTTTTCCTACATCGGTTTAGCATTAGAGTTGCTAGTTCTTATTCATTATGAATTAATTAACCTACTTAGGCTATGGAGCACACAGCACTTAGAATCAAAATATCTGCATTTTTTTTCACAGGATGTGGCTTTCATAACACAGTAATTCCACTGTTTGTGAGATATTAATGCTAAATTTTCATAAACAAAAGACACTTCACTCCTAGAAACAACAAAGCAAGGATAGAAAAGTGTAAAATTCATTACTAACTACTATCATTTTTCCTTTTAAACAGAAAAGAAAGTTTTTTATTGTATTCAGCAACAGTCGAAGAATACAGATTCATAGATTCATAGATACATTAGGTTGGAAAGGACCTACAAGATCATCTAGTCCAACCATCCTCCTATCATATCTACACAGATTGTCTGTGTAGATATGATATCATAAGATGATACCATTTCTAAGGTACATGTCAATAAGTCATAACAAAAATCAGTGAATTAAGTTTGTGATTTCTTCTACTTTCTGATCATCCTTAGAAGATCTTAAGGAAAAGAAGCAATATTAAAACTTCCCAAAAGACTTTGTTCATTGACTGCATCTTTGCTTTATCATCTTGATAAGCGTGTGATTATTCACTCTTTTTCATATTCTGCTTACAGATCACTATTCTGAAGAAGACAGTTTATTTCTTTTATGAATATAAAGCTGTTTCACCCTGATGCTTAAAAATTATGAGGTATCCAATGGATTTACTCTAGTCTTTTCATTGTTCAGAAAAACAAACAGTGAATTCAACCATCAACAGGAAGGCGCTTTAAATGCTGTTATTTATGTTTATCTTATGCTTAAAATCAAAAGGATTTCTCATCTCTCCAGTTGCTGTAAGAAATTAGTGGTCTGAAAAAGTTGTTTAGGGGCACTACTGCCTGTCACTTTACACATCATTTCTGTGTGATGATAATCCCTATCTTAAAATAGGAAGATGCTTTGCAAGTTACTTTTAACTTGCACTTTCTTTGTCAAGAAAAGCAGCAATATGTTTTTTAACACCTTGCGATGCCTTTCTCTGTTATACTTTTTTTGTGTTTTGGTGGTGTTTTGTTTTGTTTTGTTTTAATTTTATAGGATTAACTATAGAAACGTAATCATCACCTGTGACAATCTCAGACATCTTTTCCAAGAAAAGAAACTAACTCCTCCTCTTTGTCAATCTTAACCACACTCTCCTAACAACTTGAGAATTCTTATGAACTTGTTAGGCACATAAAAAGCACAAGGAAATGCAAATGCAAATTAGCCATTGGCATTTTTTGTTTTACAAGAACATGAAGCACCAAACTTACAGTTAAAATAAAGCAAGGCTTAAGTTTTTTTTTGTCTCTTTAGGAAAAAAAAAAACAACCCACACACAAAAAAACAACAACAAAAAAAATACTACTCCTTAGGCATAAATCAAAGGAATTTATATGAGATTACGATAAGATATACCTTAATTAAATTCTATTGAAATTTTTCTCTTCTGGATGGGTTAATCTGTCCCACATGGTCTTGATATGGCATCCTCAACTATCATGAATCATTATGACAGAAAATTTTTGTATACAAGTACATATGGGAATAAAAGTTTAATATCTAACTTCTCTTTCACATGACACAAGAAAATCAAAGATATTGTAATATTTTAACTTAAGAATCATATCAGAATTATTTAAATGAACAGCAATAGTCTACACAAAGATTTCTGACCATCTTCACCAATTCAGAGCATCAAATAAGTTCACAAAAACCTCAATTAAACACAACAAAGAAAAATTATATTGGACAGAAAGTGGCTCTACGGCCAGAGATGTAACTAAATAAAGTACTTAGTAGCATATAAAAAAGAATAAAGAAAAGATCACTTAGACAATGTGTTTAAATTTTCATAAACATTTGTAAATCTATGCAGAGACAGGTGAAACACATTCGTTGTTTCTTTTTGGAAAAAAAAAATTATCTATGCTTAATTTAAAAATATCTATTTATTGTGGTTTTGAATAAAAATATTTTTTGCATTTCAATAGCTTCCATAATGTTAGAAAACAAACAAAAGCAACCTCCACATCTTAAATTTAAGAGAATATACCGACAGTATATCAATGAGGTAGAGAGGAGGAAGGTAAAACTGTCCGTTTTCTTTTTATTTTTTTTTCTGGAATTTCATGCACATCTGAGTAACTATTCACATAAAATAGTTTTACTACAAACAGTACAACACTATAGGCTGTGAGGCTGCAGATTTGGATCTCTCAACAGTAGCCATTGAAATGATTGACTTAACTACCACAGACAACACCATAATTGCTTTATTATTTTATTTTTAAACCCATACAATTAAATTATTCCTACGCTCAAAGTTATAGTTCAACTTCAGCCACTTGATTGCCACATCTGTCCTGTTTGTTTGTCAGGTGAGGCTGACAGGCTAGGCTAAGACATGCTGACCACATAAACACATCACATGCAGCAAACCTAACCATCTGCCTGGACAGAATTAGGAAAGGCAGTAGAGATATTGGTATCTTGAAACAACTTGCAAGGAATATTTCTGCACAGACGCACTGTGTTACAGTGTGATTCTTGTTTTACATGTACAGTCAATACTGAAGCTCATAATAGCTGGAAAAAGTCAATTTTTTAGGTTTATTAAAAAATGCATTTTATACTTCTATAAATAGGTTTGCATAAAAGTACAGTACAATAATAATTAGAAAACTCTTTTGAGGTCCAGGGGAAGTACATGGGACAAAAAAAAAAAAAAAAAAAAAAAAATTGTTAAATAACAGATAATTTTTAAGTTAGCAAGAAAGGCTAAAA
>VXAB01004319.1:147011-169296 GCA_013399175.1 Odontophorus gujanensis | reverse complement strand
AAAAATAAAAAAAAAAATTGGTTACATACAGAGTAATATATAGGTTAGCAGAGAAGCTAAAGACATTTTCATTTATTTCCTTTTTTAAAATTGTGTCACTGATTAGATGAAACAACTTGAAGTGCCAGCTCCCAGACAAGAAAATTTGCCATGAAAATAATATACATTCTGAATATATGAATGAGATTCCAATTTGAACAATGACGATAAGGTAGAACAGGAGAAACAGACACACTTCTTTGCTTAAAAGCTTTCAGATTTAGGAAGACCTGAATAGGTCACTGATAGTGCTCTGTGTACATGCTGGAGCACTGTGGAAAAAGGACTTTAGTCTACCTCCATCTGGACACTTCCCTTCTCAAATCACAGCAGAAGTGGCATGATCTCTGATGCTGCCACGTTGCCCACATACTACACAGCATTTTCCTTTGTATTTCTCTAAGGGTGGAATAAGCCAGTGACTTGGCCTGACTGCACAGTGAGATGTTGCTAGCTGGAATATAGTTTCTTTTCAACCCTGGATTCAACAAATCATTTATGAATATATTTCTCCATCACCTTCTAATCTGACAACCATGCAAGTCATCCTGTAAAAAGTACTATTATTATTTTTTTTTCCTTTTTGAAACAAGTATTGAGAAACCTCCTCATGTGGTAAAGAGAACTGTAGCAGAAAGTGTGGTCTTTGCACACACTCATAAACAGTCTACAAGCCACAAAATAAATTCAGTGATATGTACAGGAATCACAATAATATTTAATTATACCCAGTATCATTAACTCAAATTTCACTTCACAGACAGTTCTCAAAAAAACAAAACAAAACAAAACAAAACAAAACAAAAACAAACAACATTATTTTGACAGACACTAAAAAGGTGAAAAAGTATGAATAGATTTTGTAAGAATACAAAAAGCGTTCAAAAGAGAGAGTTAATGGAAAAGTGGTATGATTGTTTCCAGGATTTTAAAACCTTTCTCTAACTTTGAGGCATAATTCTCAAGGGTAGAGCATATGAGCAGTTGTCAATAAATAGCAAACAGATACAAGCCTCTTTGGTATTAATGACAGGAAAAAAACAAAACACCATGGATAATGCAGTCTTCCTGTCAAAACCAGTCAACTATTCACAGGATTAGCTAGATCCACACCAACCTCCAGCTGTTTCTCTGTTAACTGATAAACTGATTCAATAAGATGTACTTAAAGCACATACCAGGTGAAAAGCTGTAAACACAGACATTTTTAACACAGAAAGAATGGTATGATTTTCATCATTTTAATATTATGATCAGATAAAATTCAACTTAGATTAGTCAGAGAAAGAAAAGAAACAAAGGTAACTTTACTGCTAGTTTATGGACTAGAAACAGCCATATACTTATGAGGTAAGCTGCTGACCATTTCATCATTAGAAAAAAAAAAAAGGAGGCAGGGGAAAAATTACCTAAAGATTTCTGTCTGTTGAAGTGTGTACACTCCTAAATAAACAAATAAATTCTCTAAAAATAAAATCTGAAATTCTAAAATAAATCTGAAACATATCTACTAATGTACCTGAAGTGAATGTTCATATCTAGTTATTTCAATAAAAAAATTAATGTTGAATCTACATCAAGATCGACCTAATTTTCAGCTGCTTTTTGACATTATTTTTATTTCCTGGATTAGGCTGTACTTCCCACAGAGAATGCTAGTTATTGTAATAGGGCAAAGATGGCTGATTCACTATTTTGAACTAAAACATAAGTGAACAATTTGAGAAAAAAACAACTTAAGTATTTCTAATGATTTAAGTCGCTGAGAAAATTTTCACTGACTTCAGAAGGTGATGGTGCCTATCTGAGCAATGATATGGTATTTAAAGCCATAATCTCAATGAATGTAGAGGGCATTTTTTTTCCCTTTTTATTCCATTATATCAATTGTACACTTTATTTATTGACATTTTGCTATCCAGAACAATTAACAAAGTTCATCTGTAATCTTATGTTGTAGTTTCACACTCATTGACCTTTTCACTCATTAATTAAATAAATGACTTACAGAAAGTAGATAATAAAGTACAATCCTGCTCATATCATATGTAAAAATAGAAATATTAACACCTGAATAAATCATATCTTGTAATGTAAGCAAATATTTTGACAAATAATTACTTTTTTTCTTAATATATTTATCTGCAATTCTGTAAAAACATACTGTGTTCAGGACAACTTGCCCAAAGGCAAGACTTGGGAGATCTAAGAGCTAAGATACACATAAGTTTAAAAAAACTATAATAGTTTTGGTTTTAAACAGTCACTGGAATACCAACTCTCATTTTACTCTCAAGGAATGAGATTTTCATAATAGAAAAGTGAAAAGTGATAAAACAGTTTTAGGATCTTAATTACATAAGGTACAATGAACAGCTAGCAGATGTAAAACTGTCTGCTACAGCAAGGCCAAACTTGCTTTTGACAGACATTTTTACTGAGTCATCGCAGGACTTCAAAGTTGCTCTGAGGAGAACTCCATTTGTGCATGAATTCTTTTTAGTATAGCTACAACTACAGATGAATTCTTTTTAGTATAGCTACAACTACAGATGAATTCTTCAAACGCTCCGAGTCCCTTCACCTGTATTTCTGAAGACAGAGTACATGTGCAATATGAATTCTAATCCTCATGGTCTTATAAGTGATAAAATCTAAGGCATTAGCCTATGTCTAAGGCTGAAAAATGTCTTGAAAAACATTTCATACTTTTCCAGATTTTCCCACAGAAATAAAACACATTTATAAGAGTTTTCAAAATTAACTTCTTCCACCCCAAAAACCCAAAAGTACTACACACACAACTTTGAAGAGCTCTTCTAATCGACAGTGCACACACTAAACACATTCAGTGTTTCTTTCACGATGCCTGCTGTCAGTCTGATATCCTTGAATAGAAAACTCTAAAAAGAAACTCCTAAGACATTTTACACTGTTTGTCCTCAACTTAGTTCAACAAGCAAGAAGCCATGAGACTGAACGACAGAACTTTTAAAACAAGCTAAAGATAATCTCCTACAAAACTCATCATTTAGGAACACAGGAAGTTCCATATAAACATATGAAAGAACTTTACTGTGGGTAAAGAACTGGGACAAGCTGACCAGAGAGAGGTGGTGAAGTTTCCTTCTCTGGAGTTATTCAAAACCCACCTGAACATTTTTCTGCTCAAACTACTCTGGGGAACTTGCTTTAGCGGAGGTGTTGGACTTGATAATCTACTGAGTTCTCTTCCAACCCCTATGATACTGTGACTGCAATAATTTGACTTCTAAGAGAAATCTTGGAATACTTACATTAGTTTACTAGTAAGCAGTGAGTCAAATGAGTTATTTGGTTGCTAATGTGTATATCTTTTTGTTATTCCAATATATTTTAGAGGACATGTTGCCTTCTTCATATTTTCCTAAGAATCAGAGTTTGCTTTTCTTTTTTGTCTTTTTCTTTCCACCTATACCACAAAGGATGCTTCTTCCTTATGTTCAAAACATATCCTGTGCTGCTCTGATGGCTGCAGGAGCCACTCGTTATCACTTCGTATAAAGCTAAACCAATGGCCACAAAGATCAATACTTCTAAGGATTCAAGACTCAGATACAATATATTTGCTTGCATATTGAAGGCAGAAAAGGGAGAAAGGAGGCATCTATGTGCTCACATGTATCTGTAGGAAAAAAGACATAGGTGTCCCCTAGGTGTTTCCAATATCATGCACTAACCAGGATGAAAGCAGTTTCTATTAATTGAAGGCAAGAGATGCAAATCCTTCCTACTCTGACGGTCAGCCAGGAGCAAAGCCATCCCAGAGAAAATGTAATACAGTCATTGCAGGACAAAGGTTTCCACAGCATGCAGTTCCTTTGAGCAGAGGAGTCAAACTGTTCTATCCCAGTTCTTGCGTCAACAGGACTGCATGGTGCATCCTGAAACAATTCTATCAGCATTAAATAATGCATATCTAGGTGACTGCCTCCTGAGAGGCATAAGGCATTCTGAAACTAAAGTTTGTGGTTTGAATACTCACTGATGTAGCTTAGGCAATCAGGAAATAGCTGAGAGTAATTCAGCAAGATAAATCAATCTACACACTGCAGATTTGGTTATAAAAACCCACCCCTGCCTATAACAGGCATATTTGACATAAAAATCTGAAATTTACACAGGCCTGAGATTTAATTGGAAGTGAGAAAGATCAGCCCATTAAACAATAACACTGTAGCTGAGTTTAATCCATGGGGTGGTCCAGCTTTTCAATCGTGCTCACTACTGGGATAAGAGTATTTCTGCCAGTAGGCAGGCTAACCTGTTAAGGAGGTCTTTAAAATAGGAATGGTAGGGGAGAAATTATGATGTAATCCCTGGGGAGAAATAATCATATACGCTAGGACAATGTAGGGTTCAACTAACAGGCTAAAAGCTTGCCAATCAAAACCTGCAGGGTCTGGTAGCCACCAACCTGCCTGCAATGTACCCTCACAGTGTGGGAGGCCAACAATATCATGAGCTGCATTAGGTGGAACACTGCCAGTAGGTTAAGGGATAGGGAGATGTATCCTAAATGCTTGGGCCAGGCCTGGGCTTCTCTGTATGGGAGGGACATGGATGCACCACAGCAAGTCCAGCAAAGGGCCACAAAATAATTAGGTGTTTGGAGTATGTGACGTGAGAAAAAGCTAGGAGAGCTGGAACCCTTCAGTCCATAGCAAAGAAAGCCCAGAAGAACTCTTATCAATATGCAGGGGAAAAAATGCCAGTGGAGGTCAGTGAAAGGGTAAGAAGCCATTGGCACAAACTGAATACATGAAATTCCATTTAAACATAAGAAAAATATTTTTTTTAATTTTTGGGCAGTCATAAACTGGAACCGATTATCCAGAGAAGTTGTTGAGTCTTCATCCTTTGTGATGTTCAATACAAGTCTGAACATGCTGCTGAGCATTCTAGCTCATCGTGATTTGAATAAGTGGTGGGGATTGGAGTAGACATTCTCCAGAGGTGCCTTCATGTCCTAAATGTCATATGATTCTCTGGTTAATATCTATTACCCATTTTTATACTCATGATAGAACTGTATTTCTTCAATAAACGTACACAGAGAGTCAACAAATGTGTTGTTGAAAGCAAAATGAAAATATTAAAAGACTACGAACATTGCTATGAAAAATCATGAATCAAGTAGAGGCGAGGAAGAAGAATGGTAAATTAAGTTTGGAAAGAAAAAAAAAACACAGGAGAATTGGTGATTTTAACACTTCTTAAAGACTGTTCTACATGTTTTTCCATTTTTCTCAGCTGAAAGTTTCAGAACAAACCTGATGGCTCTAGCCAATGGTTGAAAGGTTTTGCTGGAAGAAAATAATAATAATAAAAAAATGTTAAGTTTAGGTTTAAAATAAATATTATATGAGTATTATATGATAATACTTTTAAAAGAACAGGTCACAGCTTCTAACTGGGAAAAGGGAAATCAGGTGGACTTTTGCAGATATATTGGCATGAAGGAGCAGCTGAAGTTTTATGAACAGATAAGATAAAAGAAACAAAAATTCTGCAGAGAACTGAAGAAGATATGAGCTCTTGAGGTCTGTAAAATAAAAAGACAATCCACAAATAAAAAACAACAAAGCAACTTCCACTTAGCCAGGAAATAAATCTCACGAAAACGTTACTGTGAAAAGTACAAGGAGAACAAGATATTATGTAAGAGGTAAACTATCAAAAGTGAGAAAGTGAGTCTGGAAAAGACTTTTGGAAATACAAGGTGAGAATGCATTAACAAAATATATTGGTGAACTGTCTATGGATCTGCAGAAGACTTAGGAAATAAGGAATACTTAGGAATTTTTTTTAGATAAATATAAGCTTTCTAAGAAATTTAGAAATTAAAGGAACTTAGAATTATTTCCTATACATAAAATCTAAGTGTAAAAGACACACCAAAAATACATTCCAAAAAAACTTTATCTCATGGAAATTATCTGTAAGTTCCATTATTGGTTCGCTAATCTTCGAAAAGTATAACTATTTTTTAGCCATAAAAAGTGTGAAAATAAAATTAAATAATGTAATTGATCATTATGCAATGGATTTCACTCACTGAACATTAAAAATAATCTTTAATACATTTGAACAAAGCACCCTCTTTTCTGTCAGTATGAAGTACACCCTATATGCCTGTTAGTAGCTGTGGAATAAGTAAAGAAGAACCAGTTATTTCTAGAAGTTAATTCTAAGGTTATGTTCAGCAGTGAAGATTAGAGAATCACTCCGTTTAGGAAGAATTTGAATGTTTTTCAAAATACCAATATAGTATTAAACTTATTTTAAGATTGCTAGGTAATTTATATAGCATTAAAATAAATTCCTTGCAATTATTTTGAGTAAATGGTTAAATCTTTCTCGCCTCACTGTCGTATTTGACAAAGCTTCCCACAAAGTGCTACCTTCTGTTTCTATGATGTAAAGCAACATCTGCATAAAATAAAACCATGAATGAAATCATGGTTTTAACTTGAATAACAAGGAAAGTAACAAGTAGACATCAGTTCTTTGGTTTGCCTGGGCTGCATTAAATGAAGAAGAATTGTCTTGGGTAGCGCATAAAATATGTAATACTGTTAAGATTTGTAAGTAACATTTTTTATTTTTTATTAGTAACATTTTAAGTAATTTTTATTAAAAGANATATATATTAATCTATTATTTGGAATGCTAGCAGGTCTTTGTACTGGACAGTGCTTAAAAGAGAGCTGTGCAACTGTGACACAAAAAACTGCATTATCAATGTTTGTTACAATTCATACAAACCTTCCTTTTTGTCTTCTGCAGCAATCTTCACTTTTGTGTCTGTTATATCTTTGAAAGAAGCCAGAAATAGTACTACATCTCCTTTTTCATTTTTTATAGGAACAATATCCAATAGGCACCAGAATGAAGACCCTGTACAGATAAAGAATGAATTTAATTCAAACAGCTGTCATTTAGCAGAGATGGGGAAAAAAAGTGAATGACTAAATCTACAACTAATGTAATTCCAAAAAAAAAAAAAAAAAAAAATTTTATTTAGGAGGTCAGTAATCAGGAAATCAANCAGTGAAGATTAGAGAATCACTCCGTTTAGGAAGAATTTGAATGTTTTTCAAAATACCAATATAGTATTAAACTTATTTTAAGATTGCTAGGTAATTTATATAGCATTAAAATAAATTCCTTGCAATTATTTTGAGTAAATGGTTAAATCTTTCTCGCCTCACTGTCGTATTTGACAAAGCTTCCCACAAAGTGCTACCTTCTGTTTCTATGATGTAAAGCAACATCTGCATAAAATAAAACCATGAATGAAATCATGGTTTTAACTTGAATAACAAGGAAAGTAACAAGTAGACATCAGTTCTTTGGTTTGCCTGGGCTGCATTAAATGAAGAAGAATTGTCTTGGGTAGCGCATAAAATATGTAATACTGTTAAGATTTGTAAGTAACATTTTTTATTTTTTATTAGTAACATTTTAAGTAATTTTTATTAAAAGAAAAAAAAAGGGGCAAAAAACCCATAAAAGTAGTAATCTGGAAGTGTTTACTTTAAAGAGTATAACAGGTAAGACAAATAAAATAATAATAGTCAAAAGCTCATAATAACTACTGAAGTCCCTAATCTCAACACAAAGCAGAGAACTGAATCGGTATTTGCTGTTATAATGCAGCTCTGTAATGCAGCCCTGCATGTGTATGTTCCCCAGTCAGTTCGTAGTTGGGATCTAAAAGGTGTATTAACTTTAAAATTGTGTAACAGCAAACATGAGTTATGATCTGCATTATTTATATTCTAACATGAACTCTTACCAAAAGCTGGAGATCATTTTAACCCATCCAAAACTAAGCATTCAGATAGGAAATTATTAACAGATAAACAACAGCTGTCATATAACAAATTGTTAGTTAGTCACATCCCCATTTCAAGTGATCACAGGCATATTGAATGTGAATTTTTAGTAACTGCATCCAGAAAATTTTCATGACGCATAAGACAAATTAATTAGCCATTAGAATGGAGTAATAACTACTCAGTCTCTCTTCTGCAAGATCCCATACATCATATGTTCATAAAATATTTTCCTAAAACTTTCACATCTGTAAGGTTGTCAGAGTCTTAAGAAATAATTATCATAANAAAAAAAAAAAAAGAAAAATCTTATTTAGGAGGTCAGTAGTCAGGAAATCACAGATGTTCAGCTCATGTAAATCCCTTTGCATCACTCGTTGAAGCACAGTAATACCACTTTCTCTGGAACTAAGGCATTAATTTAAATGCAAAATTTATCTACAGGGATCATTAATAGAATTTAATGGAGCTGCTTACTCCTCTGAAACCATGCTTTCCTTTGAACTCTCAACTGATGTTACTTATTTTACTGGAATAATTTTCACTTTGTTAATTTGACATCTGAAGCTTTCATATTTACTATGGAATCATTTTACCTTAATCATTTGGCTCATTAAAATCTCTTGACAAGAGACCTGATATTCAGAGCATCATTACAGTAATTCAAAGATATTTAAACAATTCAGACATCCGACTTAGAATATAAATTGTAAATGCTTGATAAAGACTAATTTAATAGGTGAGATTTGTAATGCCATGCATCATCTTTAAAATAAATAACAGTTTATGTTACTATTTATAATGGTCACTTTGCTAGAAAAAGTTTAGAAAGCAATGATTAATTTTTGCTAACCTTTTATTTTCCAGACTTGCTAAATAATTATACCACTTAAAATAAAATAAATAATAATTATTGTCACTGATTATATCACATGATCTATTTGCAAATTATGTTGTTAGGTTTCATGGACGTTATTCATAGGTTAAACTTTAATGCAGACCACTTGAAGGAAAAGACACTGAAAGCCTAGGTCCTGCTCTGTGCTTAGCCTGTAACGGCGGTCTCAGCAAACATCCTGGATTCCAACCCCTTCCATTCTAGGATAACTCAGCCCAGTGGCAGGAGCTTGTGCTTTTCACTGCCCTCAACCACCATCACAGAATCATAGAATCATTCACATTGGAAAAGACCTTTAAGATCATCAAGTCCAACCACAGCCTAACCATACTACCCGGATTCTACCAAACCATCGCTAAATCATGTCCCTGAGGAGCACATCCAAACAGATTCAGGGATGGTGACTCAACTACCTCCCTGGGGAGCCTGTTAGAGATATCAGACACATTCATACAAATCTAACTCAGTTATGCTAAAAATGCACATCTGGTAACATTACTAGAAATTGTAAATTTGTATAATTAGGGAAGTAATTATAACACTGTAAGTCAGCAATGAATAGAAATAGAGACAAATACTTGCAGTGTTAGATACTGTAATGTGTGTTTTTTTTTTTTCCTAATTAATGTGCCTTAGAATTCTTTGCTAGTGAACACTGGCCACCAAAATTGGTCCATATCACATCACTTTTTAATATCATTTTTGTGCCTCTTCAATAATATTTCATTATATGTCTTCATTCCCCTCCTCTCTAAATGTGTTTGAAAGTATTTTGATTAAGCAAAACAAATATACTTAAGAAATGGTACGCACGACTAAAGAAAACACATATCTGATGTGTGCACATGTTTATTGATTCACAAATAGTTCCAGGTTAGTGTCTACTATGGTAAAATTGCTTGTCTTGTGAATACCTTCAGAATTTCAAAGGCAATCTTTTTAGGCTTTCTGCCAGCACTCTGAAGAGAGCAAATTAATATGAAATATTCTTCCAGACTAGAGGAGATGACCTAGTTTAGGTCAGGACTAGATCAGTATAAGCTTACACTGTCAAGAACAAAAATGTGCCACCTTTCACTATATATGAGAGTTCTTGGAAAAATGTATAGGTCCAATGCAATCCATTATACAGTTTTACTGAAAGTTAACATCATACAATGCTGTAAAAGAACCTTCTACTCATTGAAAAGAATAGGTCCCTATTTTATTACCATTCTTTTGATCACACTCATCTGTGAGAAAGAAATTCCTCCCCTGCTTCTGATTGCACACACAGAGGTTTTCTGTATTGCCAAGAGTAGTCTGTCAAAGACATTTCTTTTGGAGGTTTATTTATATACAGACTTTTATTGCTCCGAGCCACCACTCTGAGAAGAGTCTAATCTTTCTCTTGCATTATGAACTGATGGTTTAAAATATATTTTAATATCCTCAAGGCTTACATAAGCACATCACAGGAAAGGAAAAAAGAGACCAAATGAAGCATAATCTTATCACAAAGCAATTTGGCTATAGTCCACCTTTTATATACACATAAAAATAGAGTGCTGTATGGGTATTCTCTCACGCTCCTTTTCTACCTTTCCTCACTGTGACAGCCAGAAGTCTTTTCAGACTGAAATAAAAACAAAGGTCAACAGTGCAAGGAATTTAAAGGGGAGATTTCATACTAATACCTTGCCATTAGAGTGCTAATAATCTTTAAAGCCAATCATTCCACTCACTAGAAAATGAGGACTGCCTAAACCAAGCAACAAACTCAGACAGTTAGCCTTATTCATGAACTATGTGTACTCAGTACGCAGTAATATTCACATAATCTTAAACCATGCCCATGCCACAGAAAGCCTGTTGTAAAACTCAGAATATAATTCTTTGACGTGTATTGCAGTGGTAACATAGTGTAGAAATATTATGATATTATAAATATAAGTGGTATTATTGGTGGTCAGTTTATTAAAGTCTTTAATGGAATAATTAAGTTCTGCATCCATCTTCTCAGCTTTATCAATATTTTAACTGTGTTTTTCTGTAGTAAGGACCTTCTCAGGCACACATGAATAACACCTAGAACCTGTGATACTGTTGCAATTCTATCTTCTTCTTACACTTTAGAGAGCCTGTCAGTAATGTGGTCCAGGAAAAGTGACTTAAAGCTTCCTTTTTTTTTTTTTTGTAGTGCATCAACCATCCAGTTCCAGATTTTATCTTCAACAGGACTGTGCTTGCCACAGTGCCCTCCAAACAGACACTGGGCTAGGCTGTGCTGTCCCTCTAATCAGTCAAGGGCAGAAAATAAAAGATGAAATGATTCCTGTGACTGAAATCCATCTATGGTGTGACTAAGACAAATCAAGATGCAGAACACTTTTATGAAGCTCTATTACACCTATGTGTAATGTACTAGACCAGTAAAATCAAATGGTTTAGAGAAACCAAATACTTGAAGAAAAAAGTGTATCTTGCATACTGGATACAAAAGTCTTGTGGCAGAAAACAATAACTCTTCATTTTAAAATTACTGCAATGACATATGCTTAAGAGAGGAGAAGTAAACTGCAAAAGAATCATAAACTGGTTCACTTCTTTACATTGCAGAACTTGACTTTAAATAAATGTATATCTAGTCCATAAGAGAATACTAAAGAAAACAAACAGAAACAAACAAACAAAGAACAACAACAACAACAAAACGCCATGTCTCTTTTTCCAGGATTTGTAATTTAAAAGACAAAGGTAAAATTGTTTTCACACATATAACTGCAACACCTCGCCAACAGATTGGTGCTAATTTTTCAGCTTTATAGTGTAGTCTCTTTTCATTTACAGAATTACTAATATTTAGCAAAATAAAGCTGGTCTTTGTTTTATTTTGCCAGAGAAGTTTTAGCTGGATTGTTTTCCCTTTTCCACCATAGAAAGTGTCTATCATTCCATGACTGAGAACAGGATACCAAAGACTTTGTGTGGAGACACCAAGGTGGCCCTTTGATTAGCTTATCCAAATATTTCACTGTCACTTGATAACATTTTGTTTTGAATGTTTTGTGGTTTTGACAAGATGTCAAAATTTTGTAGAGGAGAGCAAATAAGAAAACAATTCTTAAAAAAAAATGTGATTGAACTAAATAAAAAAGGGAGTGCAGCTGAAAGAGAAAGCACAACTGAAATTAGAGCACTTTCTCTCTTGTAAATACAGAAGCTTCAACAATGGTCAATTGACACAGTTAATGCAAAGTTTTGCGACTTTAAGCAAATGAACATTTTATTCTTNATGGATGCCCACAGTGATTCTCAACCAATTTCTATATTTTTTTTTTTTTTTTTTTTTCTGAAATGTCATGCATGTACCAAAAACTATTAATTTTTCCTTGAATTTTGCTACTGTTGATGACAGCTTGTGTGTGCTACATCCTGGTGACAGTCTTTGGTCTGACAATATTGCAAGAAAACTAAAAATAAGACATATGGGATATCAGGTAACTGACATAAAGTCACTGATGGTTTTTGCTAACACTTTCATAGCAATAGAAAAAAAACTTATGTGGCAAAGAAGCTATCCTTGAATGTTTTAAGAGTGAGTTTTATCTATTCCAAAAAGTCTCAAACCAGAATACCCTACCAGGAACTTGGTAGATGGAATGTAATAGGTAAAATACTTTAAAAACATGGTCAAAAAAATATGGTTCAGATGAATAAATAGATAACAATTAATTTTGTGGAGTTACCCAGTGATTTAGAAACTTCCATTAAAGGCTACCCTGCACAGCTGTGTATAGGTGATGAAGTACAAGTAAAGTCTCCATCCATCATGTGTCATGAGAGAATGTGGAAGTCCTTTCCCCATATCTTCTTCTCTCCTTTTAAATCAGGGAACTCAGTTACTCATCACATCACCCAGCATGCCTCATTCTTCTGCCATTACTGCCATTACTTATTGCCATGAAGAGGAAAGGGAAAGATCATTCTTTTTTCAGAGGAAACACTCCACAACAGAGCAACCTCCAATCTTTGCCTTGCTGCAAACTTACTGTGTTAGGCAGAGAAAGACTTTACCACCTCAAAGTCTAAAATTATTTATATGTCGAGAGCATCTTTGTCCTAGCAGTTCCTTTATTGAGTACGTGACTTATCTGATCTTGATCTTCTCTAAATTTTATTTATTTATTTATTTATATGCAGTCTCCAGTACAGTCTGCTGTACACATTTTATGCTAATTTATGTAATTACATTTGGCTTTGTTTACTCAGCTTTCCTATCGCTCCGTTTATAACTACTTTCTACTACCTTTCCTACTTAATGAAATTCTCTGTTTCAAATCCTCTAGTTACATTTGCAATTTCATTGAGCAAAAGCAGAGAAGCTAAGCAGTGCCTATTAAACCCATGCGACATTCATTATCCTTATGTGTGCTACTTAGTTTTTGTCTGCTCTAATTTCCTTTCCCTATCTCCATTCAGATTAGAAAAGAAAAATGCATTTAAGCAGATAATACTTCCCTGATGTAATACATTTACCAGATTACATTTATAACAATTAGCAAAATATACAGGATTATCTAAAAACTTGGTGAAGTCAAAAAAATGCATTCTGTTTAAATGCAAAAGACATCAGTACTACCAGCATTAGTGTTAGCAGTCTGCAACTTACTTCCCTGCCACTACCAAGATCATTACTCTGTTATACATGTAATACTACAAGGTTTATGACAGCTAACTCCTAGAAAAAGCGGTTTATTTATATTATTTTATAAAGGAGTGCAATTATATAATTAATTATCAAATAGATAAATGGTAAAATACTGCTTTAAAATATTCCTGCTACCTTTCTTGGTAATAAGTCTAATCATAGAATATATTTAACCACTACACTGGAAAAATAAATACAAAAAATAGAGTTTCTTCAGTTTCTTTCAATGGAGTGCTCCAGAAAAAAATCATTCTTAATTCTTCCAGAGGAATCTCGTTTTTACTGTCTTCAGATTATATCTATTTTTTTTCATTATTTTGAGTTTCACAAACCCTAAATGAGGAAAGTCTACTTTCCATTGATTACTGTATTTTTGAAATCTATTGTTAGAACTGTGTTTATGACCTATAGTGCTTATTCCTTTTGGATCTTAAGAGTTCATTGTCCAAAATGTAGACATATATGAAAAAACAAACATGTATTTATGCACACTCTTTTCCTCACTTCTGTTTCTCCCTCTAAGCTACCCAATATTTTTCAAATTTTGTCTGATTTTTTTTGTCATCTGGAGGAGATATTCCCCACATTTATCTGAACAAATTCACTGCTTAAAGTACGCTTTTGAGCATATTATTTTATTTTTATAAAAAGAAGTTTCAGAGATTATACAGAATTTTTTGCTTCTCAGGAATGAAAACATAGCAATACATAAACAGGACACTAGTTCTGAAATGTTTTCTGATTTTTCAGTTCTGCATAACGAGACTGAATATCATAAATTAGAATATCTTTGGACAAGGTGTTTTCTTGATCCTGGTTCTGATGCCTCAGACAATGGCAGCTTCTAGGAACAGAAGGCCTTGAGTCTGTAAAAAGGGAGGTCTCCAAAGGTGGGAGAAGTGCCATTTGCAGCCTCATGCTTATTTATTACACTTTCAAAAAATTTTACTTGGAGAAAGGGGTGTGCTGATGGATAGTTTCCCATTTCCTCAACCTGCTGGCCATGCTATTTTTCATGCACTCCAGGATACCACTGGACTTTTTGGCCACAGGAGCACGCTGATGGCTTTTTTTATATTTTTTCCTGTAAATATTCATCAGCAGTTTCAAGCATATTTGGGGATTTTCTGCTGAGAATATAATTCAAGACTTTTAGCCTGATCTTGACTTTGTTCCCACTGGTACTTCTCTGAAAGGAAGGGGACAGAACTGGGAACTGTTAAGGGGTTGTGTCACAGATCTGGATTAATATCGCCGTCCTGGCAGTTTTAGGGGTTTGTTCAGAAGGGTTTTGGAACACACGCTGTAGAATTATATAACACTGTATAGAGGAATAATCTTCCCTGTTCACCATTTGAATCCATGTGAGCACATGCTGTAAACAGACTCTACGCCTGTACATCGAGAAGAATTACAGCAGCCATGCCATTTGGAAAGTGTAGACTTTAACCTTTTCATTACTTAACTGCTCTATAAAGTCACACTACTTCTGCAATTCCCCAAGCCAAAGTAGTAATAGGGTTCAATAGACAGTGCTCGCACAAACCACCTGCCATTATACCAAAAATACTGTAAAGCTGTTGCAAGAATTCAGTGAAATTCTAAACAGAAGAAGTAGCATGATCCAGTAAACAGTTTTGAAGATCATGAAAAAATCAAGGAAATGTCAGCATATGGGAGGCAGGTAACTTCGGGAGAGATGGTAGTTTTTTCTTTCTTTATTGAAACAACAGCCTAACTCATTTTGAAGCTTGGGAACAGAAGCCAAATTTTTCTGAATCTGACTTAAAATATGAGAAAATGTGAAGAGCAACTTGTTTGAATCCAAGATCCTGCAACAAAACCAATACCTAAATTTCTTCTTAAAATGTATGTGTAAAAGGTGACATAATCAAGTATATCTTAATAAAAATAAGAAGTACATACAGCATAACCATTCAGATCTGGAAGCTCAGAGTGCCTGTGTGGAAATGCTATTCTGTAAGCATCTGTGAGCAATGAGACCTATCACTTTGTAACAATGCAATAAGCAGCAGGAAACTATTATATAGATTTATTTACTTATCAGCATGCTTCTGGGAGAACAGATCTTTTCCTGGAGCATAATTATGCTTTTAATAAATCATATTGCTATTGAAAAAAGCTATTAGCCAATGTCATAACGAATGCCACTGGAACAAAATCTCAGCACTGTGAGTTAGTAAACAGCAGCAGTTTAGTTGAAGTCTCTTTAAATTACAGCAAAACGTCTCAGATGTTCCAGATAACACACAGGGGATTTTACTGCCCCTCCCTCTTTTTTTTTTTTTTTTTTTTTTTCCTGCTAACTGAAGCTCATCCCTTGGTTTTGTCTCCTCACAGACTTTCAGTGATGGCTTCACCCAAGCCAGCAGTCTGTGCCTGAATACTGACACCTGCCTCATCCTTCCCTTCTGCTGCTCTCACAGCAGAAGCTGAAATTCTCTGTAAACTCCACATACTTCAACACTATACATTACATTTTAAAATATGAAATGTTAGCAGAGAAGAGGAGCTAAAATTCAGTTCTATGAAAACACAGGAAAATAAGGACATGCCTTCTGGCTACATACGCAAAATTATACTGCTTTAAAAGAAAAAGGTCTCCCCTAAAATCACTGATACTTCCTAACATCTTATTAATGAGCTATATAGAAAGCAGGAAAAAAAAATGATGCTAATATAGAGGTACAAGCTATTGTTTAAGGCTCATGTAATTGCTGTTAGATATTACCATCAGAGACATTTCTCATTGTTCCTTGCTTTTATTTTTTTTTTTATTTTCCCCTACCCATCCTATAGTTTGTACTATATTTTATATAATGTGAGCAAATCAACCACAAAAGATTTCAACTTGCTTATTTTTAGTCCACGTTCTTTAGAACAGAGCAGGTGCTGAAGTCACATTGCTAGGAACAATCCAGCCAAACAACTTGTCAAGGGACTTCCTGTACAATAGTAACAAGACATCAGCAGAAAATCGATGTTTCTGCATGGAAAACTTTAATTTTCTTCAAACAAAAATGGCTAATAAATGCCTGTTCTCTATCTGTCAGGATTTATGTTTCCAAAAAGCAATTCAAGAGACTGCTAAAGCAGGGAGTAAGTTCGTATTAGAAATATACTGTTCAACTCCTATGCTTCAAGGTGATAAAAAAATATTGTCTGAAAACAGGTTATTTTCAGACAATAATTAAAATTAGGTCTTTAAACTTCTTGGTGGAAAACAAAAATGATACCGTTTCTACAAAGAACACAATACTTTTTGTACAAAATAGAAGCATTAAAAAAATTAGTTTCAAGGAAAACTCATTTTGCTTAAATTTCTCTAAAATCTATTCATTTTCTTTATTTTTAAATAATATTATCCTCATACTCACCCCCAAAAAATCTTAATTTCCTTTGAATAGACCACACAATTACTGTATGGAGTCTTCGAACTCCTGTAGCCATTTTGTTCAAGTACACTCATAGCAGAGGCTATAGATGACGTCTCATGCCTTGTGGCTTATTTCATTTGCCTGACTGTGACTTCTGCCTATCTGAGAACACTGTAACACCCTTGAGTTCAGATGACCTTTTGCTCAAATATCCAGTAACTCAGTGAGGTTTTCACTCTTTCTACTCACCTATTCCACTCATCTGAAATAATATTTTGGTTCAGAGCTCTCTTCTAGACAGGAGCACAGAAGTTTTGAAACACTAATAAGAAAATACAAAATATCCTGGTTTAATTGCTGTTGAGTCTTGTAATTAAATAATTGTGAAAAGAATAGCTTTGCAACTTCTTGATTTTGAAAGTGATTTACCAAATCCTTAAAGGACTGGAACAAACAGGCCTGACATATCTCAGAAAGTGCTTTACAGGTAGAAGATAGCACCGTGTCCCATGAGACCCTGTGATTAAGGCAATTCATCATGCCATCAGGTCCTATGGCAAATTAGAATGGTGATTCCAGCAACACCTTACTCCATTCCTACTACAGCAGGGATTTTTAATTATCCAGAAACACCAGCCCTGTTGCTGGCTAGCACGGCACAGGCACAACAGTCACCACACTGCAACCTCTCAGAAGTCCAAAAATCAAAAGTAGATGTTGCTGATTACACAGTGTTTAAATATTCACAAGTCCAAATTTATTTTCTATGAAAGAAGACTGTGGGATTACTGCAGGTCACAAGAGAGTGTGTGTGAAAAGAGACACCTTTGAAAAGGCTATAGACTGATTTTGATACAGGAAATTAGATTGATGGGTTGAAATGGAACCAAGGTATGACCTTCCCAGCAGCTGAAGAAGGACAGCTTACACTGGACTAAGCTGGTGATTATAAGGCTTGTTGTAGCATCCTCTTAGGCTGTAACAGAAATTGAAAGAATCCAATCTGCTGCTTGCTTGTACTTCAGTCTGGAGAAACATGGAGATCTTACTTAACTGTATGTACTTGCTTTGATAAATATTTCAGTGGTCTATCATGGAGAAAAAGAGGGATTGTTTAAAAGTAGTTCTTCAGTGAAGTGTCCATCTGCTCTCAGATTATTCTAAAATGGAGATGCATGGAGTAACAGGACACTTCTCTCACAAGTTACTGGAATTCAAAGAGGTCATTTTGAATTTCCATTATCATAGGTTATCTGCTGTAGGTGTTTTGAAGAAGTACAGAAATAGTAAGAGAAAAATATATTAATAACAACTCCAAATACATACCATTTAAGGCTTTCTGAAGAAGGCAACAATCATAGAATTCCTTGTCTTTTAATAGTTACTTTTCCTGTTTGTTGCTGAAAACACCGTGACTTTAAAACATAAAAATTAGAAACTGAATAAAAAACTGAAATGTACAGTAAGACTACAATGAAAGTTATGTTGAGTGGGTTTTCCAAAAGACATCTCTCTCTGAAGCTGTTGCCAACAGTTGTAATACTGCTCTGTTCTAACAGTCAGAAACCAGTCAGCATGGGAAGGCACACCCATTTTATGCCATTATGATTTGCTAGAATGACAAAAGAACACACAGAGAAAAGCTCCTGTCACAATTCCAGGAAGACTGTTTTCTAGCTAGGTGAGAGTACAAGGAGTAAAGATCACCCTCCTGTTATGATCCCAAATCAAATGATCAAGACAATAAAATCTTACGTTTCTTCGCACACCTTAATCAGCTCCCTACCCAACTTACTGCATGCTAGCTTTGCTCACCATAGTCTGGAACTCCTCTGAAACTGCATTTGGAATGCTAGAGTTGCTATAGATAAAATCACTCATTTACCTATCAATTTCTAAGCAGAAGTGCTATTGCAGTTCCCAAAGGTAAGTAACTGGGAAAGGCTCCATACTCAGATTCATTAAATTCGGTTGAAAACTGTTTAGATCCCAAACTTGAATCACTACTTGTGTAGAATGAACAACCTAATTTAATGATAAAAAATAAATCAATTTTAAATTGAGTTGAAATCAAACTCAAAATATTGAAAAATATGGTTAAAAAACAATCAACACATATTCAACTCTGGAAATTTTCATTTCTTTCCCACACCATGATATGCACACTTAAAAAATCTATTTTTATTTACAAAGTTCTAGTGTCTACATTTTAGATCAAATCCAGAAGAACTAAAACAGGAATAAGCTCTTTTTTACATACATACTTTTCCATCATAATAATTCCTTATCCTCATATTGTGCTCATTATTAAGCTTTTAAGACATATGCTGAGAGATGTTTCAGTCAATTCAAAGTGCTCAGAATTATCTCCAAATCTGACAGTATTTATTTGGTCTTGTAGCTAGGCCTAAAGAGTAGAGTTGTACATGAATAGAAGACTAAAGTCAGACACTTAGTTTCAGAATGACACACTAAACTCATAACAGAACAGTGACTTGTTATCCGACGTTAATCAGACCTTACAAGTTTCTTGTCTCCCACTGATCTATGCTCCTGGTATTACACTGGGAACTAACTCCTTTAAAAGTCATTTTCATGTATGCAGAAAGACTGGAGAACATTCATTGCGGAGCCAATAGTGTCAAAGATCCTATGTCTTAAAAAATTGTTAACAGACATGTATGTAACACATTTTTCTTTTTTTTTTCCCCCTCAATGTCAAATAAATCTAACTGCTTCTGAGTTTCAATTTCCGTTCTGAAAAAATTCTCAAATCTTTCAGCTAAAATGTATGATTTACCTAATTCAGTGTCTGCACTATGAAGCTCTGTTGAAAAATAAAGGAATATTTTTTGAGATAAATGTTGCTTTTACTCAAGAATAGTCTCATGTTATTTTAGTACCTACTCATTTCTGCTTCCTAATAGCATAGAAATGCATGAAAAAAAAAATACAATAGGAGAACAGGGAAATTTATTCGTAATCAGAATAAGCCTCAGATTGACTTCCAGTCAAATTATAAACAGGGATGTAAGTAGAATGGATTGTGGGATTTCTTTTATCCTATTTATCTATATTTCAGAAGCTTAATTGCTGATCAAATTGACCTGAAATTTCTTTGTACCTGTATTAATCATGTCTACTAAATGTTACAAGCATCCCTTGTAGTGCAAAGGAATTGCAATTTATCGTGCAGAAGCAACCAGTAAAATGAATATGATAGCTATGTTTTTTTTGTATACATTTGTTGAAATATCTTCTCAGCGTGCCCAGCCATCATTGCAGGACAAAAGCAGCCCTTATATTTCTGGAATAAGACCTTTTGTTTCCTAAATTCAGACACACAGATTAGAAACCTTTTTATAATAACCTTCCTGAAAAAAAATGAGTCAATGAGTTCAAGGAAATATGAGTCTCTCTCTATATAAAACAAACAAACAAACAAAAATAACAACAACAAAGAAGACATCTTCAGAATAACTTTCACACTGAAAAATAGTGGTCATGGACACAAATCAATAAGCATATTTATGTCTTTAGAGTTAGTCAGGGTAAGAGGAGCTGCTTTCTCCCAACACTGAATCACTGCCCCCCATTTGATATTATATACCTATTACTTTAGAAAAGAGACTTTAGAAGTATTTAATATTATAACATTTGAGGGGGTAATGTTTCATTAGCAAAGCCATACATAGGATGTAAGAGAAAAACACAAGACCTAAACAAATCTCTAGAAATTCTAGCCTTATATTAGAACATAGGTGATACTTCCATGAGCATCAGTGGATCTATTAAGCCTGTGGATCATTAAGTATACAAGAAAGCTCCTTCAGCATCAGAGTGGTTGCAGTCCTGTCAGTATCTCACACTTAAAGTCACCCGTGGCAAGTAGCACAGTTCAAAGATCACTTGAATAATGGCACTTTAAACACTTGCAGAATAGACACACTGATGGAAATAGATATAATGAAAGAAGCTGAGTGTACATCATGAGGTGCTTTCTTCCATCATTTACTATGCAAAGAATTCTAATAAATGCCCTATTATAGAAGTGAAAGCTTTGGCACAGCATCTCAACCGTGATGAGATGAAGCCCATGAAGTCTATGGAGTTGCTTAAGCTCAGAAACTTTCATGTGGCAATGCCTATATAATTATAAACTCAACATATAGTACTTATCCATTTTTGAAAATAATTGTTACTGTATTTACATATAGTGACTGTGAAGAACAAATCATTTGGATCAGTCAAAATTCGGAACATTTTACTTATTGGACTGAAATATTTACGTACTCACTGCCTACATTGTGGTGAATATTAATTTTTGAATTAGGGTTTCAGCAACAGGGTATCAAGAACTTAGTGTAAGAAAAAGCAGAAAATGCAATGTCATACTAAGTGCTGATATGCAGTGTCTCACAATAAACTACAGGGCCCCAAATTTCTTCTATGCAGCTCAATAACTTGTCAGACAGTTGACATATCAGTTGATATACTGGTACATAAAATCAGTAATACTAATAATATGATCATAATATCTTGTGTACCCAAATGCATTCAAACGTGTTCCTGTAGGTCTGATTACAGACATACAAAATAAACAAATAGAAATCTGTATATGGGTTAATGCCAAGTTTCATTGTTTGGGACAAGTATAAAAACAAGAAAGAAAAACTTACCATTCTTTTTATAGAACATGATTTCTCCTTTGAATTCTACCTTTTCTTCCAATGATTTCTCAATCTGAAGTATCATCTGCTCATTTGTTTCAGCACCAAGTAAAAATTTACAGCTGCAGCTCTTCTGCATAACTTCAGTTCGTGCAAATCCAGCAAGGTCACAGAAGCCATCTGAGCAGTAAACGATAGGGAATCCCTTAGCCACCTGAGCATTTGCAAGGATGAAGTTACTATCTGTAGAAGAACATAAAAGTAAAACATGAATTACAGTCTGAATTCAGTGTCATTTGACATAATACCTCTTGTAGATTTGTCGGAAGGCACAAATAGACACGTAAAAAAAAAGCCCATCTGTCTGCAGACATGATGTTTTCTCATGTATCATCAAGCCTCACTGGATCATTAAGCACTAATTTAATATCCAGGATGGATATTAGCATGTACAAACAAAACTTGAGCAGAGTAGTAATGAAGTTTCAAAGGTGCTATTTTATGCTCAGATTCTTCCCCAGGCTGAGCAGACATGGGTAGATTAGCTTAAAAAAAAAAAAGCAAAATATGTTAAAAATGACTTCTGGCAAGACTCAAACCAATTTCTTTCACGTAATTGTACAAGGGAATCCATAAAATTAGGGCAAGACATGTTATGGGGCTACATGAAATCTTTTTAGACTTTTGTTTAGAATTTTTTTTTTTTTTTT
>VXAB01004319.1:50794-146990 GCA_013399175.1 Odontophorus gujanensis | reverse complement strand
TAAGTTTTTTTTTTTATTTTTTTTTTTTTTTTTTTTTTTTTTTTTTGAGAAGGAAGGGGAAAGATTTTATTCAAAAGTACCATCAGGTGTTTCCAGCGCTTCATTATTCCTTCTTCATATGAAACAGGCACAAGGGAGTCACAGCTCTGTCAAATTTTAGTGCATTTTATACACATCTAAAGTACAACTAACATATTATAAATTCAGGAATGGTACTTTTACATGGATATATGACACCAAAAACAAATTTCTAATTTCAGTTCAAATATTTATACAAATTTTGCAGCACAATTATTCATTTCCAAACCTTGTGGAAATGTCTTTGTTTTGTGCAATAAACCTTCTTCCTCAACTTACATCTCAAACTCTAGCAGTGCACATTATATTTCAATTAGCACAGAGGTCTTTTCCAGATAAGTTCTTATAAAAGGAAAAAAAGAAGGAATCCATCTACACTTCACATTGAGGACGGAAAAAATATTTTTTGTCTGTTTATTTGAGAATGTTTACCTTACCGATTGCTACCAAGTCCAGCCTGTTCCTAAGACAGATATTTCTCATATTTTCAACTTATTTGCATACAGATTTGCACATGTTTTAAGGGAAAATTCTAGTAACTAACCAAGCACCAATTGATAACATAAATTTGAACAAAAAAATATATATATTTTAAAGAAAGAATTTAAAGTCTTTCAATAAATGATTGTTAAGATAAAATTGCTGTTGCTCTGTTAGCAAATACATATTTTAAAAAAGCATTCTAGTTTAGTGGAGTACTTGACTTTACCTGTCATTTTTATTTACCTAACTAGTGAGGAAGCATCATTACCATTCACACACTGACATACTGCTTCCCCTGTCAACATAAAACTAAATCCCCATACTGCCAAAAGAAATAAAATCATATGCTTGCGATGAAGTTTAGTAATAATGTTACAGTGTAAGACCTGCAGATTCTATATCCCAAGTGCATTTGTAACTAATATAATTTACTCCTGAATTTGTTATTGTTTAAGTGGTTATTATGTATTTTTATTAATTGCTATTGTTATTCTATGAAATACAAGAAACAGAACATTGAGCACTGTAAGTACCAAAATGGTAGAGAGGATGCTCTGTGGGAGTAAAAGAGTTTGAATACCATTATGAACAGGAATACAGAGGAGTTCACCAAGTATATTATTTTATGAAAAACCTAAGTTGGTCAAACTTCTGTCATTTGCATCTAGAAACCCTAGAAAAGTTTTGAGTACTTTAACTTTTGTAACAGAAAACAGTTTACTTTTTAAAGAACAAAGGTGGCTAGAATAAGAAAAAATATTTACAATAAACTCAGCAGGGATCTGGTAAGGTTTTTAAGACTAATTTTGTTGCAATTTTTGATAACAACAGCAAATGATTAGCTTTGGGAAAACAAAATACGATAATTTCTTGTTTTATTTCTTTTGTTGTGGTTAAAATTCGAATTGGATAATGAACGATATCTGACTAGTAAACTGAAGGAAATATTTAAATCATTTATTGAAGCAACTCCTTATGTCATTTAACAATCAAATAGCATACTTTTGTCTAATAATCATTTTTACTTCATTGTATTCTTAAGTAATATTTTAAGAGAGAATTAATATTCATTTACTAAGCAAAATAAGATTCCTCAAACTCACCTTTAAATATTCTCTTATGAAATTTATTTGCTTTTCATAATCTGGAGTCTTTAATATCACTTGCTACTGATAATGCACATAAAGCACAATAACATCTTAAAAAAACCAAACAACCCAAATCACTCAAGAATCAAGGGTAAAATGTGTATTAATCATGCTGCAGTTTATTCAAATAGCAAATGAAACATTTATTTTAATGTTCTGCAATGATTGTTAGATAAACTTCAGAGTAGGAAGTATGAAATTGTATTGAAAATAGAATTAATCAGAAATGTATAGACCAGAACTCATCACTTTTGCTTATCTTTGAACAGTTGGAAAATTGATACAAACAGTGATACAAACATAGCAGCCTCTGTGCTTTGATATATATTCATATGTAGATGGCAACACTTGTGTAATAATAAGACATTAAATTCCATGTTTTTCTGTATTATAATTAATAGAAATTAATTAACATTAAGTTATTTCATTTAAGTTGGTTGAATTTGATGATCCAGTGACAGTACTACACTAACATAAGTACTTTTTTTTTCAGTAAGTAAACGTTGAAGCTAAATTCAGTATCTCTCCAGAGAAAGTGTAATTGTGACTCTTATGGACTGTTCAAGAACACAGGGCATTTTCAACACAGTAGAACTTCTACCAATCTTTTCTGAAAGATATAAACAAAACTGTGAGAATTGCTCATAAACTCAAACGTTGTCAAGTGCTATAAGTTTGCGCAAAATAGATAAAATTATTTAAAATACTTAAATATCAGTTTCAGATAAAAATATTTGGTTGCAGATTCAAGTCTGTGTATGACATATAAAGACTGTATTTAAAAATGTTAGAGACAATCTGCTTAGACGCCACAAATTAATAGAAGTTTTCCTTTAGCAGAAAGACTACAGAGATTGATGAATACCATAGAGATATTCCACCAGTACTCAGAACAATTTAAAAACGGATTTGCTTCAGCTACAATTCGTTCACATTAATTTTCTATAAATGATTTTTTCACATGGTAGTTTGAAGGGAGAATGAATATTAGGAGCTTGCATGCATGCATTGTCTTTGGAAGCAGGACATATTGAGGTAGATTGGATATTGATCAATAGAAGACTCATATGGTTCCCAGAAATCTCTGCCAGATACACAGCATAAACTCAGAGACAATTAAACAAGCTGAGCCAGAACCATGTTAGCTTCACTTTCAATCATATGCTGGCACAGAGTTGCCCTGTTTCAATGACTATTCAGATGCTCAAAGATTGTAACCTAAGAAACAGAACAATTTTTAATCACGTGGTGTACAGTCCAGAGGGACAGGTTTGTTAAAAATCCCATGACAGTGCTTTAGAATTGAGATAATTAAAGGAAAAGGTTATTAAGCAATTCTCTGCTTCATAATTAATGCTTACAGTTTATGTGACTGTTTGTAATGACACCATGTTACATTTAAACTCAGCTCTCCCTTGATAAATCTTACTGTCATCTTAAAATAAAAAGACAAAAAGGTTTTCTGCTGTAATAGCATAGCTGTATCTGCTGTGAATCTCATTGCTGTGCTTCCCCTGTTCCTGTAACTGTTCATTTCAATCAAACTGCAGATGATTTCTGCGTGTCTTCCTCTTTAGGAGTGGAGATAACATCTATCTGACAACTTGTGCAATCAAGCACAGCCAACTACCATTCTAATTTTACGTATTAAATTATTTATGAAATGAAATGGGAAGATGATAACAGAAGAAAATAAGTGCCTGGAAATGAAGGAAGTTAGATTCATAAACAAGAGGCTAACATAGACACTCCATAGAATGGCAAAAAGTCCAGTATTATTACAGGTGGAAGGAATTACTACAGATAGCCTTGATTCCATAGTTCCTCCGCAGGGAACTTAATAAAAGGAGTCTTATTCCAGGTTCAGACTTTTGCTAAAGAGAACATGGTCCCTTTGGCAGTTGTTAAATATACCTGAGTGAATAAAATAGATTATGAAAGCATTTAGCTTTATGTCAGCACATTTAGATACAACTGAGTTTAATTAGAGTTCAAGCATGTTTACGAACTAGTGTACTTTGAATATGACTGAGATAAAAACTGATGCATTTCCAAATATTAAAGTCTCTCCTGCAAATCTCAGCAAAGTTAATTAGGTCACTAATGTAAGGAAAAGATTTATCTGGATCTAGGTGAATCAAAATGAAATAGAGGTGTTTATACTCATACCTCTTACAGTCTTTACTGGAAAAGAAAATAATTATAAGCAAATATATATAACCCAGTGAATTTGCATAGGTCACTCTAAAAGTAATATCTCACATTTATTTCCACAGAAACCACAACAGATACAAAGAGAAAAATACCACTATTTGATAGAGCACATTCTTAGCTACAAAACACAAATTTTTAACCGTTAAATATATTAGANTCTATGATATGTGTATATATATATAGGTTCTATGTTGAAAATAGTAATAAACGTTGTGCATTGTGCAGAGCCTTAGGTATCACCGTCTGTTAGTAATGCTATGGGACTACTATTTGAAATCCCTTAACTTTTACCTGCACAGCAGAGGAATTGTTTTCAGTACATCTGTTGCATTATTTTTCCTTCATAGTTCACATGGTCTTGCTCTTTATTATATTGTTGTTCTCATAATCTTGCACCTGCAAGCCCTGATAGAGATGGGAGTCTCATAGGAAGCACCTGTCACTGGTTTAAGACTGAATCCATGCCCACTCCTTCCTTATCTCACTCTGTGGCTTTTATTAGAGAAAATCAAAAGTCTGTAGACAAGAACATGGAAATCTATAGAGTACTCGATAGAGTGCAGCTTTGAAAANTCACCAGTGATGAACAAGAGCCCGTATGATGCACTTGTACAAGGGCTTCTCAGAAAGTAATACTTCTATTTTGTTATGCTGGCTTATTACATCAGTGGTGAATGTTGGTAGTATGGCAGTAGACTTTGAGCCTTCCCAGCAATATTCCACTACATTTTATTGCTGTGTAAAAGATGGCAGTAGAGGGACAGTCTGACAGAATGTTTTCTGACAGGGAGAGCACATGAAGCAAAGGTGGGTGATTGAATTCCTCCATGTGGAAAATATATGGCACACACTGATATTCATCAATGCTTGGTGACTGCTTATTTCACTATCACACATGCATTTATTTGGCCTTGCACACAGAAACAACACACAATTTTCATTTCCACATGAAGATACCCAAAAAACTGTATGCATATCCTTTTCTTGTAAAAAACACAAGGTGTTCAAATATCACCTATTATATGTGTTATTGTTACATTTTCTGAATATGCAGCATGAATAACTTCATACAAATTCTACACTGAAGTTGTAATTCAAAGCAGACTAGAGCTACGTTTTCATGCATGTTGGCTTATACACACAAATTCTGGGGTGTTCATGATCACTTTAACAATTGCCCACAACCCCCCTAACAATTTCATGCCAGCTTGTGGTGAATTCTACTGTACTGAATTTATTCTATAATCATTATACTAAAATATTAAGGAACCAATGCAGCACCAAGACTCCTTAGATAGAAGTGCCCACTTGGAGCCTTTATAGTTTATACACTCCTTTCTCATTACCTGAAATTAAAGGAAAATCTTGAGTTAATTTAAAAGGGACAAGGAAGCAAACTCCTATGTGTCTATTTCAGTGAAATGAGTTTTCTGTAAACTGAAAGTATTTTTGCATTCAGTATTCTTAGAGAAGCAATGCTAATCTAAAATGNATGCAGCACCAAGACTCCTTAGATAGAAGTGCCCACTTGGAGCCTTTATAGTTTATACACTCCTTTCTCATTACCTGAAATTAAAGGAAAATCTTGAGTTAATTTAAAAGGGACAAGGAAGCAAACTCCTATGTGTCTATTTCAGTGAAATGAGTTTTCTGTAAACTGAAAGTATTTTTGCATTCAGTATTCTTAGAGAAGCAATGCTAATCTAAAATGATGCAGTGGAAAAAAAATAAAAAAAAAGTGTGTTCAAGGAATGTTCTTCTGGCAAACTTATATAAATTATGTCACAAGATGGCTCAGAAACTGATGTCCAGAGAATGTCATTTCCAGAAAAGCTAGAGTCTTATACTGAGCTATTGACTGCAAGAAGTAATGACACACTTTCTGAAATGTGGTTTCCTCCTAAATAAAAAGAATTCCAAGAAACTCAAAATAGGGCTCACTAATGATGTACTGTTGATGAAAACCTGAGAAACAAACTTATTTTTACACTGGAAGGGAATGTTGTGAAGTTAGAATTGGAGATGAGATCATCATATTAAAAAGAAACCAGATCATTTTGTATGAGGTTACCCAGCTGAGATTGAACTCTGCAAAAAATCCAGAGTGATAAATGCTGAAAACTGATGAAAAATTGTTTTTTAATAACAAAGCATAGTAACCTTAATAGAAAAGTAAAGTATATGCCTGAAGTAAATATAGGCAATTGCTTATAATGAAGCTATTTCTCAGCTAAAAATTTGTATAAATTAAGCTTAACTTAGGTCTACCAATTTAAGGAGAGGTTCTAATAAGCAAAGACGCTGTCTGGGAAACCTGAAAGGCTTGAGGAAAACACTGGCATAAAATGCTCATAAGTTGGAGAAAGGTCCAGATTTTTGTTAGAGAAGGAATATTTTAAGTGAAGTCCAAACATCTGCAAGTTCCTTGCAGTGAGGAGTACAGATATAAATAGGCAGAAAAATCATCAGATTTTTTATTACCTTAGAAGAAAAACAAAATAATGTGCACAATGTACTGTATCAGTAAAAGAAAATCATGCAGGGTAAGACTACTATTAAAAATTTCCTTGACAAGAAGAAGCACATCTTACAGAGCCTTAAGTTTATTAGTTCCATAAAAAACTAGGCCTATTTATGTTTGGTTATCTTATATCTATTTATTTTCTAAAGGAAAAGAAGAGTATAGGTAACAAAGATGAATCTTCGGCATTTCCATAATTAGTGCTATTTTCATTTTCCTGTCAAACAAAAGTAATTTCCCTTTCTTCACCCCAGCCCCCAGAAGGCTGCTTGAGTTAAAATTATTTACATCAGGAAGATTCACTAGACCAGTATTTAGTAATTCATCCAAAACCTAAACCTCCTNGTCTGTAAAATAGACCTAACACTCTCTTGGAGTACTCGATAGAGTGCAGCTTTGATAAATACCCCATGAAATTTATTATGTTGGCCCACGATATCAGAGTTGGATGTTGATGGTATGGCAATAGAGGTTGAACCTTTCCACCAATATTCTGTTACATTTTGTTGCTGTGTGACAAATGGCAGCAAAGGGGCAGTCTGACAAAATGGCAGCTGATATGGAAGTGTATATGAAGCAAAGGTGTGTCACTGAATTCCTTCACGTGGAAAATATCGCACCCACTGACATTAATTGAAGCTTGTTGAATGTTTCTGGAGACCGAACAGGTGATGTGAACACAGTGGGGTTGTGGGTGGTGCTTTTCAACGGTGTTGACAGTAATGTGAAATACAAGCCACTTTTTGAACACTCATGAAGACTTTTACAAGCACAGCACATGGGATGTTGCTCATTGATGTTCAAAATGGATTGCTAATGGTGGTAACCATGTTACCTAGCTATCTAGTTATCTAGCCAAGAATTTGTTCTATCACACAGTGCTATTGTGCTCTTCATATCTATTGTATTTTCCATGAAAATAAATAGGAGGCATTACTTCCAGAGTGACTTACATGTTAACCAACAATATATGTATATACATACACATAACAAGCGAAAAATACACATCACTGCAACGTAATTCACAAATCCCAATCAATGCTAGTAGTATCATAAATGCAAGCAATCAATGAGAAGTTTAGAACCAGTCCTGATGACAAGCATATAGCACAATAGGAAAATAAGGTTAAAAAATTACTTATTCATTGTCAACACTGCAATGGAGAAATGCCCGGAATACTTCTGGTAATCCCATGCCTGTTATTCCCAGATGACCAGGGGGGAGAGTTTTCTTTTTCACTTCTCATTCTCTCTCTTTGTTGTCTTACTTTCTTACAAAATCAGCTTTTATCATTAGAATAAATGTATGTGATTAAGTATGGGCTCCAATATGAAACCACTGTGTATGTAAGCCAGTATTAATATCTTTTAAATGTTTTATGCCGTCGCAAACTTCCTACTCTTTCCTGTTTCTCATCTTCTGTTCTTCTCTATGCAAGTTTTCCCAGCCTCTTATTTTTTGTGCCACTCACTTGACTAACCCAGGTAAAGAGGTGCCTTTTTAAAAAATAGTAAAATTAACAAACGACTTGGGTTGAAGTCCTGCTGGATTAGCAGACTGCAGCCTGCAATTACATGAAAACAGAACATCAGTGCAAGACAGGGGGGGACATCAGCATGTAGAAGGAAGGTTGAAATCTCTTCCCTTAGAGATCAGGAAGTGGGAGGTCTTCCTGGCTGATTCTCTGCGTGGTAACAAGTGTAAACTACTTAGGGTCAAAGTGGCCTGAGGTATGAAGCAACCAGCGGAGTTGATGGAGGACACTATTACAGAAAAGGAACATCTTTTAACAAACATGTCAGAATCTGGATGCTGCTGTACATTTTTCTCTATTAATATGGACTCCTGTGTGGGGGTCATGTCATGGAGCCACAGCGGGAATCAAAAAGAAAGTATGTTTCTGGGAAAAATGAATTGTCTCATCAAGGCATTCATCCAAGCACTAAATAACAGACCAGTTTCTGACACAGTAGTAAATTGGAATTCATTCAGAAGAGGGTATCCCATTGTTTTTAGAACAGTTCTAGGATTTATTTCCTTTATCTTTCCCTTTCAAAAGACTTTCAAATAGTTTTCAGCCTCAGCTTAGTTGGACAGATCTTCCAGATAGTTGCTCAAGAGCCTCTCTTATTTCAGAAAAACTTGTCTTTTCTGTCTTTTCTCTCTTAGAAAGGACGGATAGCCCAAAGCCTTTATTTCCCATCCTCTAAAGCCTTGATTATTAAAGTATAGAAGACACACTCTTCACACCACCAGACAGAAGAAATGGGATGGTATATTTCTGAAACTTAGTTTGTGTTCCCTTTTTTGTTACTGTTTGTTTCATTCTCATTACCAGCTGGTGGAGTTTGCATTCTTCTGTGAATAATATTAGTTCTTTTCATTTTGTTAGACTCCATGTTTTAGAGCATATAATTAATAAACATGTTAAAAAATGTTATTATGACAAAACTATAATTTAAAAGAGGCAAAAATAATTTAAAAAAAAATCACTAATACAGGAAAGACAGTTGTAGTCAATAGTATTCTCTAGAAATGGCAAATGACTTATGAGGGGATAGAGCTTTATCTACAGGTCAGGACTGATCATTAACCTCTTTGCTTTGTTTCTTCACTGCAATTCACTGAAGAAATTTCATAGGGAGAGTTACCTGAACAGTGTTTTGTAGACAAATATATTTAGTAGTTCAATATCACTGTAAGAGGTAATACATTTCAAGAAAAATATCTATTTTAATTTTCAACATACAGAACTGTTCAGTTGATTATAATCTTTTAAAATTAATTGGAATTAAGACTAAGTTTTTGGTTTTCAAACTTCTGCAAGAAAAGCAATTCACCATTCTTGTAACTCATCAGCTAACAGTCCACATGTTAAGAGTATCTTCATAAGCATGAAATACATTACTTTTTTTACTTTTCCATGGAAATACTAATAATTAACATTTAATTAACATTTAATCTGCTTTTATAAATATTTTGTTCATGTAATCTTTGCTTTAGAAGTGCATGAGTTCAAAACAATTAGTCAAATATATCACACATAAAATGTAACAGTTTAAAATGACATATCAAATATTCAAGTAAAAGGATTTTTATAAAGTCTATATCATGGCTTTAGAAAAAAAAAAGAAATCAAGATTAATAAAAGTAGGATACTTCATTTTACCATTTCATATGACATAGTAAGGGAAAAAGTATGATACACAGATACTATTTCAGGAAAGTGTTTTCTATTTTTCCCCTCCAACAAACATGAATTTTTTTGTAAATAAGTAGATTGGTAAAGTATGAATGTACGTCACTTAGGGTTATAAAATACATTCTGTAGGCCCTACATTTTCTTCTTCAGAGGCACTCTATGTAATTTCTTTTAATTATGGAAGTCCTCTGCTTTAACTGACTANATGCAGTGGAAAAAAAATTAAAAAAAAGTGTGTTCAAGGAATGTTCTTCTGGCAAACTTATATAAATTATGTCACAAGATGGCTCAGAAACTGATGTCCAGAGAATGTCATTTCCAGAAAAGCTAGAGTCTTATACTGAGCTATTGACTGCAAGAAGTAATGACACACTTTCTGAAATGTGGTTTCCTCCTAAATAAAAAGAATTCCAAGAAACTCAAAATAGGGCTCACTAATGATGTACTGTTGATGAAAACCTGAGAAACAAACTTATTTTTACACTGGAAGGGAATGTTGTGAAGTTAGAATTGGAGATGAGATCATCATATTAAAAAGAAACCAGATCATTTTGTATGAGGTTACCCAGCTGAGATTGAACTCTGCAAAAAATCCAGAGTGATAAATGCTGAAAACTGATGAAAAATTGTTTTTTAATAACAAAGCATAGTAACCTTAATAGAAAAGTAAAGTATATGCCTGAAGTAAATATAGGCAATTGCTTATAATGAAGCTATTTCTCAGCTAAAAATTTGTATAAATTAAGCTTAACTTAGGTCTACCAATTTAAGGAGAGGTTCTAATAAGCAAAGACGCTGTCTGGGAAACCTGAAAGGCTTGAGGAAAACACTGGCATAAAATGCTCATAAGTTGGAGAAAGGTCCAGATTTTTGTTAGAGAAGGAATATTTTAAGTGAAGTCCAAACATCTGCAAGTTCCTTGCAGTGAGGAGTACAGATATAAATAGGCAGAAAAATCATCAGATTTTTTATTACCTTAGAAGAAAAACAAAATAATGTGCACAATGTACTGTATCAGTAAAAGAAAATCATGCAGGGTAAGACTACTATTAAAAATTTCCTTGACAAGAAGAAGCACATCTTACAGAGCCTTAAGTTTATTAGTTCCATAAAAAACTAGGCCTATTTATGTTTGGTTATCTTATATCTATTTATTTTCTAAAGGAAAAGAAGAGTATAGGTAACAAAGATGAATCTTCGGCATTTCCATAATTAGTGCTATTTTCATTTTCCTGTCAAACAAAAGTAATTTCCCTTTCTTCACCCCAGCCCCCAGAAGGCTGCTTGAGTTAAAATTATTTACATCAGGAAGATTCACTAGACCAGTATTTAGTAATTCATCCAAAACCTAAACCTCCTACGTCCCAGAAAATGACATCTATCAAGTATTCTGCAACTAATCAGTGATGTTAGGGAACTGAGCAATTTTTCTGACAGTTTTCTTGGTCAAAGCATACAAATTACAGTCTTGTTTTCAATTAATTCATCTTGCTCAAAAAGCTTTATGTTAAAAAATAATGGCCACTATACTTATGAAAGAATATAAGTACTACCTTTGGTCCACAGGAATTAAATATAAAAATACTGTAATCAATTGCCAGGACTATTATGAGAAATAGGTAAAAGTCTTTCCAAAGCCCAGTCTAAATCAAATAATTGAGAATACCTCATTATTGATTACAATATTATTTGAGAAAGAAAATCCCTGAACATTCAGGGAGTGTTAAAACTATTTGTAGAAAAATTTCTGTTCCCATCATGTATTTGCCCTGTATCTCATTAAGTAGAAGTAGCACTGAGCAGTCACAGACTGACATATTAAAAATAGACACACAAAAATATTTTTAGAATCAACTGTGCAATCTTGCTAAGTTACAGTCATCAATACGACCAAAAGTAGAAAAAAGCTTTGATTGACAGCCCAGTTATACTGTCACATTTCCTATGTGACCCAATGCAAGAAACAAACAAACAACAACAACAACAAAAAAACAAAAAACAGAAGTTCATAAATATTGCTTTGAATGTAAAAATTATAATTGTAAAAAAATGTGAAAACAAAGACAATCTCTGCGTTGGGTCAGGAGCCTTATCTCCACAGGAATTATGAGAAATGAATTCTTCCAGGTGATTTATAAGAATAAGCACCTATATCTATCATATGGGAAACCTATGGAGACTTCATTCATTTACATTTAAAATAGACCTAACACTCTCTTGAAGGAATATCAACTGATTAATATCAGTAAATACCCCATGAAAGGAATCAGAAGAGCCCACGATATCAGAGTTGGATGTTGATGGTATGGCAATAGAGGTTGAACCTTTCCACCAATATTCTGTTACATTTTGTTGCTGTGTGACAAATGGCAGCAAAGGGGCAGTCTGACAAAATGGCAGCTGATATGGAAGTGTATATGAAGCAAAGGTGTGTCACTGAATTCCTTCACGTGGAAAATATCGCACCCACTGACATTAATTGAAGCTTGTTGAATGTTTCTGGAGACCGAACAGGTGATGTGAACACAGTGGGGTTGTGGGTGGTGCTTTTCAACGGTGTTGACAGTAATGTGAAATACAAGCCACTTTTTGAACACTCATGAAGACTTTTACAAGCACAGCACATGGGATGTTGCTCATTGATGTTCAAAATGGATTGCTAATGGTGGTAACCATGTTACCTAGCTATCTAGTTATCTAGCCAAGAATTTGTTCTATCACACAGTGCTATTGTGCTCTTCATATCTATTGTATTTTCCATGAAAATAAATAGGAGGCATTACTTCCAGAGTGACTTACATGTTAACCAACAATATATGTATATACATACACATAACAAGCGAAAAATACACATCACTGCAACGTAATTCACAAATCCCAATCAATGCTAGTAGTATCATAAATGCAAGCAATCAATGAGAAGTTTAGAACCAGTCCTGATGACAAGCATATAGCACAATAGGAAAATAAGGTTAAAAAATTACTTATTCATTGTCAACACTGCAATGGAGAAATGCCCGGAATACTTCTGGTAATCCCATGCCTGTTATTCCCAGATGACCAGGGGGGAGAGTTTTCTTTTTCACTTCTCATTCTCTCTCTTTGTTGTCTTACTTTCTTACAAAATCAGCTTTTATCATTAGAATAAATGTATGTGATTAAGTATGGGCTCCAATATGAAACCACTGTGTATGTAAGCCAGTATTAATATCTTTTAAATGTTTTATGCCGTCACAAACTTCCTACTCTTTCCTGTTTCTCATCTTCTGTTCTTCTCTATGCAAGTTTTCCCAGCCTCTTATTTTTTGTGCCACTCACTTGACTAACCCAGGTAAAGAGGTGCCTTTTTAAAAAATAGTAAAATTAACAAACGACTTGGGTTGAAGTCCTGCTGGATTAGCAGACTGCAGCCTGCAATTACATGAAAACAGAACATCAGTGCAAGACAGGGGGGGACATCAGCATGTAGAAGGAAGGTTGAAATCTCTTCCCTTAGAGATCAGGAAGTGGGAGGTCTTCCTGGCTGATTCTCTGCGTGGTAACAAGTGTAAGCTACTTAGGGTCAAAGTGGCCTGAGGTATGAAGCAAACAGCGGAGTTGATGGAGGACACTATTACAGAAAAGGAACATCTTTTAACAAACATGTCAGAATCTGGATGCTGCTGTACATTTTTCTCTATTAATATGGACTCCTGTGTGGGGGTCATGTCATGGNCATGTAATCTTTGCTTTAGAAGTGCATGAGTTCAAAACAATTAGTCAAATATATCACACATAAAATGTAACAGTTTAAAATGACATATCAAATATTCAAGTAAAAGGATTTTTATAAAGTCTATATCATGGCTTTAGAAAAAAAAAAGAAATCAAGATTAATAAAAGTAAGATACTTCATTTTACCATTTCATATGACATAGTAAGGGAAAAAGTATGATACACAGATACTATTTCAGGAAAGTGTTTTCTATTTTTCCCCTCCAACAAACATGAATTTTTTTGTAAATAAGTAGATTGGTAAAGTATGAATGTACGTCACTTAGGGTTATAAAATACATTCTGTAGGCCCTACATTTTCTTCTTCAGAGGCACTCTATGTAATTTCTTTTAACTATGGAAGTCCTCTGCTTTAACTGACTAGGAAAGTAATTTCTTATTTTTTTTACTCATGTATTGTGGCCTCATTGTATTGTTAANTAAGAATGTTGGTTTCAAAAAAATTGTTTTTTTTGGTTTTTTGGGTTTTTTTTTTTTTTTTTTTTTATTTTTATTTTTATTTTTTTTGTGGTAACCCTACCTAGGCTGGACTGGATTTAGTAAAAAATTAAAGTAGAACAAAAATAGTAATTTGAATCAAACTCAAATTAAACAAAGATCTGAGATTAGCATATTCTTTATTTTCAGTTTACTACACTAACGAGTGCAATGATTAGTCACATCAACCTCAGCTTTCAAATTATTTACCTGCTTCTTGTTTCTGAAATATTTACTCTTCCATTAGATTTTCTTAAAAAAGAACGATTAGCTTTGACCAGAGTTTGAACTCTTTGATCTTATCTCAGTCTTCAAGAGACATGACAAAATATGACAAAAACATAATCTTGTATCAGCAATATGCCTTCAGTAGAAAACTGAATAAGGTAGTAATATATACAAATTTCAACTTCCATAAGGGATGAAAGAAACATAGAACATATATATAATAGCTTCATTTCTCAAGAGAGGCAACGATTTCAGTTTTAAAGGATATTATACAATTGGTAAATTTGTCTCAATTAAAATCCAGCAATGTCCCTGTTCCCATCTATTTTGCATGCAAAGATTCGGATGTTTAAATTCTTTTAATTAGTTTTTGCTCCATTTCTTATTAACATGCTAACACTTTTCCTACACTCTTCTCAGTTATGTTGCTTCACACTTGAAGAAGTGGAAGCTGATATTAATTGAGCAAATCCCATTCAGCTGGTAAAATTAATGACTAAATCCTACTTCACATTCTGTAACTGAAAGCAAAGTAGAATAGAAAAATTATCTATTTTTTCTTCATGTACAAATACAACATGGTTTGTTTGTTGTTTGTTAAAAAAGAAAGAAAAAAAAAATTCAGTGTCTAGCCAAACGTTCTCCATGGGCTTGTATTGATTGTGACAACACTTTTCTGTAACTGAGATGTTTCATTTCCTAAAAGATTTTCTCTCTGGAAAATAAGTGGACAGAATACATTCATAAAAAAATTAATACTAAATTTATAAAACATTTAAATAACACTGTACTTGACAAGAATTCTATTCCTCGCTGTGAGATAGATGTACCCCACTTGTGTCCTACTGCATTCAACACCTCATCCCTCAGAAGACAGAATTACTGAGTTGGCTGACCTTGTCAGTGATGTCTGCCTGACGCTTTCACCCAAACAACACTCAAGCCAGCCTTGCTTTGAAAGCAAGATGATGTGCATGCATACCTGTTGCTTTGAGTTTACATTTTCTGTGTTTGATTTTAAGCTTTGACAACTTTTACAGAGAAAAAATGACACAGTCATAGTAAGTCTCCTACAGAAGGTCCTTAACTATCACCCCTGAGAACACTTGATTTCATGATATTTGGAGTTGCTAGCCACTGACTTCTTGACTTCACTATGATGAACATATTAATAACCCCTTCACTTCTACAACAATACTTTAGTTTTCTTCATTTTCTACTGCAGCACTTCCTACCACTTACAGTTACCCCATTCCACTTCATGTTCCTATATACATTAATATCCTTTGTGTTCTCATAGGAAGAGGCAGAGCATGTTTTCCTGACCTGTAGAGGAATGCACATGGATTGATTTGCTAGGGGAACAGAAAGGCGTCTTCCACATCAGAGGCATGAATATAGCAAGTGGAGCTAAGAACCAAGCTAATGGCTTCAGTGCTTTTAAACAGCTTCTGGTTGACTCTTCTGCAGGCCTGCAGTGTGAATTAACTACTTAAATCATCCAGCAAGTTCCCAAAGTTTGTTTCTGGTGAAAGTGAACAAAGTATTATATAGCAAAATCTTGTTTTCCTGGAAACAGGTGAAAAAAAAGTGATTCCTCAATTGTATTAGTTTTACTCCTTCTCCCAGAGTTGCAGAACAGATTTATACAATGAACATAGTGAAAATGAACATCTCTTAACTGGCTTGGTTCTCTTGATACAGTTTTAAATCTATAGAGAATCAGTATGAACAGCATTCTAACTCAGAGCACATAAACATGAATTTTGCTGAAAGTTTTAAAATATATTCATATTTTTGCTAATCTAAAGGTTGTTGTTTTTGTTCACCACAGTGCAGTATCTGCTCAGTACAGGTGAGCAGTGTGCAAAGTTTGTTAATTTTACTGGCGAGAAAAGCCCAGACCAGATGCTACTCTCCTCCAAGCATATCAAGGTATTTTGCCCACAGGTAGAGATGTATTTTTTCATATTTTATTCCTCCAATCTTATCATGCAAACTATTGCATTCATTCAGATTTTTAGAGTTGTTTTTTTTTTTTAAGTTAAAAATCTGTGATTTGTGAACCTAACACTTCATTAGCGATTTTAATCTGCTCAAAATTTTAATCTGCTCAAAATACTGATGTCAGTGATTCAAAGAGCACATCCATAACTAACATGTAATAGCTAAAATAGAAACTCTCAAGCTATCTATTTACTGGAGATGTAAATCCTGGTTGTACTTCTTCACAGGATTCATGCTGGAGCAGTGAGAAAACAGGCACTGAATCACCCCTTATTACTATTATTTCCTATTTTTTCTTTTTTTTCTTTTTTCTTTTTTTTTTTTTTTCACCTTGATTGAAAACTGCTGCAATTCAAAAACTGTCTCTATCATCTTATATTGCCTGTAACAGTGTATACTAAAAAGGTTATTTTTTGTGAGAATATTAGCATCTTATGGTTAACTACATGCTTTCCTTAACCACAAGGATACCTCAGTATGACAGATACTAAGTTACTTAGTCCATCTGAAAAGCTTCAGTGCAGATGCCCTAATAAAATTTTGTTTAGTGAAACCTCTTTGGGCTTTCATGAAGTCATGAGCATGACCACCAAAATCATGTTATGAAAATAAATGGGAAAAATGTTGGTTCTACTACTCAAACTTAGAACCAAAAGAGAAAACCAAACCAAACAAAATAAAGCAAAGCCCTTTCTTGATATGCAACAACAATTACTATTCTTGATTCTCTGAGAGAATGAGAGTATAATGAGAAGGAATTAATGTCATTTTAATCAATATATTTATTTTTTTCTGCTTTCAAAAATAAGTTAATCATCTTCATACTTAAATATATGTATTTTAAATCTAATTTCCATGCTCTCAGTTACTCTGGTAGACCTCCAGGGCTTCTCATTTGAAAGTAATACATTTGTATTACTCTAGAAGAGATGAAAATCTGAGAACACAGATTAAGTTTTGATACTTCCAAAAAAGTATTTCCATTGATCCAGGCACTTCTTTCCTCAGCAGCTGGCAGATTAGATTCTGATTTTAATAATAATAGTTTCCATCACACAGAAAATATTTTTTGTGTAGACTCAAGGAGAAGTGATAATTTTAAGATTACAATCTAACAATTAACTAATTTTATTAAATTGCAATATTGTTATCAAAGAGAAAAAGCAAATTGTTAACTAAGGTGATAATCAGGTTATAGTTAGTTTTACTGCCAACAGATACAAATTGTTTCTAAGTTTTCACATTCTCTCTTTTATTAACTGCTTTATTCCATTGCTGAACAGGAGTTACATAACTTATTTTCCTACTATTTTTGGTATGATTTTGTTTCCTTTCTAAAATTCCTCTCCCCTACAAAATAATGGTGACAAACAACCCTCAGCTGTCAATCTGAAGTTATATGACAAGATTAAAACCCCACAATTCTATTTCTTGTTAATTTTGACACCTGCATCTATTTAGGGGAGAAAATATGGTAGTATCAAATGCACTAATTGCTTTTTAAATTAATACACTTTGAAAATTTAAAAAGACTAAAAGAACAGAAACACCAGTGGCGTTTCTAAAACAGAGAAGTAATAGACAGATTTTTCATTGAAAAGGTAAATTAAGTAGATAAAAGTTTTCTACCACTGGCTTATGAGATAAGATTTCCAATCATCAAGATGTCAAGCATTACATGAAGCATACACTGGAGTGCTTCTGTCTTCTGAGATCTCCTATGCAACCACACGATGAATAAACTCTCTTGGTTCCATTTCTTAAAAATTCCAATAATTTGTCCTAAACAGTAGTAATTAAATTAACGTTTTCCCTGATACTAGAACTGAATTTACATGAGATTGCCCACTTTTATTGATATCCAACCATTTTAAATAATGTAAAACACTAACAGATGAAGAAATAAAGAGACTTTAAACATTAAGGCCACATCTTGAATTGCCACAAATGTAGCTTTTTTACAAAAAAGGATGTAATGCAAATTTTGACGTATTTTGTAGAGATCTGTGTCTGGATGAAATTGTGCTGCCAGACCTGAATGTGCACCAACGTACAAGGCCTTTTGAATGAGACTGGCTGTTTAATACTCAGTTCACAGGACTGATTATCAAAGATCATTTTGCAATTTTAGCAGCTGTTCTTTCACCAGAAGTTCAGAAAAACAGAATTGAAGTAAATAGAAAATTCAAAACTAATCAAAACACAGAAACAGTTATACTTGATTTGTTCTTGAGAATCAGTGCTCAGAGTAAATTGCATCAAAATGGAATTCAGCCTTCCCAAATACTCATAAATCACTGGATTCCTCTGGATTATTATATTTCAGACGGACATTTTTGTTTGGATATTTTTTGTTTTCTGTGTTTTTGTTTGTTTTTATTCCACATAGGATAGATTGATACTTCTTTCCTCTTTGGTTTATTTTTCTTTTCTGCTTTCCAGTATCTCCTCTCTATTCCTTCCTTCCTTCCTAATTTTGCTCATTTAATTTTTCTGTTTACTTTCTTCAGCTGCATCTACTAAATCAAGAGATTTTCCATTCCCATTGTCCCTTAGTGTGCCTGTAACTGAGATGAACAAAAAAGTTAGTGTTTGAGGACTATATAGGATCTTGGAAATGAATTGTTTGTGACCTATTCCTGCAGCTAACAGCATTAGAAATCACACCAATTCAAGAGGACAATGGGCAGGTAAACTCCTGACGGACAAATGCCTTATTCACAAAACAGCAGTTCAGTGCAATGTGTACAGCATGTGATGCAGCTTTCCTTACCAATATTTACTCAATCTTTTGTCTTTGAAGTAGAATGCCATCTTGAAGAAATTCATCAAGACAGTGAATAGATAATGGTTTTCTTCAAGTTGTGGGAAATGAATCATTGTGCTCAATTACAAGATTACAAAGAAGAAAAAACTTCCTGAAGTTAGACCAAACAAACATTTTCTCCCCTCATTTAATCGTGCACGTAGAAAGAAATAAGTGCTAATTAGAAAAAAAAAAATGTTATTAACAACTACTTACTAATTATTTTAAAGATTTTTTAAGATTTTAAGTAAGATAATAAAAGCATACAGGAATGCAAATGTTTTCTGCAGCAAGAGTGATTTCAGCTGAGATATTAATCAAGTGGCCAAGACCAAATAGCAGCCCATTTCTGAGTGCTCAGACTATCCATTATGTAAGTGGAAAAGAAGAAGGCAGGAACACAGTGCACTACCTAAAACTGGCATCAATTTATTCTGGATTTAATACTGTGAATATATGTCATTAAAGTGAGTTGTTCAATCAATTAAGTATGCATTTAATATATCTCCTACGTTGTCAGTTCATACTTAAAAGCATGGATGGTTTCCTTTTTAAGTGTAGTTTGAAAGTGGTCTCTAGTTGCAGTGTATAATTCAAGTTTATACACCATAGAAGCAAAAACTTGAGTGGTGTCGAGAGGCATATTTAAGAGTTTGAAGCAATAATCGTCACTTGCAATTCTGAGAGCATGAGACAAGACTGGAAAATTGTGGTTGCTCTGAAATCCTTCGGGAGCAGACAATTTTGTAAGAAACCCTGAAGTTTAGAAATAAAGATTTTGTCCCCTCCAAAAAAGCAAACACAAAAATAAAAAGAGACAGAGAAAGGGCCTGAATACCCTCCCAGTAGACAGGGAGAATTACATATGTCTTTGCTCTGTTTGCCTCCCTTCCCCGCCCTGGTAATCAGAAGCAGAGACGAGTCACTTACCTAGAATGCGGGATTTGACCCTAAATGGGCTGTATCCAAAAGTGCCAGAATTATTGGAGTATATATTATTATTTCTGTCTTTCAGTCTTTCTGCTTGTTTGTTTTTCATGAGAGATAATATAAAGTCAAAGAGAGTTTCAGTCAGTCACAGTAACAAGTATTCCAGGCTGCTGTACGTTTTGGATGTGTGTCACTACTGATTCTTGATTTCTCCAGGAATTTTATGTAGGGACTAATGGACTGAGCAAATTGTCTCTGTGAGTTTAAGTCACTCAATAAATCTCAATAAATCTGCTCTTTGCAAATGGATTTTATTGTGAGGACTGTGTCAGTAGTAGAACAGTAGTTCAGAATGGTTGGTATGGGCATTTTTCTTTGCTGAGGTCTCAAAGTAGATATTCCCTCCTATATTCAGACTTCCTGTAAAGTGCTAGCTACTTTTAAAAAGAAAAATAAAAACCCAGATCTCTTATATCTGCATCTGTTGTCTAACATTTCTCCTCCTTGTTTTTGGCTGAATATTTTAATTGGAATGACAGAGGTATGTCCTGTTTATTGTTAATACTTTAAAAAAAGTGCTTTAAAAAAATTTCAAAGAATACACAGGAAGAATCTATTTTGTACATATAATATTCCCCCTGATAATAAAGGCAGCATGCCAATTTCAGATATTCTAAGACGATGTTGTCTTCCATTGGCATGTCCGCTATTGCAGGCTCCTTTTTGTTCTCCACAGGTCTCACTCTCCAAATTCTAGACCACATTAGTAAATATTAGTGAATTTCAAAATAAATCCAATCAATCCAGTATTTCCCTTTCAACTCCTGCAATTCTGTAATTCTGCGATTCTGTGTAAGCTGACAAATATATTACTTCAAACAAGCAAATAAACACAAATGAAAATGATGAAGCAAGAGTGTGTTCTGGTCTAAAAATTATGAAGAGAATGTACAGAGATGAATGGAAGAAGGGATAAAATAAAACCTAATTTTATATGAATGAGACTATTTTAAAAATTCTCTCAGATTTCTTTGCTTAAGACATGATATATTAGGTAAGTCATAATGGTTGTATTTGCCTACTTCCACCAATGGTCCTAGAAAAGTTGGGGCAGGAAATGAGAAGTCCACTGTGTCTTAAAGACAGTGGCTGACCCTAAAACACTAGGGGTTACTATCAAAATTAAAGAAAGATTGGAATTTCTGGTGGGAAGTAAAGTTTAAAACTCTTGAGGACTGTAGAAGAGGAATTGTGTTGAGTAATGCAGTCACATAATTTCATGTGGGCTTCTCCTCAACATGAGCATTTATTAGTTGGAAATAACAGAATAAAAAAGAGCCAAGTATGCTGGCTAGTTATGGGGTGACTGATCCAAGAATTCTAAAAGATCATGAAAAGGAATGCATGAGACCGGGATATAGTAATACATGTCCTGGTTAGAAAGAATAAGAGAGATACTAACAACATTAAAACAAAAACAAACAAAAAACTGGTGAGAGCCTATTTGGTGTACTATGTGTAGCTTTACTTTCATCTTTGATTGAACTTAATGCTTTCAGAACAGAGCTACTAGGAAGGCAAGAGAAACTGCTATTATAGAAAGAAAAAGTGGAATTTTATATGGCATCATAAAGACTAAGCAGACTTATGACTCTGCAGCTGAGAGAGCATGTGTAGGGGGAGTAAGGGAAGGTAGGAGCTACTAAAACAGTTTGTTTTTAATCATGCAGTTATGCACTGGAAATTAGAAGAAAAATTATATTAAAAATTTCTATTAAAATTGTTAAGTATCCATTTGACTCACATATTCAGTCTGAAGCTAAAATAAATTTAGAAGATACTTAACATGTTGCTTGCAAGACACTTGGTCCTGTGGCTCAGGAAATCCCATCTGTTTTTAAAATCCTACTCCTTTTTATTTATTTATTTATATATTTATTATTTCTAAGTCCTACTGTAGGGCATTACACAAAAGAGAAGTGTGGAAAGCACCTTCCCTGGGATGGGAAAACAGATTTCTAGATATCTTACTGAAGCGAACGCTGAAATCCTGATGTTACACTTCTAGTACCTTATTTTTAAGTAGACAAAATATTTTAACTGAAGATTTGGGTCTGTGATACCTGATATTCACCAAGTTTTCTTTCTCTAGAACATTTTCAACCACTTATTTTCAGTATTTGTATTGACTTACACAATTTTTTAGACACGTGGAGAGTATTTTTCTCATTTCAAACTTCTTAAAATGGTAAAAAATATTTATTTCTTGTCCCTAGTTGCCATCAAGACTGTCAAACACCAGAAACATTTTCTTCATAATATTTTATATTAGTATTATGAGTATTATGTGTTCCATTAGTACCTGACCTAACATCACTAATTTTAGCAAAAGAATGAAAAAGAACTACATTATCTCTTGGAAGCTTTGTATACATTTAGTCTTTAAAAATACAACTGGTAACAACTTTTATCTACTTTACTGCTGAGTTATCAATAGTCTTCGCTTTTAAGACTATTAATATTTAATTTCTACAATGTCCACTACTCCATTTGCATAATTGCTAAATTCCCTTATGTGTAAAGTTGTATCAGGTGTACATTCTCATCTACAGTGTTGTTCAGAAGTGATATAGTTCCTTGTTACTTTAGTCACATGATAAGAAATCAAACAATTTCCCTTCATCTAGATGAAAAAATGTATTTTCCAACTCAGTATTCAGAAGCTATATTGACGGAATATGATAGATCATCTTGAATATTTATAAATTATTATGCAACACTGACAGATAAATTGCAAAGTACATTTCTGCTTTAAATAAATTTCTGGTTTCTTTAGGAAGAAAAAAATTCAAAAATTGCTAGTAGTTTAGGCATGCCCTTACTACTAAGGCAGGTTTGAAATCACACATACACACAGAGAAAACAAGCTTTAAGAAGTCACTAGACATCTGGAGATTAGGGAATCAAGAACTCATAGTAACATTTTTAGTTATGGAACAGAAATATAAATGGTAATATGCAAAAATACTTGTGGAGTTAAAGCCATCAGAAGTGAAATAAGCACACAATGGAAACTTCTGTAAAATTTTTGATAGGAATAATTATAGATATTTACATTTGAGGATCTTTCTCCTTTTTAAAGAAATCTTAAAGAAATCCATTTGTACTGCATTTTAAAGCAAAGGTATAATGATGCATAATGAAATTCGCTGCAAAGATGAGGACAGTAACAGCAAGCATTTAACAGTTCATTGGTTTTGAGATGGATTATTTCCACACACGTTATAGTATGTTCTGACAACTTTGTACAGCAGCCTTTAAAGCTATTTTTCCCCAAAGGACTCTCGAGACAAACTGATACTAGGCCATATACCAGAAAGAAAAGGCAGACTATTTATATATTCACTGTAGTTTTAAAAACGCCCATTCCTCAGATCTTGATTAAGTCTCGCCTGACTAAGTGTACTTCATATCTGAATTAGGTGTCTGGATTCCCCTTGTAGTCAGAAAAATGGTTATTTCCTGGACATGATTAATCTCTTTTAACATTCATTTCAAAAATGGGTCAGATGGATCATGGTCTGAAGGTGTCTCTATACCCTGAGAGATAGCTCAAACGTAAGGTAGAGCTAGCATAAAGTAACAGCGCTTGTATATTCCACAGCCACGGATAACTAGAACTCAGGTGCCACTTATAATACATTCTGATTTTTAAGATGCTAAATCAAGACCCATGGAGATTTGGATTATTAATTAAATGAGAATTGATGTGGCAGAAGTGTTTGTTTTTATCTTCCATTATTCCAGCTATTTCATTTCAGGAGGAGTTCACAATGTCTGTCAGATTATAAAACTGCATCAATTCCAGTACCTTATAATTACAGTATCCAGATTTGTTTTACTGTTTTATGTCACTTGACATCAGTTTAGCTTCAAGATTTTGTAAAGCTAAGTTCCATTTTGTGCTTGTTACTAATAATTTATTGCTTAAACAATACATCTGCACAAACATTTATGCAGCCCTCTATTCCAAAAAGAACTCAAAACGCAACTCAAACACTCAAGCATTTGAGAACATCTGTGGCCCTGTTACCCTAGAAAAAGCACTCAATACAGCCAGAAATAAAACTCTGCTGAGAACCAGCACTGTCAGGCTTGCTGATAGAAAGTAGTTGCCTGATCTGTTTAACTGCAAGAAAAGCTCTGTCTACCCTGGACATTGCTCTCCTAAAGTGGACTCCACATAGATAGACCCTCATCGCACTGTATGAGAAAGAATGCACTAGAGTAGTCTGTAAATTAGGACTTACTGTCAAGCAAGAACCAGCGTTGTAACCTGACTCACACTTCTTTTAGATACAGTTTTCATAAGTCATTTTGCATGGTACTTGATGTTTATAGGCAAGGGCAAACATTCTGAATGCACCCTTGTGTAAACCTGTTTGCAGAACAGGTCCCAAGTAAGGTGTTTGCTTACAGACAATGTTAGTGTTGACAAATAAAAAGACTAAATTCTGGCTATACGTGATCTTGTTGGCAATGTACTTGGTTAGCATCGTATGTTCTTCTAGTAACATAAGATCATGTTTCCACCCTGCAGAATGCAGCAAACTGTCGTTTGTGCTGACCTGACAGCATCTTGGTTTTTCCAGCAGCCTAGGAAATGAACTGGCTACTGAGAACACACTGACAACTGTTTACGTCCTCAGACACTTTCAACACATAAAAGTATCTATGAGGTACACCAAGAACTTAGAAGTAATGACTTTAATGTTATTAAAATATTGTGTATGTGCATGTATTAAAAATTTCTTATTAAATAATTAAAATATCAAGCAATTTGAAATATTTTATAGGTTTTTTTTTCTGAAATACAACTCTTACTTTACAAATTCTGGTACTTTACCCTCTATCTGACATTGCAGATCTCCATCATAACTAGACTTTGACTGATATTTGCAGTTATCCTTGATAAGGTCACAACAATATTATCAGTTTCTTCACTGCTGTTTATATTTTTATGTTTTTCATTTATAGTAACAGAGTCTATAACCACAGTTACATCATACACTGAAGCCAATTTAAATCACTATGGTTTTGTATAGGTAACAAGCTAAGGCAACCATTGTGGTGGTCTCAGGTCTTTAAGATATGATGTAAACGATAAAATAAACTGTTGCTTACAGTTGGCACAAGGACCACTCCAGTGAAAAAAAGAAAAGTCACTGACAATTGCCTTCTAACAGGAGAAACTCAGTTTTATATGAAGATGCTTACAACTTTTAGTTGGTGATAAGAAAATCAGAATAACTTAAAAACTACTTGGATCTATGTGAGAGGAAAACACCAGCGACTCAAAATTAATTACAAATTTGTATTGAAGTGTACCTTTTATTATTCCAGTCTTGTTTAATACATCTGGAAAGCAGCTGGCTATTTACAAATCTTATAATTTCCTATCTATACAAGATAAAAATATCTATATGCACATTTAGAGTAACAGCACATGCACTGTAGAAAATTATATAGAAAGCATCTACCCACAAATGACCTCTACAGAGTCAATTATGCCTTTCAGCCCATTTCATTCTAAAGTTAACCTCTCCTTATTAGCCTTCCACAGAACTAAAACAAAACAAAAATCATGCTCAGTAACACTATAAAAGTGGAAAAACGGTAAGGCTGAGAACCTTCTTTCACAAAAGCTATCTAAACTTACAGCCAAGAGAAAGAAGGGCATGGAAGTTTGGACAAATCACACTCTGGAAAACTGAATTCAGAACAGTATGTATGTAACATCTTTAGAACAATATGTACCATCTTCTGAAAGTACCTTGTGCTTTACAATAGCGACTGAAGTTTATACTTTTTAGATATTTGGGAGAAATAAATTACATCCTCAAATCCCAGCGATAATAAAACTTGTCCCTTGACTAAAATACTGGCTTTTTTTTTTATTATTATTGAATTTGTTGTTGTTGTTCCAGATTAAAAACATGGTGAATTAAAAACAAGTTTTCATGATTAACCCATAATTTCTTGAAGATACTACTGTGAATGAATGGAATCCACAGTGAAAAAAAATTCAGTGCAGTTCCATTAGTCTATGTCACTACAGGGTGAGATAGAACTGTAAAAATCCTCACATTTTGCTTATTAAATATTAGTATCTTTCTAATGCCTCCATGAGCCTGGATTTATAGGGAGGAAATTACTGCAAGATGACACACACTGACAGCTCTTGTTGAAACACAAGTACAATAGCAGTAATGACTTAAATGGAATGCTTTAAAACATCCTCTATAATAAAATAAAGTGGCAGTGTAAAATATATTACTTCTTAAAAGTGCAAAGGAAATTAAAATAAAATCCACATAAAATTTATTGTTGAGATTCACAGGAATCTGCATATAAAATCCATCCTTATTTTTTTGATTATGTATCACAAAACACATATTTACCATTTACCATGAAATTAAGGAACAAACACCAATATTCTGAGCAAGTACTTCATACCTCATCCCTCTGTCTGGGAATTGCACGGTTGTGCACTTGTGCCTGATATAATTTGTAAGTTGTACAACTGCGAAATCTGTCAGATCAACGCTATGAGAAAGAATTCCTATCTTCACTCTCAAGTTCAGCAAATCCTAACTGAGTCTAATGGCAGCTCACAGACTACCATCCCAAAATGTGAAGGTACCTGGAAGGAGCATAAAGAGGTGGAAGTGTGAAGTTAATATTCAGTGGGTGTTAACAGCTAACATCCTTTAAGCTGCTCCAGTTTACAACAGTATTTTAGGAATCATGAGGTTGCCAATGGACCTTAAATATTGGTCTATCCCTCTTCAAAGCTAAATAACTCCCCATGAAGTAGAAAAAAATGTAATAATTTATCTTCCTTGATTCAATCTGAAAAGTTCTGTAATTCTGAATATATATCAAGATACTTTCAGCCATGTTTTTGGCACATGTTTACTTACAGTGATATAGTCATCCTACGTAATTTCTGTGGATATGAAGTGTCAGTGTATTACTTTTGGGAAAAGCAGATCTATACAGATCTTCTTGTCAAAGCAAGGGAAAAAAGGTCTCCTCTATATTACTGGTATTTCTGTCCTGGAAACATAGCAATGGCATAGCTTCTCAAGACTCCTATTTCAGAAAAGCATAGTCTTATTTCCCTTGAGATATGGAAAAAACACACTGCTCATCCCTTTGGAAATGCCTCTCTAGTCACAAGTTATCTATAAATAAGCACAGTTATATAAGAATATGAATAAAGAGAATTATTCATTGAAATGTAATGTGATTTCATATGTATGTATTGTTAATGAACAACCTGTAGTGACCACATGGCTGCCATTTATATTCACATATCTCAATTCTGTATAATGTTATTTGCCTTGAACATACCCTACCTTGGTACTAAAAACTCATGAGCATAGAAGTCCACTTAACTCATTATACCTGGAATAATCAATTTGAAGAAGATTTTGAGTTAAAGATAAAAGAAGAAAATGCAAAAATCAAACCCTATGTTTTCTGATAAAATAATTTCAAATACTTAAATGAGAAATTAACAAATATTAATTATTTAGAGATAATGAGGAAAGTAGTTTAACAAATGAATAAACAACAATGAATAGACAGAAAGGGTAAGAATCAATACTTTAATGCCAAGTCAATACTTTTTTGTAGCTACTCTATGCTCAAAGTAGGACAGGTTAATAACATAACTATAGACATAGATGATTTTGTGATATACTTTAAAAATAAAGGTTTACTTCTGAGATTTCTTTTCTTGAAAACTGGCATTTACATTCATGGTCACATTTTCATTTTTGCTCAGTATAACAACAGACCTTCACAACACTAGACCTGAAAAAAACTTTACTCATTTCTCTTTCTTACAAATTGAGTATCTTGCCTTCACAGGATACAACGATATCATCCCCCAGTGTCCTGTACCAACTATTTGGTCACAGGTCAGACCTTCCTACAGTAAACACTCCTGAGCACTCCCTTAGGAGGGTAAACATCTCCAAAGAAATGCTTTCAAATGTAAAACTGTCCACAGATTGATGCCCACCACCACACAGCAACACCCACCACTCACCTCCTAGACAAGTCAGAGTCTTATCTCATGAAATGACTCAGAGAGCAAGCTTTGAGCCAAGAAAGAAAAGAAAGGTTAAGACAACTAGAATAAGCTCCAGGAGATTAAACTGGATGCTGTCATTAAGAGGGAACTATTTTATTAAATTTTATATATGAGATGAGGTGAATTCAGAAGAAGCCTTTTGTTGTCGTTGTTTATTTATTTATTTTATTTTGCCTTTGTAGACAGGAACTTCAAAGACATTACTTGAAATTTCTACCTCAAGTTTATCCTTAAACCAGACCACACTCTATTGCATATGACATGGAAAAAATCCATTACCAGTAGGTAAAACAGAGTGAAGAAATTTGCTTTTAATTAATACATTAATTAAAGATTTAATTATGCAGCAATTTCCTGCAGTGTTTTTCCCATCTGAACTGGAAGGTTTTGCTTGACGCAGACAGGACATTTAACACATTCCAATCTTACTCTCCATGCTTGTCAAACAAATATTTTAAGACTGTGCTCACTCATTTATTTCCTCACATATATGTGAGCATATCTCCTCACAGACACAGAGAAATGAAAACAATATCTTTATATCAAGCTGTATATTCAGTTGTCTACAGAATTTTGTTCATAGTGCAAACCAGGCAGAGGTGAGGGGTATTTGGCTCTCTTGTCTGTCACAAGAGTTAGTAGAAATGTTCTGGCCTTAGACAAATCCAATTTATACGTTCTATTCTAAAAAGTTAGTGCCTCTTTTCTAGCAATTTCCAGTATTCTAATAGAAAGACATTAGGGAAGGACACTTACAGAGACCTAGATATTTTATTATAGGGCTTTGAGTCTCCTTGCACAGAGCATACTAAGATCACTTACAGATTTGAACCACAATGATCAGTCCAGTTCCCATACCTACATTTTAAATGTATCCTTTTTTCTGATCAGCAGCTAGAATTGACAAATCAGTGAGTATTTCAGATTTCTTAGAAAGTATCTCTCATCAGGACCTTCATTAAATATGTTGTTACACGGCAACATTGCTAATCACAGCAACAAAGGAAACTCCATAGCAAAGAAACAAAGCATAAAAATCATAACTGTGCTTATGAACCATTTCAGGGTGGGGAAAGGAATGTGTGAGACTACTGAATGTCTTGAAGGTCCAGTATAAACAACACTCATCAAAGCTACGCTTATAGCTTTGTTTGTAATACAAGGTCTCCTAGTGACATATCTCAGAGCAATTGGGTATGATTCAATTACTGTGATAAAAAGAGTTTAGCAGGCCTATTCACTGTCTGGTATCTCTTCTTAAACACTGTACCAGCTGTGTCATTTCTTCCTTCTCAGCTGATAGGACAGAAAAATTTTTCTATACTGAAGTTCAGTGATTCCAAAATTCCTGACATCTCAAATATATATATATATATTAATCTCTCTTCCTTTATCTTTTTTTTTTTCCCCATTTATTTTTTTTTTTCTGCCTGGTTTTAAAAGTGTATTTGGAAGTGAAGAATCTCAAGTCAATCTATTCAGTGTTACTTGTACCAGCATGGTTTATTTTTCACATCAAACTATATAAACAATACTTTTGCAAGTCAAAAGTTCAAGGAACTGGTTGATGATGTTATTTGCTGAGGGATGTGGTATACGGATTTATATTTGACTTTCTTGTTTAATCTCACATGCTTCAGGAAGATGACATAAATAAATGACTTCAGTAAATTCTACTAAAAAAACCCAAAAAACTCTGATATAGTTAATGATGAAATTCCCTAAATTCTGGTTAAAACATAAGCCTAGTAATTTTCACAATACCCAATATAGAAGAACTAATTATTAATTAGTAAGTCAATTAATCCAGTGATTATTATCCTAGTCTCAAACTTATAGTACTACTTGACAACACATTGTGTTGTTCTACTCTCTATTTTACATTTTCCAGTCACTGCTACCTCCCCACACCAGCCAGTACAAGATCACTCCAGTTGCTGCTCATTTCCTTTACTTATATCAGGATGCAGGAACAGAGACCTTAACATCTGGAGAGTACCAGAAACTAATTCCACTAACAGCAAGAAATTAAATGAAGTCTGGGAAGGTTATAACTGGCTATCAGTGGCTGACATAGTCCCCATTTTAATTCAATGCATCTGTGAATATCTGTACTTCGTCTAGTTCTTGTTTCTTACAGTTACATTTTTAACTGCATATAATAAATCAAAGTGTAGGGATATCAACTGAGAACTCAGAGCTCCAAAATCTGGTTGGTGTGAGTATACATTACTATTTTACTTGACAAATTGCAGATTTAAGTATTTCATTTATCATTAAAATAATGTTAAAATAAATTTTATTTCAATCCAATATAAACAAATTTCACTCAAAACAGTTAAGCTGTGTCAGCATAAAACTGGCATAAAGGATTAATCAAAAGATAATAATTTCTAATGTTTTCCCACTGCTCCTATCTTACCTTTTCCATCTGCATCACTGTTGATTGTACACTAGATGTGCTAGTGCCCTTATTTCCACTCTTTTTCAAAACAATAATTTGAGAACAGACAAGTCTAGCAGAACCTGGGCTTTCAAATTACCTTGTGTGCATCACTAAAAAAAGAAAAGGAAAAAAATATGTATATGAAATGGAGAACCAGTAATAGGAAGAAATGAAAGAATGGAAAAAAATCATAGTTGCTTTCTGCACCAAAATGTCTATATTTAGAAAACATTCAAAACACTCTGAAAATTAAAATGCTTACTGTCATGAAAATGATATAAATTGCTTTGTTTTGTCAACCAGTATATTCAGAATTGAAATAATATTGCAGTAAATTATATCTTAATGTTTAAATAGGAAGAGTTAAGATTTTTAAAATGTCATGAAGAATCTAAATAGGAATAATTCAGACAGGTTTATGGGGTTTTTTATGGATCTCTACAGTCAGATTCTTCAATGTGATCGTATGTCCTAGTGGTTGAAGGGAAAATTAGTTACTCCCTCAGTTAATATTATAAAATGTAAGTTGTTATTATCTTTCATTTCACATTTTTAGCCTCTTTTAAAAGAAACTCTTACAAGTTAAACTTAGGTTTTTTAACAATACTCGTTTTTGAGCTCAGATTTCTTAACAGCACTTTTCAGTTATTAATGATCATAGTTACAGGTCACGGATTTATAGTCTTACCATCCAAAACTAATGAAGCCAGAATGAAATATTATATATACCTGCCTGTGATGTACAAGCTTGGTGTGTAAATTCAAGTTCATAGATTATCCGTATGTCACTCCTGCTACCATAATACTTTAGTCTAGGCAACATTTTAAAGTAGGAAAATGAATATTGTATTCTATCTATTTTATGATTGCTTTACTTATATCTTGACAAGTAATCAGGGCAATTATTTTAATTTATACTGAATATGCAAATAGATCTGGCATACATTTGAAGTGTTCTGTGTTGTAATGAGAGCAGGGTGAAAACCACAACAAATTTGCTTTAATTATTTCCTTAAACTTAAAAATAAATGAACCATGTTCTGCATTCCTCTTTCGTGCTGAATTGGATTGACACCTTGCAATTCACAATTCTCCCTGGGTAACAGTCAGCAATAACTACATCAAGCAAATCAGAGTATAGAATATGTAATTGAACATATATTTCCTCCAGGATAAAAATTCTGTTTTCCAACACCTTTGTCTTTGTGATTTAGGGAACGAAACAAGGATGTGCCAGCCCCTCTTCTTTTGTCCTCAGTCACAGTCAGTTATATGAAGAAGAATAGAGTTGCCAAGGCTTCAGTTGCTTCTTACAACTTTTGTATGACTACCTGCCTGCCTCTAGAGAAGAAACGCAGCATAGCAGAAACAGCTACTACTGGAAGGGATGATAGATACCATGGTGGGGACAAGCAGAGCTCAGAATAGATCATTCACTACCTTAGCCCACCATTCTCATTTCTGGATTTGAATATATCTGCTTTATATATAACTCCACTGAAGTTAGCAGAATTTTTAATAGTATAAGCTTATATATAATGTGATTATAAAATGATCAGTGTAAAATTGCTACCTTCCCCTGGATCTGTCTTCAGACATTGAAAACACAGCCTTTTGTTTTAAACAGCACCTGAGCATTTGTCCCAACTTCACTACGAAGTTTACTCTAAATGCACTACATGACGTTATGATATGGAATACCAGTACCAAAAATCATAATACCATGACAAGAAGATAGGTTAAGAGCCATTGGCTGACTTTGCACATAAACCCACGAAGAACGCTAATAAGATGCATTATTTTGGCTGCTATGTCTACATACTAATCTTCCTTCAGAGGATACTAATATAGTAGATTTCCATGGCTGTTTGTGCAACGATCACTAGACCATGACTTACAGGAATGGTTGCAAACTCTAGCCCAGTTGTTATCTTCGAAACAGAAATTAATTTAAAGTCATTCTTCAGCAGAGTTGGCTTGCTACAATTACATATGAAACAAAGCTCTATTGACCTGAAAAGAAGATTTCCGTCCTTCTACAGAAATATTATTCGTGTTTCAAAAAATCATAGTTTTCTCACCTTATGCAACTGGAATCTCGAACATAACGACTGAGAGGCTGTGAATTCCCTAAGAAAGGGATGCGAAGGTACAGGTGAGTTTGATGTGATTTTGATAACTGTAATGCCCACAAGCAGCTTTGCTAATATCCCAATCAAGTTAAAGAGAATGAACAACAAAATAGGCCTCAATATGAAACTCTTCTAACAAATAATGTGGGTATAGGAAAAAATAAACTTGTACTTCCTGCATTGTTCTTACAATAGTCCACTGAAATAAAACATCAATTCACCAAACTGGAGTTGAGCTTGCAACAGGCCTTGTCCTGAGATAGCAACCTGTGCTGGCATATTTTCCATCAGACAATGTTTAAAAGTTACTTTGAATGCTGAGTAAATACTGTAGTATCTTGTCAGTCACTAAAAAACTAGATCATATTGAGAGAAAACAATTTGAATGTGAACTCCCCTAATCTGTTACCGTCTTTAAAGAGGAAATATTACCTTCTCTGCATTGGTAGGCATCGCACCATCCTTGGTAAAAGAAGTTCAACAGAATTTTGAGCATTCAAAAATCATAGTAAATTTAAGACAGAAAATAAAAGCATGTTCATCTCCATCAGCATTTAGAACCTACTCAAGTCTATGGACTTATGACTAGTTTGTCTTACATTTGTTAATCAATATATTCCATAAAGTCTGCTCTCAAACTGTGTACCTTCTTCTAAAGATTATATAACAGCATATTCAAGTACTGTGTTGACTTACATTCGCTTTCTAAACAAAACTTTGTATACACATCTAAATATAAGAAAAATAACTAGGTATCGCAGACTAAAAAATATTTTTTAATTTTTTTTTTAATATATATTTTTCTTGTTTGGGCACTCTTCTGCCATAGTTAAAAATCCGCTTATTGAATCTTAAGTAGAAACTGACAGTTGTGTTGTCTGTTTAGCTTTAACACAGATTCTTAAACTTCATATGAATATTTGTATTCCTTATGATCTACCTAGCATCTATATAGCTCTCATAAAATGCTAATATCCTGCGGAGAGCTGCTCTGTTGCTGACAGGTTGTTTCCAATTTCCACCTGCTACACTGTATTAAAATAGACAAAAGTATTAAATACATCAGCAACACCACTTGCTGTGATTGCCACAGGGATGCTAACCCGACGCTGCTGAGAATTACCACAATACCAAAGATAAGCCTAGAACACAGTGTGTTCCAACAAACTCATTTTGTCAAATTCTATAACTGAAGCCAAAGCCTAGCGGAAAAATAAATAGACGAATTACTAACAGAACAAAAAATGGTGAGTAAAAAATTTCCCTCTGAGTCATTTTGACATAAACTTGAGGCCCCACTTGGAGTACTTAATCCAGGCCTGAGGTAACCCTTTTTACCTTGCAACCTTGTGCTAAGAAAGGTGTGAAGCTATTGGAGTGGGTTCAGGAGGGCTGTAAGTATGATCAGAAGGCTGGAGCACCTTTCCTTCAAAGAGGGGTTGAAGAAGCTGGTGCTGTTCAGCCTGGAGAAGTGAAGGCTTCCAGGAAATCTCACTGTGACCTTCCAATACTTATAATGAGTTTTTAATCAGGAGGGAAACCGGTTTCTTGTACAGTCGGATAGCAATAGAATGAGGAAGAATTATTTTAAACTAAAAGAGGGGAGATTTAGGTTAGATATTAGGAGGAAATCTCTTAGTCAAAGGGTGATGAAACCCTGGAACAGGATGTCCAAGGAAGTTGTGGATGCCTCATCCCTGAAGGCCCNTTAACCAGGAGGGAAACCGGTTTCTTGTACAGACGAAAAGAAATAGAAGGGGAAGAATTATTTTAAACTAAAAGAGGGGAGATTTAGGTTAGATATTAGGAGGAAATCTCTTAGTCAAAGGGTGATGAAACCCTGGAACAGGATGTCCAAGGAAGTTGTGGATGCCTCATCCCTGAAGGCCCTCAAAATCACATTGGATGGGCCCTAGGCAGCCTTATCAAGTGGGTGTCAGAGGTGCCCATGGGAGGGGGATTGGAACTGGGGATGTCTTTAAAGTCCCTTTCAACATAAGCCATTCTATGATTTTATGATTATTCCAAATGCTGCTTGAGACTAGTGGATAGTTTCAAGCCAGAGACTGAATTTTTGAAGTGTAGAAGTGAAAAACTCTTCGAAGTGGAATTTTATTTTGGAAGTTGAAGCATTTATAACTATGTGGAGGTTTTTGTTTTTGTGTGTGTGTGTGTTTAATTATTTTTAAATCTCCCAAATGTTGTTCTGTTTTTAAAAAAATTCTCTCCAGATTAAAGTTGTTATTTACATAGCACCATTTCTATAGTTAAATAGTAACTTATTTTTATGAAATAAAGATATATTTATATATAAATATGCAGTAAAGAGCTAATCATCAATTTTGATCCAGGTCAAAAAAATACATTTACTGATTAACTCAGGGACAGAAAAAATTGCTATATTAAATAACATGGAAAAATAAAATATGTTCAGCTAGCTGTGAGAGGATGACCATTACTTTTGTAAGATATGACACATTTATTTGCCACAACAGTTTTATCTAATATTTTCTTTCTATAGTAATGGAAAAGAATACCTGTACTACAAAGATTAACATTAAAAAATAAAATAAATAAAATAAAATGAACAAGCAACAACCATAAAAACAAATATGTTGAGTAGACCTAATCTAGTAAATCAAAAGTTTGACCTGCAATCTAAAGGAGAAAAAAAAATCATCTCCCAATGAAATATCTTTCCTCTTTCACCTCAATAGTAAATAAAGCATAAAAATTGCAATTCATACACAACAAGATTTTGACATATGCACAGCATTGGTGGGAATTATAAGTCTTTCCCTAAGTCAGAGCTTTGTAAAGCTGTTTAAACACAAGATATATGATTTGTCATTCCTAAGATGTCCTCTTTCCCTTAGGATGTGAACTACATACAGAAACCCTTTATAAATGTCTCTACAGACAGATGAGAGGGAAGGTGTTCGGTGTAATGATAAAGCAGTACAAAAAGAAAAACAACTTTGTGAGGAAAGTCAGTTCTGATAATAAGGCTACTTATCAAGGAAACCAGAATGCTGAACAGAATTTGAAAACCAGCAGTTGGAACTCTGAGTGTAGGCAAGTAATGTGTTCTCTGATAATAATAATCAGAAACCTACAATGTTTTCCAAAAATGCAAGATTTTACTACGTTTTTCAATGCAATCAGTCCCAGATGAACTTTCCCTCTATTTACTATCCTTAGAACTGTCTGGTAAAGGAATATTGTCATATTCAAGGATCATGTGTACATTTATATATTTTTATTTGTTCTTTTTTTAAATATGTAGTACGATCATTTCACTTAATTGATGGTTCTTGTTACTCCTTTCATCACTGAAAATCTCTCAGTAAATAGAGTATCTTTGTTATTGTTTTTCTTCACAGGAATTAAACTATTAACCTGACTGGACAAGAAGTAGAAGGTAAATGATGTTGCTTTCATTTTCAAAAGCATGTCTTACCTACAGCATACAAACAGGAATGATCATGCTTTGATAAACATTTGGAATTTTTAAAGACCTGTGTGTCATTTAAGTTAAAGATAGGTACTGATCTTTTTTTTCATCAGAAGCATACTGTAAGCTAGACATAGCATCATTGGGTGGTAACTGCTGTTGATTGAATACCCATACAATAAATGCCTCCTTAAAGAATGTCATGTTGCAAGATATTTAAACATTTTTTCATTTTCTACTCAAATCAACTATTTCCATGTCATTTAACAAGCCTTGAGGGCTGAAAAAAATAATCATAAGTGAAATTTAGGAAGAATGGCCCTACAGTTTTGTGAGAGATTTTCAGTTCTATTTTCTGGGACCTTGTCTTGACTGTAGTATAAGACATTTTTCCGACATCATTACTTCTAGAAATATGACAAAAAACAGAACAGAACAGAACAGAACAGAATAGAATAGAATAGAATAGAATAGAATAGAATAGATAAAAGATATGAAATGGTTGTTCATATGGAGAAAAATGCTAAACACAGCTGTGATGATACATGTATATTTAATCATAGTAAATGTGAGACTCAAATAATGATATATACTAAAAAATCATGTGAACATGACAGCTCTTATCTGTCCTTTTTCTTTCCATTATCTTTCTTTTTTACTCCCATAGTGTCTGTTTTAGACACACTACACTATTTCTGTGCTTTTATTTAATAATAATTTTCAAATGCATTTTTGTCTCTTCCTCTATTTTACAGTGTTCCAAAGCATGTATTATTGTTTAAAATTAAAGTATAAACATGAAAATAAACCATTGAAACTATCAACATATTTTCAGGGAGAACATTTTTTAGCCTAAGTAATTTCAGAAAAGAATGGAACATAGTATCACTGAAAGAGATAACAGCCAAAGAGATTCTATTTTCATTAAAATTTCTCCACATAAAATTCTCTTTAAAAATCTAAATAGTTATTGACAACATTCTACTCAAGATTTGTACTCACAAAATGAAATGAAAATCATCTTTTACAGAAAGTAGAATGGTAAGAAATAATTATGTTGTGCTTTTAATTAATATTTTATTAGAATGGTTCCTTTTAAATGCTACTCTTCACATTTTGACCTGTGTCATCTGGTAAGTGTACTTTAGTGAAACATTGAACAAAGCACTGTAAGTCAACAGAGCTATCCTCAGAAGTGGAATATACACCAGTTTTCTCCTTATTTTATTAATACTGTAATACTTTGGCCTAGTACCCCAATGGATTACAAGAATGATTGTAATTATGGCCTATCTTTACAGCTAACAATGCCTGGGGATACTCTTTTTTTCAATTCCATTTTGTCTCCTTGCCATATCAGAGTTGCAAAGCTGGGAATCATTTTACGTATTTTTGTTGTATATGCTTATCAATGTTTTGAAAGGTTACCTTGCAAGTTCTGTTTGCTCCCTTATGTCACACACATGCATTATTTATGAAATGTTTGTATAACAATAGATTATTTATACTCTGATATTCTTTCCTGATCTGAAAGTCTGTTTGAAATAGTACAGGAAATAGAACAAACAGCAACCCTTAGCACAAAAACCGATTACTGAAAATGAATGGAAAACACCACTTACAGTGAGAAGTGTTAAAAAAAAGAAAACAGCACTATTTTCTCCTACTGCCTTGTGAAGAGAAATCTGAATTTAAGGTTTTCATAGATTCATAGATGCATTAGGTTGGAAAGGACCAACAAGATCATCCAGTCCAAAAATCCTCCTACCACCATCCCTACCCACTAAGCTACTAAAGAAAATCCTTTACCACCTCATCTAAATGCTTCTTGAACAGCGCTAGGGATGGAGCCTCAACCACATAGGATTTAATACTTATTTTTATGACTGCCCATGGGCAAAAGGAGATAGTGAAACATTTCTGTCTCAATAATTAACCATTGCTGTCCTATGTACACTTATGCTTCTCACTAGTTTTAAAGGTTAACATTTAAACAGTGTGAACTTGTGAAGTTTCTCCACAATAACTAATTATTTCATTTACATTATGAAAGATACTTTGTATTCATAAAATTATGTAAAATTTTACTTATACATGTTACAAAGACCTTTTTTCATGAAATGATAAAGGATGTAGTAAAATAGTATTCCAAGGATACCATTCACATGATTTACACACAAACACCTAAAGATCTCATTCTTTTGTTCAGTTTGAGTGTCAACAAAGAAAAAAAAAAAGACACAAAAAGTCTTCCTTAGCAAATAGATGCTTAGAGCAGCTGAATCACAGCTGGACTGAGAACCAGCTGTGTAAGCAGGAAGCACATGGGTAATGGAAGTACGCATTTGTCAATCTACTTGTCACTGCTCATTTAAACCCAGCCTCCAAGCAGAAGCAAACAAGGCACCGCACAAATGGAAGAACAGACTGAATAACAAGAAATTGATGTAAAATAGAAAATACTTTCAGAAGTCAAAGAAAAGAAGAAAAAGTAAAATTAATATTCCAGGAACAAATCTGCTAATAAGTCCATCATAATAAAATTTCTGTACATATAGCTTCTGAAAAAACTGTGTGTACACATTTTCATCTTAAGTCCTGACAGTCTTTAACAAATAAAAATCTCTAGTCTTTCATCTAAGTGTTTGGTTCCCCTATCTATCCCAACTTTCAATCACTCTGACTCTGACAAAAGAGTATGGAACATTCACACAGAGAAAAATTAAAATTGGACATATAAAATCCTCATGTAAAATTATCACAACCTGTGAAATACTGTCCCCTGTTTGAATATGGCCAACAATTTTGCACAGGTAAACATTTGGTGACTATAAATACAACCAGTAGATTTAAGTTACAGTATCAATACTAATTTGTTTTTTTCCAAAACAACATATTATATCTGAGTTATCTTCAACTTGTACTGCTGAAGCTGTTAGAACTTGCTGTAATACTTTTCACATACAAAGATGACTAATTCTTTTTTAAGCTGGTCTATGACATTCTTCAGTGGTTTAATTCTACAACTACCCTGCTGTACATCTTGTGCTGCCAGTTAATCATAAGAGAGAAAAGACCACTCATACTCCCATTTATCAAACTTCAGACACTTATTTCTTCGTTCCATTAGAGAGAGAAACACTTTTCGGACATAAAAAGCACCACCTGGAGCTGCCTGTCCCTTAGTCATGTCTGACAATCGATTATGAATGTAGTTCCTAAATGAAGACACTAAAACATTTGGTCTCCCAGGACTTTCAAATTTTAAATTTCACTTCATGGCTTAGACTTGACTGAAAGGTAAAGGTCAATAGCCACAAAAATCAAGTCACTTATAAATAATAATGTGCTATAAATTATAAACTGTATGCTAACTCCTCAGTGATGAATGACTACCTATCAACTAATTTTGTACTTGAGAGAACTTCCAGAAGGGTTTGTTTATTATGACTTGATTTCCACATGTTAAAGTATAAATACAGACCGAGACAAGAAAACACTCCTAATTTTATATATCTATCGATTTATTAATCTCTACTCAGATATTTTACAGTCAATATTTTTCAAGGAAAAATTTGAACCCACACACTTCAATGTTAACGAGTGCTTTGACACTGCATATCAGATAATGTTGCTGTTGTAGGCAGAAATGTTTCTCACGGAGAAAACTCACAAAAGATTAGTTAGAGGTATCTTATAACATTCACCAGACCAACAGTTATTTTAGTATTTTAAACTAAATATAAGAATGAACCAGGCTATGATCCCCTGATTCAGGAGATCATACTCCTCAAATTCATACTCAAATAGGTATGCAGACAAAAGGAAAATGCTGTTTAACAATACTAAAGACGTCATCTAACTGAATATGTAGTTCAATTATAGTTTAACTAATGGGAAATATATAAAATTTACATTAAGATGGCTACCTATAATCAAATATGTGAAAAAACTCTCCTTGTACACAGATTAATTAAATTTCTGAATAGAAATATAGCTTTTCTCTCTCAAAAGTGTAATGGTTATCCTTATCTGCTTTATTTTGTTTGTTAATAGATGATTAAGCTGAAATTGTGTTAAGAATGAACATAGATAATACCTTTTAAGTTCCATTTATTTCTAAACTGTTGAAAGCACATGTATTATTTTATTTCACTTTGGCAGCAATTTCTATTGATGAAATTAGATCAAGTTCCATATTTTTCATGCAGATGTAAGAAAAAAAGACTAAAGACAAAGTAACCTTATTTCTAAAACCCTGTTTGCACTCCTTGCATCAGTCCACTCAAGAAAAAGAGACAACTCTGAGAGCATCATATAAGATTCTTCACAGAAGCACAGAATCAGAAAATTGTAGGGGTTGGAAGAGACTTCTAGAGGTCAACTAGTCCAACTCACCTGCCAAAGCAGGCTCCCTAGAGCAGGTTGCACAAGGAGGCATCCAGGAGGTGGGATTCTTACTTAAAAGCAGAAAAAAACATGTAATCCATTTTAGACTTCTAAGTTTACTTCAGACTCCTAATAAAATGCACTGAAGAAATACTAAAGATTTGGAACGCAAGGTTCCCTCTGCTGTCAAAAGAGAGAACGGCATTTTCCTTGTCTATATTTGTAAATAACTTGAACCAGATAATGAAAAGGAAAAAAAAAAGAAGAAAAAAAGTACAAAATTCACTGTACCTTTCAGAGCTTCTTTATTCAGGAAAGTCAGACAAATGAATCACGCAAATATTTAACTGATAACAGTCCTGTCTTCAGTCCTCCTATTCAAACTTATGAGGGAGACACTGAGAAATTTGTTAGCTAACAAGGGAGGAAGACTGTTCTAAGTTTCATATCTATAGTATTAGGAAGGACACCTGGCATATATATATGGCTGTTATACACCTCACCGTTTGAATTGATTCATTTCTTCTCTCACAGCAACGATTTGAGGATTAGAGTACCAAACATTCCTGTTAGGTTACTACAGCTAAAGGCACCTGAAAGGGTGATACTAAACTGATAGAGATTGCTCACACTTGCTCAATGTCTTTTTCAGTAAGAAAGTAAATGGAACATATATGAATGCATTTCCTATGTATGCCCAACCCAACCCTCTCCCTTTCCCTTCAGAACATATCTTTTTATTTTTTGACACTGAATTGTCTGCTTGTCTTCAGCATTATTTAATAGGGAAGAGTGGTCTGAAGGGTGCTGAGGTGGTACAAGCATCTTAATAAAAGAGCCAGGAGAGAAATTATTCATGTCTGATCTTCAGTGTCACCTTGACTTTATTGGATTTCAGAAAGTTCATATAGGAGCTCAACTGCAAAAGGAAACAAGGCTTCATTGGTTCTTTGGCACACAAATTTTCCTTTCATCCCAGCTATGGAGAAGAACTCAGACTGTCATCATAATTTCTAAGAGACATCTATGAAAAGTGTGCATTATTTGTGGAAATAAGACAAGTTAGCCTGGTGAAGAAGACAACAGCTGAATGTCCCAGCAGTTATGGGACAGTTCTCCCATACCTGGTGAGAGGCATATCCCACTGACATGAGATGAATCAAGAACTATGCTGGGACAATGGCATTATAGAATACATGACAGCATGACAGTAGACTGAAAACAAATTCAACTGTGCTTCAGAAAACTGAGTCAGTATCAGTAAAAAGCACTGTTTACTCCTGATACATTCCTTACAGAATGTGTCATAATAAAAAATAGCAATCCTGAAATCAGGAAATACCAAAATTTCAATGTGATATAATATAGAAATCTATTTTTGTCCTGTTTTTTATTTATTTTAAGCTTGTTTAATAGTCATTTAATTGTGTTCTCTTTCTCTTCTTTTTTTTTTTTATTTTTTTTTATATAAAAGCATATGTCTTTTCACTTTTAGTCTGAAGGCTGCATTATTGGAAAACCATTCTTGGAAGTATTAAAAACATTTTTACAAGAACTTTTTAAATTCTGGACCTTTCAAAAACTCTTATAAGACAGGGTTTTGTCTTGCTATTAACATAACAGAAGATATGGACTGCAAGACAGAATTCCTCTTTACAGTTACTGTTCCATCATAAGGTTGTTAGAAATACCTTGTCATGAAAAATCCTCTTCATTCCTTTGAATATCTGTGATTGAGAATGTTCCAAGATTAGGAAAATGGAGTAATTTTCTATTTCTACTGCAAGACATGTTTCTGTCACCTAGATTATCTGTTTGCTTTCTTCCTTCAGATATCTCTAGTAGCTGAAATATTTTCTGCTAGTCTGTCTTCTTATAACATTTTTGCAAGACTAAATTTGGAAATAGAAGGTAAGGATGAAAACATGCCTCTTACATACAATTGGCTATTCATATGAAGTAACTATCCTGCAGAAAGAATTACAGCTGTAAAATACATCCCTTTCTTAAGGCAAGACTGGGTACAAGGGTGGTTTTTAGTAGTGGCATTCACATAGCTGTAATTCAGGTAGCAGTTTACACTTGAGGAAGAAAGATACACCCCTCATTCTTCTAACCTTTCTATTTGTCTTTCATAGCACTTATCAAGTCTTTTACACAATATTTGAGCAACTGAACTATTTAGAAAATTCTAGAGATCCTGAAAATATTTTGATCATGACCACAAGCAAGAAAATAAAAAAAAATGGCCTATGAGAATTATTATAAGCATAAAACATGATAATAATTGTATAAATGAGCCACAATTCCAAATTATTAAAAATAAAAAGTAAAAAGAAATGTGTTAGTTCAGTATCAGTTTTTTTTTGTTTCCCTTTGTTTTCCCAGAGTAAAACCATAAGCTTGATACTAAGTGTGAATACAAACTCATTCAGGAACAACAACCTTATTCCTTAGTGTGCAATAGCAGCACTGACAGAAATAAATGGAATTTCTATGGATATAGTATGTTTTATTCCTGGGGATGATTTTACCTTTTTGATAATTCAGAGATGAGCTTTTAGCTTTTATACACTGATCCCAGCAGGTATGTCTGAATCTCATGCAGTACAGTACTTCAGTCCCTTTATTGTCAGATATCTACTCTGTAGACATAGCTACTACTTCTGATATTTGATCTACTAATCACATACTAATCTGGCACATGGGTTTATTAAACAATAGATGGCATGAAAACAGCATGATACACAGTTGGACTGAGTCTTTTTGGAGAACATTTGCAACTTAACATCCTCAGTTCAAGAGATACTTCTATCACATAGTCAAAGATGGCATTTTTTCGTGTATCAGAGAAGATACTTGTAGGGTCAAAAAGCAAAGATTCCATTTTTTCACAGCCAAGCTACCTGTACATTCACTGTAATGTTTCACTGGCACAATCTTTGCTTCTCAAGTATGAGAAGGTATCAGGAAACACGTGCTATTCTATTATATTTAGTTTATGTTACTCTCCCTGGAAACTGAAAATTAGTCATGATAAATTAAGACCCAAACATTTAAGTGCTATGCAAACTGCTGTAATACACTGAGCATTAAAATAGACAAAATGTAATCCCTGTGCTCTGCATAGCAGTACATTAAATTTCAATAGCTGCAAATATGCCACTACCAAACTAAGAAACAACATTTCAAAGATTCACTCTTATTAATTTCACTTAAGGTAAACAATTTTGTTAGAACAATTACCACATACATTTTAATTATGAGTAATGCATTTTATGTAATTCTGAGTATTAAAATGTTGGGAGACAACACCTTCATATCCTAAATATAAAGATCTGTTTCTCTCCCTTCATGATAACTCAGTTTATAAAGTCAGGCCAAAATAAAACAGGGTGTGTAAAGGTTGGAGAATATGTCTTATAAACTTTAATTGCAGACCTAGAAGTAATTTATTTTTTTAATGACAGTTCATAGAGAATGACATGTCAGCCACATTAGGCCAAGGAAAAAAATCCAACTGTAATTTGGCCAATTAATTCTTATCTTAACAAAACTTAGCTTAATAAGATCTATCCATCATGGTGCAGGTCATACAGTATTTCTGTCACTGGGATATTTTTGGCCTTTGTCTTTCTTCCTTCCCGAACCTACCTAGAGAGAATTCATAACAGGAAGAAGTGTTCTAAAAAGCTGAATGAGGGTTAAAGGTGAAAAATTACTATAGCTCCAGATTATTTCTTTATTTCTGTAGCTAATAATTCCCTGAACTTGCTCTGCTTTCCTGGAAAAGACATTCATAATATTCACTTGTAAGTTGTGAGACATCTGGTTGGACGATTTATTTATAATTTTAACCTAGCTTTATGGTGCACATAACAGCTAAGGTGTTTTTTTTTTTATTTGTTTGTTTGGTTGGTTGGTTTGGTTTAGTTTTTTTCCCTCTGTTTTACTCTTTGAAAGAGATCTTCTGATCTTGTGATTACTGAGTGATCACACCTATCTGTATAAAGTGTTTACCTCAGTGTTCAGTTATACTGCAGATGAGATGGATACATCAGGTTATGATTACTTATGTTTAAAAAAGACCAATAAAAAAGATAGTAGAAGTGAGTAATGATAAAATTATTCACAAAAAAGACACAAGCAGAAGTTCTGCAGTTAAACTGTCACTCATTCCCTTAAGACCTGGTTCAGCAGAATTATGAATATTTGAACTATTTCTCCCAAAGCATGCTTTCTTAATTAATATATGTGTATATATCACCTGCACATAGCTATAAATATACCTGAAATACAAAGATTTGAAAGTTTCAGATAGACGTTTGCTGTTCTGAAGACACTACTGTGTTCAAGAGGATCACATCTCTAACATGTAATTATTCTGTTTAGTTAGGATAAAAGAAAAAATAAAAATAAAAATATTGAGAAAGGTCCAACTAAAGCTAGGCAACTAAGTCTCTCTGCATATCTCCAAGAGTTACTGCTTCCAATATCTTCTTCAGTTCTTAGCACCAAGTTGCAACTAGAACCAAAACTCCAAGCCCTTATCTGGATTCTACTCATAGCAATGTGAAAATATCTCAACAGACACCTTCTTATTAGCATAAGAATTTTAACTAATGAGTTGAAACATCTGCAGTAATTTCCACCTGTCCATCCTGACTGCTCTTGCTGATTGCTGCATCTGCTTCAGGAGTTGATCATCTGCATGGGAAACAGTGCTGAGCTGCTGTCATTCACTGCAGCGTCACTGGAGTTAAGCTGGGATTGTTCACCATCAGAATGAAATTTGGAGCTACTCAGGACCTATTTGGTCACATTCATTCACCCCCACACTAGGAATGTAACATTTGGGAGAAGGGTAGGACAGATAACAAACCTGAGAACCAGAACAACCTTTACCAACCACTCGAGAGACAAGAATTGGAGCTACAGGCTGAAGTATTTTTTCCATCTACAGCCTTGTAGATCCTTGTCCCTATCTACTGTCAGTTTAGAAGAACAACTGGTTTACCCACAACGTTGTTTGAATTCAGGCACACTAAGTGGTTCTTGATACAACACACTTTAGAGACTCTATGAATCCCTACCTGAAAACAAAATCCAATTGCCTGTCTGAGACAGTCTAAATGTAAGGTGAAGGAAGCTGCTGCAGACCAATGAAAAGTAGAAAATATGATCCCTAATTGTTACAATTACTGTGTAAATTTTCCAGGGATGCTCTGGAAAAAACAACAAAACAAAACAAACAAACAAAAAAAAACAACATATAACAAACAAAAAAAACCCTACCAAAAAAACAAACAAGCAAAACAAAACAAAACAAAAAAACATTGCCTAATGTAACAAACATGAATTCTAGAAACAGCAGTAGTTAATATCATTAATGGTACCTCAAGAGCTTTGAAAACTCGGGGTGTTTTTTTTCCTCAGAGTTCTCTTATTTTCTACATACTAAATACATTGATGACATTGGTGTCCACAGATTCCAAAGCACAATTAAAACAGAAAGACTCTACAATCAGCAGCAGAGAAACAAGTCCTGGCATATTTAAAATATACATTCATCTGTCTTCATTGCCTTCAATAACCCATTCCAAGAAAATGGAAGAGTCACTGATGTTATTTTTCTGGGCTTCAGTAAGGCCTTTGACAGGGTCCCCCATAACAGCCTTTTCTGCTATTTGGAAAGATAGGGAATTGATGGGTGGACCGTTCAATGGAGAAGGAACTGTCTGAGAGATTCTATCTAGAGGATGGCAGTCAATGGTTCAATGTCTGAATTGAGATGGGCAACAAGTGGTGTCCCTCAGGTGTCAGTACTGGGACCAGTGTTCTTTAACATTTTCATCAGTGACAGCTACAGTGGGTTCAGATGCACCTTCCCCAAGTTTGCAAATGACATCAAGCTGTGTGATGCAGTTGACATGCCCAGGGAGTGGGATGCCATTCAGAGAGACCTAGACAAGCCCTAGCAGTGAGCCCAAGTGAACCTCATGAGGTTCAACAAAGCCAGTAACAAGGTCTTGCATCTGGGTTGAGGCAACCCCCACTACCAATGCAAGCTGGGGATAGTAAGGATGGAGCACTGCCCTGCTGAAACAGATCTGAGGGTTTTGGTAGGTGGAAAGCTGTACATGAGACAGCAATTTGCCCTCACAGACCAGAAAGCCAAATATATTCTGGGCTGCATCAAAAGCAGCTTGGTCTGCAGGGTGACAGAGGTAACCTTGCCACTTTACTCTGTGTTGTTGAGGCCTCACCTGGAGTACTGCATCCAGATGTAGAGCCTTCAGTACAGAAAAATGTGTACCTGTTGGAGCACATTCAGAGAAGGGACAAAAAAATGATCCAAGGGTTGGAACACCTCCCATATGAGGGCAAGCTGAGAGAGCTGGGGCTGTTGAACATGGAGAAGAATTCTCAGGGAGACCTGAGAGTGGCCTTCCAATGCCTAAAGGGGGACTATAAGAAAGAAGGAGACAGATTCTTTAGCAGGATCAATTGTGATAGGACAAGGGGAAATTTTTTCAGGCTAGAAGAGGGGAGATTTAGATTGGATATAAGGAAGAAGGTTTTTACAATAAGGGTGATGAGGCACTGGAACAGGCTGCCTAGATAGGTAGTGGAAGACATTCAAAGTCAGGCTGTAAGGGGCTCCGAGGAAACTGATTTATGTGTAGGTGTCCCTGTTCATTGGAGGGGGCGGTTGGGTTAGATGACCTCTAAAAGTCACTTCCAACTCAAAAGATTCTATGATTCTATAAGAATCATGAGTGCTGGAATTGATGAACTTTGGAGGAGGTGGTTTGGAGAAAATTAAATATTTATTCTAGACATTCTAGATTCAAGCTCATGACAAAATGAGGTCATGTGTTATTCAGTCATCCACATACTCACAAATAAATGAAATCAGTTAAAGCAAAAATAAATAAATAAACCACAGCAAACCCACAATAATACTGAATCCTCATTCTTTTTATAAATATAGATCTTTAAAATAAATCAAAAAAGAAGAAATAGGAATTACAAAAAAGCAAATGGTGTAGTCAATTGTTATTGTACTTTTTCAACGAGCTTATCCTATTTTGCTTCCTTATCCCACGTTCACCAGATAGCAGGAGCATGACAAAATAGACTTTAATTCTCAGGTTTTAGTAGCTAGACAATTATCAATAAGGGAATGCAGATGAATATGCAGACTATGATATCCAAAACTGCCAAACAGCCTTTCACCAACAGCAAGGTAAGAGCACAGGTCCTGAGAAGACATAAGATAGAGGATTTAATCCTCTTGTGACCATTCTTGTTCACAGCAGCATTTCTCAAGATATATTCTGTACAGAAGTCAAGCTTCCTGCAGTGCTACTGCCATTTAGTTCATTTCAAAGATCTACTCCACTGCTCACTCAGCAATCCCATCAGTCAATCACAGCTTTTTCACAGCTGCTTCATCCTTTTCTCTTTCTTGGCTAAAGATGACTTTTCCACTTTACTACATGAGATGGCACCCTACTCTACAAAAATTGTAGCTCCAGTTCACAATGTAGGTAAAACTGACTAAATCAGTTCTTTACTTATAGTCACATATAATCTACTTTTCTTAAGGTTTTTAAGATTAAGATTTTTAAGGAGAGTGACCCACTTTTTTTCTTTTCAAAATTAATAGTTACCACATTGCTTCTGATGGTAGATACAAAAATGAATTAACAAATAACTGGTAATGGTATTGAATCGTAATTGGTAATGAATTTGCAAATTAAAATGACATAATAAAAGAAAGGATAATGTTAAGCTCTTACAGGTTTTCAAAAGGTAATGAAATCACTTGGATGTATAATACCAATAGAAAATTTGGAAAAGCTTTTAAACAGCTCAACTATTAGTACACCTGTAAGTGTGGAGATGATGAATCTGGCAAGTTTTTCCTTATGTTGCATAGCAGTGAGGTCATATAGCTCATGTCAGACTATCATTCTTCTACTCAGAGAAAGACTCAATGTAGTACAACGTAAGGGCTACTGTCTGACTAGTTCCAGGCAAAAAACTAGTAGGTAAAAGACGTATACAGTACAGTATGCTCTAACCACTGACATATCCACACTCTTCAAGATGGTAGCAGCAGAGCCAAGGTCTCCAGCTGAATTCTAAAATTATCAGACAAAACTATTAAAAAAATAAAATAACAAAATAATAATGATTAAAATAAAATAAAAAAAAGATTAGGTAAATATCCTGTAAAAATAAATGAAGATAGTAAAGTGTTTCAGAACATCTAATACAACCTGTTTTCTATTTCCAATGCAGAAGCATCTTTCAAGTCTAAGAGAACATGTATTATTATACATCTCTCCTTAAAACCGGGTCAGTAAAGACAAAATAGGGTTTGTTTGTTTGTTTGTTTGTTTTTAAATCAGAAACAATTATTTACCATAAAACTTTGAATATAGTCAAAGTCCTATTAAATCACAGTCAAGTTGTTCTGTAGACTAAATATTGTATGCAAAGTGTTTTCTCACAGTTCCTTCCATGATGCCCAATTATTTCAGTGCTCACCACCTATATTTTCCTCTGAGCAGCAGTGATCATGTTTTTTATTATTACGGGAAAATTTATAACTCAATCTTTTTCAATATTTAGTAAATATACATTTACACATCAAAACTTTAACTTTTTCATAACATCAGATTTCACAAGGTATGTCCTTCTTCCCACTATTCTTAAAGTGGAAAAGAGAATGTCTGAACTCCAGTCCTTAATACTGTCAACAGACTGTCTAGTGTCACAATATTTCAGCTTAATAAAGAACCAATCCAGCTGGGTAAATGCAATTACTGTCCAATCATCTTACAAACTTAAAAAATATCTCTATATTCAAAACAAAGACATAAATTAAAATATTGTGTATTTTTCTCTGGAGCTTTTTAGAAATAAATCAACTTATTGTTTTTACACTGTTTACTATTTTTTATAGTTTTTATAGACAACAAAATTCAATCTTCCAGAAAGAATTTTTTTTTCCTACAAAATTATTATCCCATAAAACAGTATTCCCATTATATTTCTAAGTGTGTTAATTCCAAAATGTAAGGAAGGGAACAGTTTATCCAGATATATACCCTTATCATCTCAAGATAACTTATTTTAGGGAAAACTGAAAAAGAAAAAGAAAACAAACAACAAAAAAGCTATCTATATTAGGACAATTTTGTCATTCCAAAAATAAAATAAGTGTAAAAATGAAGAGAACAGTTCTCTTCTTCATTTATTAGGAATTAGAAAGTACATGTTTTCATTAACCATAGTGAAAGAAAGAGACATACTTTAGCTGCAAACATGTTAAAAACAATTGACAGGAATTTGCAAAATTCTGTGCCACCACAGTATATTTTTTACCTGAGCACTTCAATTCTCACTGAACTAAAATTTTGGTTTTCACAGGGATAATTTTTTTATAGGCTTCACTGAGGACAGACTTAGGTCAAGAATTATTAAAACTGTGTTTTATTTTTCCATTTTGAACAAAATTTGACTTTGCACAGTCAGTTGGCCATTCAAAATTCTGTGAAACAAACAAACCAATAAATCCAGAATGGCAGTTGTTTTACATACATATGTGATATTATTCTTACTTTATCAAAGATGGACAATCTCAGTTATCTCCTTGTTTCCACTTGAGAAAGAACACACTGACAGCATTTTTAGAATTCCCCTGACTATTGTCATTACTGTTTATTTGCTTCCTTACTTATGCAGAATAGTTATGTTCCTATCAGATACCACTGATGATCATAAAGAAGCAGAACTACTATTATGATCCATGATTCACACAAAACAAAACATTAAATACCTATCCAAGTATAAAAAACAAAAGAGAAGATAAGTCTACTTAACAGAAGTCTAAATAAATACATAACCTTGGAAATTTCTATCCTGACAACTAATTTCATCTCTGTTAGAAGGAATGAGATCACTTTCACTACATCTCCAGTCTTTCAGAGGGTGACTTGACAACTTACCAACTTTTCTCCTGTAAATTTTTGGAAGCCCTTGTCATTAATTAATGTGTCCTTTCACAATTCTACCTTTAGGAGGTAATCAGAGTCTGATTAGAGTTTGATCACCAACCATCTACGTCCTTCCCCTGGAAAGTTTAGCTGTTGTTTCCACATATCTGGCACTAATTCCTTGTACCCACTTGTGAGAAAACATCTGAGTAGTGCAAAAAGTCAAGAACTAGCCTTTCATGAGCTAATTATGTTACGATTGACAGCATGTTATCTGGTCTAAAGGATTCAACCTGCAGAAGATACAAACTGTAATTACAAAATAGTGAAAAAAGTGCTAGTGCCTTGGCTCAGTCTAGCAAACATCACCTTCTTGTTCTTTCCTTCTTTCCTTCTTTCTTTCTTTCTTTCCTTTCTTTCTTTTAATACAAAATGTTGAGGTCATTTGCTGAATCTGCTAGCTTTGCTCCCTGAGAAAGTATCACAGGTTAAGAGAAGCAGGCACTTCCAGTGTGAATTTATCAATTTAAACATTGTATACGGAATCATCTTATATATATGTAAGACACACACACAGTACAATAGAACATAATCTCATACCACTAAACCATTTCTGAATGTTTTTCCTAGCCCAAACTGGGATGAAGAACAAAAACGTGCAAATTTTCCGTTCCTAAGTTTAGATTATTCATTTCAGACATTTCCTTCCATAATATCTGGGAGGGGGACGAGGGGGTTAAATATAGGCATATATTTGAAATATTTTAACACTTGAAAGTGGTATTTTGTCTTTAAAATCTGATGGGCTTTTTTGTTTTATTTGGCTGCTTAGTTTACAGAAACTATTCATTTGAAATTGTGGTTCGATGGTTTGTTTGTTTTCTTTCCCTGAGAGTGCAATTAACACATCAACGTCTTGCTAACCGAGCGGGCAAAAAGCACTTTGATGATCTGGTGCTTAGTTCTCTGGGGGAAGGTGGAGAAGGGCCTTTGAGAGAAAATTTACTTCAGCGACAACCAGGGACAAAAGAGATAGTTCAGAATCATGGAAATCTCCATGGGCAGACCCTTAAAGCTGTTCTACCATGTATGAAATGCAAGTAGTGGCAACTTCACAGAGGTGGATCTCTCTAATATCTTGAACATCCTAGAGTCATCCCAAGATCGGTTGAATTAGTTGAACAACATATGTTTGCTGGTTAAAAGTGTAAAGAACATGCATCTTTAGCATATGTGTAACAATATAAATTAATTATTGTGAGAACTATCTCACAGTTCTTTTATCCAGGCTTTTCTGAGATTTGCGTTTTCTCACAACATGATTTTTAGTTGCTAATTAGATATAAATCATTACAATAGTGAAACCAAAATACTTGTTTGAATGAATTTTTTACAAAGTTCTCTACAAAGCAAAACATATTTTCTATTATTATCTAGAATCCTTTCTTGCACTGTTGCCCAGAAACAGAATTATCCCTCTTCTGGATTAAAGATGCACTGGTGGATTAGTCTATCACTGATGACAACATAATACATCCTTCCCAGAGGCTTAAAATGAAAGGATGTCTGTTAACTACAGAGTATGATAAAATAACAACAAAAAAAGCCCTTTGACACAAAACTATGTTTTTAACACTAAATATCATTGTGTATGCAGCCAAAGCAGTTTGTGAAACAAAGCCCCAGGTCCAGTACCATTTATCAGTTATATTCCTTTCATAGTCTGTATCACCTATAAAACTAGAATGACATGAGACTGATTCCTATGAGGATTAGCCATCATTATTATTCCGAGCTTTAGCTACCTGAATAACCTAAGCACTACCACCTGGATAGTTTAAATGAAAACAAAATTTGCTTTTATATTTCTACCTAATGCTTAGATGAGTGTATATATGCACATTGGAAAAATTGCATTTCTTTATTAAAAAAAAAAAAAAAAACAGTTAAAGAAGGAATATTTCAATATTTAAATCAAGGATTTGTTTTGTTTTGTTTTGTTTGGTGTATTTTATTTTTAAGGAAAAAAGAATGTTTCAAAGTAACAAAAGAGGTGATCTATTTCTGAAGATTTTAAATGTAACTGTGATGTGAATTGATACACATAACCTTGTTTCAAAAAGAGTTTTAAAGCATCTGTTCACTCTAATCCTCTAAAAGCAATGTCATTCCATAAACTGAGAGTCGCACCAATTTTCCATTCAACTGTACCACCCTCCACCAATTCTATTAGCTGTATTAAATGCCAGACTGCATGGTTCATAAAAAATCTTCTTTGTGAACTTCTGTGAATATTTCACGTGCTGATAGTTTTACAATGGTAACTTCTAGATTGGGCCTGTTTAACATTTAAGCCAAATTTTTACATTCTACTTGTAAAGCAACTCATAATTTGCCCATAATAAAATATAATGTATAGTTTTTTCCTTGAGGTACATAGAAAAATAATTAGGAATTAAAAACAATGCATAAAAATATAGACCAGTTACTAGCATTACACATTTCTAAAACAGACAGCTGTGTCGGTTTCTTCTTGCTTAAGGAATAGCCCAACTGACATTAGGAAAATAAAAATAGTTGCTTAAAGAATACATATATTTTCTCATATAACTCAGTTAGGCAAAAACTTTCTACCACACTTGTCTGTTCATGTCACTGAAAACACAAGGACTAGACATTTTCCAAGTGTGATTTTTGTTGTTGTTTGGGTCTATGATTTGTTGTTATAAAAAAAAAAAAATCAACAACAATAACAAAGCACCTGCCCGTCATCACTAATGTTGTTTGTTAAATTCGATCTTGAAAATAAAATGAAATAAATTGGAACATATTTGTGTATAGATCTCATAAGCCGCATGTTCTGGTTTTTTTGTTTTTTTTTTTTTGAAATGAAGTCATTGTAAAGGGGGATGGTCCTTAGCATGAAGCAGGGAATAACTGCTTTTCTGGCAAACAACAGTATCAACAGCAAAACTCCTATTAGAGTATCATGCTTTAGTATGCAGTGAATAATACTCATGTGCTTTATAGAAATAAAAAGAGTGAAGGGGTGAGAGGAATGGACTTTGAGTACTGTATTCAAAGAAATTTATAGGAATGTGAAGGTATATCTAAGAACTCCTAAGAGGGATTTCTTTATAATCAAGTATCAATTACATGCAGACCTGAATTATTAGCTGTGTATACTCAGATGAGCAGAGTAGTTATAAAGCAGTTCTACATTTCTCTGCAACTGATCTCAGTGAATATATCATTTTCCTTACACAACTTACTGATATATTAATTAGAGTTCATCTGTCTTAATCACATGCTAACTGGACCATTGAGACAATGCCAACAGACACATAACCAAGGAGGTAGCAAGCCAGACACACTGCAACACTTTCACTCAAGAGAGTTGACAGCAACTCAATACAAGAGTTTTTATTCCACTTTGGATTTCTGGATTTTTTTTTAAAAAAGGAGAAAGGAATCTTCCAAAGTCCAAATTATTTTAATTTTAAAACGTGTGGGAGTCTAATTAGAGAAGAAGCAAAACTCAAGGCAGGGGCGTCTCCTAACCCACAGCCGGAAAGGAGCGAGCCAGCTCCCAGCGGCGGAGCCAGCTCCTGGCCGCGGAGCAGCACCAAGGAGAGCGCCACGGGCAGGGATAGGTGTGGCGCCCTCGGCTCCCTGCTGGCTCTGTCCACGGTGCTGCAGTCGGACGCGCCCTCTGGAAGGTCCCTCTTTCTTCTCCACCAAACCCTTCTACAGGAATTGAACGGTTTTTTAGAGATTGGATGATAAGGGAAGAAAAAAAAAAAAGGAAAAAAAAAACACATCTCCTAAACTCCGTGGCTGGGGAAGCCCTTAGTGCAGCACACAACTTTGCTGTAGCAAACCCGGCGCCAGTAACAGCTCGGCTTCTGGCACCAGCCCTCCCGGAGCCCCCTCGCAGGGAACTGGGAAGAGAAGCGTACTGAAGCATCCTCTATCCTCTTCATTTGAAAAGCTGAGAACAAGCCAGGCAGCAGACAGAGAAGGCTGGGAGCCGCCTCGCCTCCCCCTTCTCATAGCCGGTTTCTGGTACCAAGGAAACCCCCTCGAAAGAGGAGGAGGGAGCCAGGAGACTCCCATCGTAAGCGCAGTCCTCCCCATTCAGTTCCTTTCCTGGACACCCGGAGCTGAAGCCCACTGCCCCTGCCCGAACTCACGTGTGCCGTCAAACCGGGTGGCGATGGTGTCGAGGAAGGTGTTCTGGGGGGCCAGTAATCCCTTCATAACAGGCATTTTTCCAGCGCGGTGCAAGGTTCCCCATCAAAGTTTGCCTGCGAGGGTGGTTCGAGAAGAAAGTGCAGAGGGCGCCCGGGGGAAAGGAAGGAGGAGGCAGAGGGAGGGAAAAAAGGACGGGGACGGGGGAGGGGAGGAGGAGGATGGGGATACCATCGCTCCGCGCCGCGCCGCCCTCGGCGCCGGGAGTCCCCCGCTCGGCAGCTCCCGTCCCACCGCCCCCAGCTCCCGGCTGCCGGGCGGGGCGGCCGCCTTAGAGATTCTTATCTCTAGAATATTGGCAGTGCCTTAGGCTCGAAGCACACGCACCTCGCTTTGCGAGTAACAACATCGCAGAGTAAAGCTTAGGGCATTACTTTTCTTAAAGCAGAATCACGGTGTTGGTACATAAAGTAATTGCCTCTGTAGATGTTCGCTGGAGAGACTAGGACGTGGAGAATGCTCCATCACCTGTGTGGGTAGTCTCATGTGTCATTTGCCCATTGAGGTTCTGGGGTTTTTTCTTCTTTAAATCTGTGTGACAGGCATTTTCAAAATCAATGTACTTATTTCCTCAAACATCTTTTAGAAAAATTTCCCTGAAAAATTCCTAGAATAAATATATTATCTTAGGTAACCAAAGAGAACAGACACAGATGCTAGCTAGCCCAGAGGGTCTAACATGTAGATTAGGGAAGGAAGGGAAGAAGAAAATGAGAAAAGGGAAAAAGTAGGCACACAAACTGCTCTCACATCAGGATGAGTGATTTGCTCAGGCTCGATATCATGGTTCTTTGAAATCCAGCAGACAACACCCCAAGGTACAGTCATTACTGCTACAGTAAGTGAAAAGGCAAGATTTCCTTCTTGTTCTTTCAGGACCCCAAGAGACTGAAGAGAAATGGGAATACACTCTCCATTCTACAGACTCATTGTGCATTATGAAGGGGATTCCTGTTCCCCTCTTGCTGTTTTACAACACTGTTGCTTTTATTTTTCATTTTACTTTCCTCCAAATTTGGGGGGGTTCTCTTTCTCCAGAAGGGTAAAGGACCGATTCCCACTCTTAGGATAAGCAATACAGAGAGATGCTGCTGAACAGGCATAAAGGGCCTTCCTTTACACCAAATTGTTAAAAAAAGAAAAAAAGAAAATGAAAACAGCACCCAAACCTTAGAAAATGCTACAACATCTATGCATCAACATAAGTCAAATGTTAACCACCACACACTGGCTTTGAAGAATACCATAATTTTACTGAGATCACATGAATCTCTCTAATTATCCTGGTACTGAAAGCCTGCTGATCTAAAGTCCCCAGTTATGTTTTCAAACACAGAATGCGAGAACAGAGGCTGCTGTACAGTCACTACTACTTTGTAACTCTCATAACAGAACTAGCAGTTTTGCAATCAATTAATTAACTTCATGTTCATGGGAATACTTTTACTTTCCTTGAAAATTATTCATCTTCTCTTTAAAATATGTGAAATTTCATAATGAGTGCCAGCATTTCTTATTTTATTTTTCAAGGATATTTTCATATTCTGCAATTCACTATGACCAGAAATCCCAAATTAATTTATTTTTATAGTGTGTTATTTAGTGTCATTGGTTGGTACCACATGAGCAACTACTAGTAGCAAGGTTTCATAGAGGTTACAGCATATACCCTGTGGCAAAATAAATAAATATATAGGCTTGTACCAACACCTGCAAAAATCCAGGTAATATTTTCACTTCTGTGGTTGCTCAGCAATGGAGGTCTTCAAGGCAAATCTGAACCTTTGAATTCTGCAAAGGGGTTTGCATATGTACTCTAGTTGTGTTCTAGCTTTCATTTGCTTACTATGACCTGCCCTAAATGACTCTTAGGTAGGGATATTGTGAAGGTGAAATGAATATTTCTCTCAATCCCACTACAGGCAGTCAGAAGATAGAAGCCTGTATACTTATAAATATAGAAATATATTTCTTTATTTTGACTCATCAAAAATTCCATTAAAGGGGGAAATAAACACTGCCATTTTCTAGGGGAGTTATATCACTCCCTAGTAATTGTTAGCTCAGAGGTGGCTAATATTTAACTTGCAAACGCACAACACAGTCTCATCAATAAATATCATACTATATTTTGAGAGCTCTGTGATACAGTTCAGTAAGTTTGGAGCTTTTAAAAGAGTCCATGGAAAATAAATATATACATAAATAAATAGGCCTAATGGCTAAACATGGAGAGTGGAGGAAGGTGTGCATGTGTTTGTGTTAAACTGTTTAATTACACAAATACGTATACCAAGAAGGATGGATAGTTACTAGAGCAGTTATTCATTATGCTTTATGATAATTGTAAACACAAATTACAGTTGTGGAAACACACACACCACAGGCCAGGAGAAGGTGATAGCATGTGAAAAACTGGTGATGACAATGAAATTTGTACCAACAAAGAAGACCTAGTAAAACACAGAGAGAGGAATGGTGCCAAATTCTTTGCAAGGAGAATGTGCTGGAGACTTCATCAACTGTGAGAACTTCAGAAAAAAGTAAGGAAATTTCCATTGCTTAACAAATATATGCAATCATTGCATTCTGTTATAAATAGATTATTACAATTGCTATCCACTATGAAATAACAGTAACAGCTAGGCAGTTAAAAAAATTATATTTATGTTCCACATATCACAAAATCATCTCTAGGTTTTAATGTAGTAAGAACTGATGGAAAAACTTCCAAAAATGTTACATACAGTGAAAAACGTTATGCTAGAGAAGAAGAGATACTCAACTGTAAACATCCTACTCTACATATTCCACAACATTTTACTCACAAAAGCAGTCCTTCTTGGTACAGCTTGGTACTTAACTTCAGAGTAAACTGCAAAGCACTGAAGTATAAAGTCAGAGGTAGTTCAGAGCAGGCAAATTTAGCAGGTTGAAATATCAGAGGGCCAAGAACAAGAAGTTCAGGAGAGAACAGCTGAGACTATTAAGAGGGAAGTGAGTGAGCAGCTGAAAGTTTGTAGTTGAGTCCTGGAAAATTATTTCATAAGATTGTGATGAAACAAGAATTAGGGATTCTGAATAGTCATGGATGGATATTCTTTGTTTGATTAAATATCTAAGAGAAGGTAAAGTTTAAACTAAGATTGTTTGAGTTTTGTTTCATTCAGTTGTGGTATTTAATATTGAGGGTCTAAGATACCCAGACACTGCCTCCAAAATACAATACAAGATTATATATATATATATATATATATAATTTGCAGCCAAAGACAATTAACTTGTTTTTGTCTTGACGATTTAGGGTTCTTTGTTTTGTTTTGTTTGCTTGTTTTGTATAAGTCTCTTTCAACTCTAGGCAAAAATTCCACGCTGTACACTTTTCTTTGTTTGCTGAACAGAGTATTGCCAAATATTTTATATATTTCTTTAAAGAAACTACCAGAGCAATCAATTGCATTGCTACTACACTTTAGGTTGTAGTCAGCAGACAGTAGTTCTCCAAATGACATTTAGTCAGGTTCTTCCAGTTTAAGCCAGAAGTACTACTTAAATAAATAAATAAATAAAGTTCCTTCAAATGACAGTATACAAAATATTATCTCATCCATATGCATCCTCCCACTTATCCACAGTTAGGTATTCCACATGAGAGAATGCATTTAGAGGCACTGCATGACAGATATAGCTAGTAATTCAGGAATCAGGCCACAGGCTGAGAGTTTTACATAGAAGGTTTACAAACAGCAGCATATTGTAGCTTTATTTATTTATTTATTTATTTTGTGATAATTGTACTCCTTTTCTTCATTTATAATTTAACTGGAAGCACATTTCCCACATTTCTTATTAATATTCCACAATACTACAAATTACCTCATAATATTAGGAGTTAGGAACTGATTCGCTGGCATAAGCACTTGACCTCAACTTACGTTCTACAATTATGTAAATGAAAACTGTTAGTGAAAATCAAATTAACAATTGGAAAAGACAGCCTGCAGCTTACTTCTGTGTTTGAAATTGCCAGCCACTTATTTGTTTATTAACATGGGCATCCAGTTGTGAAAAAATAAAAATAAAAAAAAAACTATGAAAGAATCTGAAAGTACTAGGAAAGGGCAAAGACTGGCAACCTGCTGTTCACCTGCCACAAAGAGGCTAATTTAGTCTGAAGTAGCGGGCATTAAGAGTATTATCCTAATAAATGACCACAGTGCTTAAAGAAATGCTGGCCTTTTGTTTTCCACTGTGCATAAGCCCGCAGTAGAACTTTACAAGAATAAAGCTTCATAACGGAAGACCTACCAAGCAAGGCAATCTGGGTCGAGGTTTAAATACAAAGACACCACTCCTGGTCCAGGAAGTGGCTAAAATGCTAAAGACTGGGAGAAATTGCAAGAAAAGCAGCTGAAATGCTCTTCTCATTAGTACACTCTTCTCTCACTATCTGCTGTTAGTCACAGGGGAAAAATGATATTGGGATAGGCAGACCCTTGGTCTAATCCAGTAATGGCTGTTCGTGTACTACTTGAGCTATAGAGACCTATTTGCAATTATACATCTGCCAGCAATTCCCACTATAAGATCACGTTTTCTATTGTATATAATTTTGCCAAATATGGCAATCTGCTCCAGACAGACATTTTTTCTGAAACTTTTCCACTAAATAAATTATTTTCATCAGTTTTCAAGATTCAAACGTGAAGTAAAGTGCTGATAAACCTGAGCAAATGAAACTGCAACTCACTAGAACATTATGTAAAGGACCCGTACTAGGGAATGGGACTGGGAAACAATTTGTAATTGAGAGGAAATGGGTGAGCACAAATGAGAATTAAATGGAGCAAGGAAAAGCTGGATCTCTGTTGGGAACCTAGTAGTCCTTGAGGCACAACTGAATTAGATTGAGTGGGAACAGAATACAAGATGAACAGAAGGGAATGGGTTCTGAAACAATGGGTTGAAACACCCGAACAGAACAAAAGGTGTAGATGAAAATGATCTGTTGAGTCAAACAGAATGATGTGAGAAAATACAATCCCCATCTCTAATGTCTGTATGGATATATTTAACATTTGTATAATAACCAAGTTTTACAAGAAAGATCAAATATATGATGAAGACAATGAAAAAATAACAGCTGTCATCCAAAGATGTCTTGATAGTTTTCAAACAATTACGAAACCACATTTCAGATAACGAGTTAACTAGACACTAAGTTGTTCCATTATTAGTTTGGTACCATCACTTGAAAGAGAGTTGTACTTCTACGTACAAAATCACCATACAAAGATGAAGAAACAATAAAAATCACTTCTGGTGACGAAGTTCATGGTTAACTAAATGTAATCAAAAGTATTCCTCTTATTCCAGAAAATAAGGACAAAGTTTGGTTAAAAGACTATGGTATAACTGTTTATTTGTGTATTTTTTTGGCTATAAAAGATGCAACACAAGCCTATTTACCTATTTTATGTCTCAGTGACTGTAATATTAATATTGGAAGATCTTATTCTACAGCATAAAACAATGGTGTGCCAGTTCATCTGCTAATGTGAAATGCTATTGTTGTTCTCAAATCTCTCCTTTGAATACTAAGTCAATAAACATGTACTTGTTAGGAATATATTGAATCTAGTGTTTCACTAGACATCACTTTAATCTTGTTTCCAGTGCTGTTGCTTTGACAATTGTTAAAGGAAAGCCAAAATATGATTACTGATTTTTTAATTCTTCTTCTCTCTGATTTTTTTTTAAAGTGAAAATTCTCTTACTAAAATGTAAGTTAAATAGCTAAAATCTGCTAGTATTCAGGAACCTCATGCCTCTAATATAATTTCTATATTTTCATATCATAAAGGTGCAAAAATTACCACTATGATGAATATGTATTTTACTAGAAATCTAAAATGAATAAATTAGGAGTGCCATATAGTTCATTGACAGACGCATCCTAGGAACGTCTTGTTGCTTTTTTTTTTAATTTTGTGTGTGTGTGTGTGTGTGTGTGTGTGTGTGTGTGTATGTGTGAGACATATCACTTCAATAGCGAACAGTAAGATATTTTCTCAAGCTGTAGCTAGAAAGCTTCCCACCAGGAAAAATTGAGGATTTTTCTCCCCCTACTCTATATTTATAATCAACACATTTTATAGCATTTGTCATAATTAGACTACATTTGTGAAATCTCAGTTCTGTCGTTGTTTTATGTGAGAAAAATTCAGTGTTTATAATCATGGCAGTTCAAATGTAACTTATACCTTGATGTATATGCACTTCAGAGGTATTTAATTCTTTAGTTTTCATCATATAAAAAAAAAAAGCACACATACAATGATGACTGAGACCATTCTTGATGTAAAATTAAAATATAGTAAGAAAAATTTTGAAGAATTAAATGCCATAAATATAGCTTAAAAACTTTTACCAAGTGTTTAGAGGAAGGTGTGCTTCTGAGATTACTACAGTTCCAGAATAATTTTCCATGATGTTTAAATACACTTAGAAAATGACAGTTTCTTAGCAAAAACGGCATCCTCCCTAAGATCAAATTTTTTGCCAAAGCTTGTGAATTATCTGTGGAACGGGACTACATTTTTCCTTTTCCCCAGTTTTCATTCTTCAGACATATTGGAACTTGTTTTCCATCTTTCTGTTAGATATACAAACATTATAATTAACATTCTTAATTCAGGAGATTGAGTATGAGTAGAGAAGTATGCTTACGGTAAAGAGAAACCCACTAGAAGTAATAATCTAAATTAACAGCTGGATACATAAAATTGAGTAACGAGTACACCAAAACACCCAGGATAAAGGGTTATTTACATGTCTTAAAACCGCATAAACCAGAGCCAACTGCATCATGCACATAATAAAGTGTTCTTTCACCTCTCTAATTCACAGGTGAATTACTGAGCTATGTGAACTATGCGAACATAGTGAACTATGAATTTTTATTGTACACTTCAGCATCTTCTTTATGCTCAAGATTTAAGTGTTTACACACACGGAACAGATATTTCTGTGGTATTAAAAAAATTCTGAATATATTTCATAATATACAAGAATGTGTGCATACTCACATATAAACCAAATAACAACCATGTATTTCATTTAACTAACTCATACAATTTTCAATTTGTCAACATGCAGACTATAATAACACCTTGTCCCTAACTAGAACGGTAAAACACCGATTTTAAAATATTTGAAAAGAGTTAGATGTCCTTCAAGAATCACAGTGTCAACTAGAATAGGTAAAGATGCCGCAATATGCATGTCCCTTTTGAATAGGAAAAAGTAATATGAATTTTCCTGAAGATTTTGGATAAAATTTTAGTTCTAGTTATAACACTTCTCTTTTATTCCCACGTCTCTCCCTGCTTTGTGGGGGTTGAAAAAAAATGTATAGTATATTCTATTTCTTCATTAGAGTTATACCAGAAAACAACAGATGAATTGTAATTCATTAAGCAACAAGAAAGTAAACTCTTCCATCAAGAGTACCATCAGCCTTGAGACTGATTGACCTCTTTTTTCAATCTTCTCCATCTTATCAACTACTTTCCCTTTTTAATAAGGTTTTCATTAGTCCTCATGAGGTCACAAAAAATAAGAATTTACAAAGATGCGTAAGTTATGTATCATTTTTCTAACTAGAAGATATTCAGTATAGCATCAACCAAGGGATTCACAGAAATGCTAGATAGGAATATAAATATTTGAGTTGGAAGGGATCTTTAAAGGTCATCTAGCCCAACTCCCCTACAACGAACAGGGACACCCACATCTAGATCAGGTTTATCAGAGCCCAGTACAGCGTGACTTTGAATATCTCCAGGGAGCAGAAGCTTACACTGCTTATCTGGGCAGTCTGTTCCAGTGCCTCACCATCCTTATTGTAAAAATCTTCTTCCTTATATCAATCTAAATCTCCCTTCTTCTAGTCTGAAACCATTTCCCCTTGTCCCATCACAACAAATCCTGCTAAAGAATCCATCTCCTTCCTTCCTTCTTATAGCCTCCCTTTAGATATTGAAAGGCCACTATCAAGTCTCCCTGGAGCCTTCCTTTTTCCATGCTGAACAGCCCCGTTTCTCTCAGATTATCATCATGGGGAGATATTCCACCCTGTGGATCATATCTGTGGCCCTCCACTGGATGTACTACAACAGATTGCTCTATCTCTTGTACTGAGGGCTCCATATCTGGATGCAGTACTCCAGGTGAGGCCTCACCAACACAGAGTAGAGGGTAAGATCACTTTCATCAGCCTGCTAGCCTCTCCTTTTGATGTAGGCCAGGAAATGGCTGCTTTTCAATGCTGCATGCACACATTGTCAGCCAGTGTACATTTTTCCATCTTCAAGTAGTCTGAGGTCTTTTTCAGAAGAACTGTACTCAATCCTTTCATCCTCCATCTTGTATTGGTAGTGGGGGTTACCTCAACTCAGGTGCAAGAACTTACATTTGGAAATGTTACGCCTCATGAGGTTCACCTAGGCCCACTACTCAAGCCTGTCTAAATCCCTTTGGATGGCATCCCATCCCTCTGGTGCATCAGCTGCACTTGCAACTGCAGAGGGACCAGTGCAAAGGAGGAGATGTTACCAAGTAAATAAATAAATAAATAAATAGAAGGAATGTTCACCCATCTCTGAGGTTCTAGGATAACGAAGGAGAGCTCTAAGATGAGGGATCTTCAACAAGAGATCCTTCCCCAGTGGCAGTCAGCCTTTAATAGAGGTCTACAAGGCTCCACCCCCTTCACCCCCTTCCTGTCACACAGGTAAATTGCCTTCACCTGTGCTTTCAGGGCTGACCATGTCTTTTCTCCAGGTGCCCAATGAGAGGCTCAGGCTATGACTCAGCTGTTCCCTTTTAGCACCCCACAACTCGGTGTCATCAGCAAACTTGCTGAGGATGCATCTGATCCCATTGTCAGCATCATTGATGGAGAGTATCATTCCCAGCGCTGATTCCTGGGGGACACCACTCATCACTAATCCCCTTAGCACCACTCTCTGGAACTCAATCCTGCAGTCAGTTCTTCATCCATTGAACAATCCACTCATTAAATCCATACCTTTCCAATTTGGAGAGAAGTTGGAGAGAAGTATGTTGTGGGGTACCACATCAAAGGCCAGAAAGTCCAAATAGATGGCTCAATAAATAGATCAGTGGCTCTTCCTTTGTCCATTGATGCATCATAAAAGCCCACTAGGTTGGTCAATAGGATTTGCCCTGGGTAAAGCCTAGGTGATACTGGTTCCCCTGTATCACCTTTGTCTTCCATGTGTTCTAGTATAGCTTCCAGAAGGATCTGCCCCATGATCTTTCCCAGCACAGAGGTGAGATGGACTGGTCAGTTGTTCTCAGTGTCATCCTTTTCACTCTTTATAAAAATGGGTGTGATTATGTCATTTTTCCAGTTGCCACTAACCAAAAAACCTTTGGTTTCTGTCCTGTTGGGTGTTACATGGGAGAAAAACACACAAAAACTACCTTGAAATCCATTCAGCTTCAAAACAGATAGTGCTTTTATATAGAACACTTCAAACTTGGAGAACCCATGCTTTTATTTAAATTTTGATATTTTCCTTTTGTTTTCAATATTTAGAAGAACTTCAGAGTTCAGATGTGTCTATCTTCCATTAGCTTACTTTCTCCATAAAATCCTTTATATAAATACATATATTTAATCTAAAAATACTCCCCTGCTCTGATCCTGTACCATGTCCAGGTAAAGAAAGCCTTACGTTTGCAGAAAGGGAGAGAAAGCACAAAATTGGTATCACATCATATTTAGGTGTAAATATTAAAAGGATTAGGGCAAGATATATGTGCTATGGATTTTGCAGGAAACGACCAGTCTTAGTAGGTGCAGTCTCAGAGTCCTATTTATAGTATAATCTACTCCCTAGTCAGGTCAGATAAGTCTCCTGATCCTTTTTGTGTGTAGTACTTACCATATTCTAGAAATTTTCAAGAGGAATAATTTTTTCAGGGTGGCTTTTGCTGTTACAGTACAGTTTGAGGCTGACTACACAGATTGCATATCAGCATTTTCCATCCAATGGAGGGCTGAAATTAAAGCATTAAAAAAATACACAATGCAGGCACTGTCCCAAGAAGACTAACAATTTTTTTTTTTTATAGCCTCTTTATAAGTTATAGCACAGAAATCCACAAGTATTTCCATAATCACATTTGGGAGATTTACAAGCCATAGAAAGGTTTTTACTAAGTTCTTATGAAATACGTTTACTTTCTAACAACTAACATGTTACTTTTCTGTTTGGACTAAAAACCTGTTGGAGTTATTTCAATGTTAAATAAATATAGGCTATGACCAACAAATCTGTTATCACATTTTACTAATGACTGAACAGCAGAGGTGGAAAAATTCAATCTCTAGCAAGGTATTGTGATCAAATAAGATGGGATCAAATCCACGGTGAGCTGAAATCTGCAGCATGAAGTTCCAGGTTTGAAGATCGAAGTTTCTCACATTTCAGTATCTATTTTCTAGTGAAGTTTTTCTATGAGGTTATATGTATAAAATGAAAAGCTTGCAAAAGTAAGGATCAGAACCTTGTGTAAGTAAACCATCTGATATAAATACACGTTACAAGTAAGTTAAGTTTATACGTAAGCACATACAAAATACCTGTTCATAATTTAGTATCTCTCATATCTGATCACTTATCAGAAGAGGAGGAACATTCATTGGTAAGAGCTAGATACTGTGAACTTCGGTATCTGCCATACGTTCTGTCTGAAGGCAAATACACATTTGGACACGTAGGTGCAATTTACAGTATGTACATAGCTTGCTTTGGAAGTAATGTTTCCTATTTATTTTCACGGAAACCATGAAAGATGCAATGAACACAACAATACTATTTGATAGAGTATATTCTCAACTACAAAACACTATTCTTCAGCATAGTCACTGTCACGCCAGCAATGAACAAGAACCCACATGCCATGCTCATAGAAATCTGCACAAGTGGAGGTGACCCACTGTTTTACAGCTGTTACGGTGTCATCTTTGCTAGGAAATGGTCGATACAGTCTTTCATTAGCCCAGACAGATGGAAGTCAGGAATCACCAGATCCAGACTATACTGTGGATGTGGTATGACAGACCATCCAAGTCTGGCAACGTGCTCCATCATCTACAAATGGGGCCTGGCATTACCATGTTGCAAGGGAATGATCATACTCTGACCTGACTCTGGAAAAGAGACTAGATAAAATATTACATCCTTGCTTTCTATGAAGAAGATGTGCAAAAATGTCTGTAATTTTTATTTATTGTTATCCTTGCTAGTATTTGTATATTTATTACAGAACTTTATGACTAATGGGAAAGAATTAATGGAAGGATATGGATTCCTTCTTTTCCCTTTTTCATTGATTATTAACTACAGTAAATTGAAAGGATGAGGTTAAGTCTGTTCAAACTTCAATTAAGTTTAGCTAAAATATTCAGTTCAAGGTAGTAACGCCTAAAACAAAATCATTATTACTGTATTTAAGCTTACAGAGGCTCTCAGGTGCTCAAAGATGAGGGTATGAAAGCTACAGATTTTCCAAAAATGTTTAACTAACTTGTGTAATCTTTACTTCTCCAGTCCTTAGTGACAACATGAGCAAGATGGGATGATGCACATTTAAAGCATCTGAAGTTCAGCAGACAGTAGGAACGAGTAGAGGTAGTAACTTATCCAGTCATCCAGTAGCAACAGCTGGAGGAGCATGCAATCAGATCCCCAAATACCTTGAAAGCCTGTCTTGTCTAACCTTGGCCCTCAACTGTCACTATAACAGTAACACTAAAATAACATAAGTAGCACATGAAGCATTTTCAATGAGAATAAGAGGTGAACATAAAGAATTCCTGAAAGAATTAATTTAAACAAATCAAGTTCTGTGAGTTATTTATTTAGTCAAGCTGCTTCCCTAGGTGAAAATACAACCTAATAACTGATTGATGTCAACTGCTTCTTTCACGTACTTAAATATTACAAAACCGTGGTAAAAAAATTTGGAAATGTGTTTCACAGCAAGCTGTGCTTCCATTTTCCTTATCTTAACTGAGCCATGTGGTACTATGAATCTTATAGCTAGCAGAAACTTATTCAAATTAATATTTTATTGGCTGCAGTTTGAATGGCAGAATTGTTTGTAGGTTCATATCTTGGCCTCAATATTTCCAAACATTGATATACAAGACTGTTAAAGTATTATCAGAACAATTCTAAATAAGTATATACTGTTTAAACAAAAACAACCTTAACGTTAAAAAAAAAATCAAAAATGAAATTACTTCTCTAGTCCTATAAGCACAAGCTTATATTTGCCAGAGCTGATTCAGCAAAGCATTTAAAACATACTAATACAGGATTGCTAATATGCTTAACATTAAGCTCTGATTTAGTGAAACTCTTATAGCACTTCCTCAAATGTATTTTGTTAGACAAGCATAATGAAGTATTAAATTCTCAATGTACGTTTTTCCAGGACTGTGGTCAATGTTTGCCTCCAGCCATAGCATGACCTGGTTACTTACGTGTTTGAAAGCTCCTGAATAGACAAAAAGTCTTGCTCCTTATTGATGTAATTCTATTGGCTGCGCTGGAGTTACAGCAGAACTTCCAGCTCGTGCCTTTAAAAATTGTTCAACATATATGTTTAGTAAGTTCTTACTGATTCTATGTACTTTTAATGCTACAGGAGTTTGTTATGGACTCAGCAGATGAATGTTTAAAATGTTTAAAACGTTTGTTTGTTTCTCCCCCTGTATATGATTTGTATTTCATCTCATGACAATCCATTTTGTATTTCCTTTCTTCTTATTCTTAATATATTCTCACCTAGGTATGTTGAAATTACCATGTCCCATTTCTAACTATGTTTTCTCTTATTTCCTAATTATATTACATATAGTAATAGAGTAAGGAGTAAACACAAACAGGAAGACATTATTTCATTTGAGGAGTGTTGTTCCAATTCACCAAACACTGTTTATAACATTAGCAAGGTTTGATCTGCAATACAGAACAGTATGTATATTGGTGCTATGGTTTTTTACTGAATGTAAAATTGATCTATTTCTCAAAGGTGCAAGTAACAATGCAAAATGGAGGAACAAATGTACCCAAGGTACTTAGGTCAAAGACATATAAACTTACAATAATACTTCCCTTATACAAATATAAATACATCATCTAAATTCTTTCATAAAGCTATTTCTCCACAGTCCAGTTTAGCTCATTACATAAGTACATACATCACGTTAAGCGTGTGATTTATAAATAGCGTGCTTTAAAAAATTATAATATCACATGATGTTTAAACACCCTTTATGACTCCAAATTTCCATGTAAAATTTAATAAGATTCGAAACTTTAACCACCTCTTTAATCAGAGCAGCTCCACTATGCAAAATCTAAACAATCAGCTTAAAGGAAAGTGATTAGACAAAAAATGATTTGAAAAGGTTAAGGGCCTATGTGATTTTGAGTATTTTAGAAGATGCCCCTTAACATCACAAAGGTCAGATACACAAAGATAGTTTAGAAGAGTTCTTTCTTTTCAGAATGTTATAATTATCATATTAGAAATAGAATGAGCAGCTGTTAGTTAAATCCGTCCTGACACAAATCCATGCAAATAGATACTAAAATAAAAGAAAGTATCTCCTTCACTGGTTCACATCAGTGAGTTTCAAACATTACCAACTCTCAGACCTCACTAAAGTCTGAGTGAGGAGTGGTATTTCAAAGAAAGCTTTCTGAGCAATCTATACCAGAATTCTACTGACAGTGCTTTATTTTTTTTCTTTAGTTTTTCCCCTTAATTATGAAAGAATGAGGAGGTTAATAAACAAACAAAAAAAACTCCAACAAACTAGTTTAGCAGGCTCTTTAAATGGCGCTGCTAAAAGGAATCAGGAGGATTTTTGTTGAATATAAAATAAAGACTGCTTATCAAAGTGAGAAAGATTCTGATGAAATATGTTAAGATCTTGCAAGATCATCTTCAATTACTGATCTCATTTGTCTGTTATCCACTTCCAAAGCTTTGCACCATTCAGACTTCCCTTCTATAGTATCACCGTGGGCCATCAGTCTTCTCTTTTCAAAAATTTCTTCTTTTTTCTTTTCTTCTCATTTCCATTAAGCACTTCACATAAAGGCTTATTTCTGCCTAAGAATGTTATGTTACACTTTGTTATAATGAATAATATGACTTAAGGAAAATGCATCAATATTAACATTAAAAGTAGTAAAAGGAAATAAATTCAATAATAACTTGAAAAACTCAATCTAATCCTAAGGATTTATTATTTTTGCTTCTTGTTGACACTGTAAGACATTGACAGCTGCTAAGAAAAGTCCTTATTAATTTTATTTCACTTAATGGTTTTTGCTTATGAACGTCTATTCCTAGACTTTAGGGACAAAATCCAAACTCAAATTTCAATGAAGACTTTCTGTATATGGCACTCACAAGCTTTCTGTATATGTAATACACCAGATCTCATACACGTTCCTAGATACATTAAGAAAAAAAAAAGAAAAACAACACCAAAAACATCTTACCCCTCAACAAACAAGCAAGAACCAAATAAAAAAAAAAAAAGAACACTTGCTCAACGATACTATTTGTGTAAAACTAGAAAAGAAATGCTAAGAACTTTCTAGACCAACAGGTACAACATCCTGGAACGACTACAGTTCAGTATAACGTTACATTAGGATGCCATCTACTGTTAAACACTTCAAATTAAAAAACAAGAAACTTCCTAACAAAATAGTTTAAAGGACTCACGATATCCACCTTACAATGCAGCTGCACTAAATCAGTTCTCAGTAAAGAGCTTCACATCCACATTTTATTGGTCAAAATCAATATTGTGTGACTTCTGCCTCTTCATGAGAAGCACTCATAATTTATTGAAGTAACATGTACACACAAAAATTAAAGTTTTTGTCATTCTTACAAAAAGAAGCATTACCTAGTAACATTAGTTTTTAAAGTGTGCTTAGAAGTGGCAATCATTGACTTTGAGTCAAGTACACGTGTCTGGCTCTGTGACATTTGTTTTGATATCTATATTTTTGGTTTTACTTTTTATTTTTAAGCAGAATTTACATTTTATCAGTTTGGCCTAGAAAGTCTACTCTAAGCTTCAAAAGCTTCCTAGAAGTATTTTGCATAACAGAAATCTGCAATATTTATAACTGCACAGTATATGACTTTGCTTTCACTCACAACCCAAGGAATAAAGCAAGCAAAAACACCTTAAGTACTTCCTGCCTTGGTGTTCCATCTCACCTCCTTGGGGAAAGAAAAAAAAAAAAAATCAACCTTCTTAGTTTTTCCAGTAGAATTTGTTGAATGGCTGGCCTCTAAGTCACATTAGAAAAGGTATACTGGTTCACATTTTCACAGGTTTATTTTCCCACCTGATCCAGGTTTTATTGTAACCCTGTAAATATCCATGTCAACACAGTGCAGAGGGCAAAAATTCAGTAAGCAAATCAGTCTTCAGTCTGTTCTAAACTGTGCTTATGCTATATATATAAATCAGCTTAACTTCTTTGATTCAGAAAGTCAACAAACAATGCATATTGAAAGAATGGTATTAATATATCTAGAAGGTCTGCCACTGCATGAATCAATTTAAGAGGTACAGCAGATTGGAATTTTTTGAAACTTCACAGCTGGAAAATAACATTTTGTTTGGATTATTAATCAAGATCTCAACAAAGGAGGGGCAAAGCCTCTTTTTTTGAGGGAAACAAAACACTAAATTACAGTCCTGTTGTTATGTAAAATATATCCTAGCTGTTCGATATTCATAAAAATTCAAGCAATTACAGTTATTCCTACTTAACATGTAATCTGAGTATGTCAAGATGACCTTCCATCTACTGTTTAATCAGCAAGCATGCACTCATACAAGTTTCAAATATATGCAGCCAAATGTGTGAAATTCAGGATGTAATGCATTATTTAAACATATGACAGCTTGTTAATTCTCCAATAGCAAGTACCATGACTTTCACAGTAAGATTATTAGATATAAATGAACAAACTTAACCTCATTATTGGTCTAGTATCTATTCACCTACTACACTCAGTCATCAGTACTTCAGCTCGTTCAAAGACCAGATTATGTTATGCTTCAGTCACACAACTGAAATAGTTAAATTTTGTATTTCTAGAGCCTTATAGCCTTTGGAGCATTAACTGTCAGATTTAACGGTACAGGACAGGCACTTATCAAAAAGCTTAATTACTTAACTACTGAAATTAATAGAAAAGTACTCACAATGAACTTGTGTTTACTTACAGTAGGCATGAATTTCAGTAACATCCATCAGAGCCTTGTATTTCCCATTCTGGAATCTGGCCTTCTGAAGGGAAAAAAAAGAAAAAAACCTCAGTTTTTAGGTTCTACCTCCTTACCTCAGAAATGATTTTGCTTGTTCCTTTATATCTATTCTACTTCATAAGTGATTTTTTTTCCTCTATCTAGAGCTGAATGGTTTCCCTTATGAAAACTGCGAGTTTTGAACACAAAAGAATGTTGTATGAAAAACTTGTCACAGGCTTAAAATGAGGATTTCCAACATTATTGATTTTCAGAGACAGGTTATTTCACTGGCACGTATACTTTGAAGGCTTCACTCTTAATCTCTTTTGAAGGAGTGCTCACAGGTAAGTTCTCTCCAGACGACCATTATTTTCTTCTACAACCACAATGCCCTTAATTTAGTAAAGGCTTTCATGTGCACTGCAGGCAGAAAGGATGACCCCAAAGCAAAAATTCACACTTCGACTTGCTTAACTGAGACAGCATCTAAACACTAAAGCATATTTGGAGCAGGTCAAAGTATATAAGATAGTGCTGAGTTAACCTTTTCCAGAGGTGCAGTAGTGTTTGATTTTAGATCACAAGAACAGACATTTTAATTTCTTTGTCTTACATATTCATTATGAGACATTTGATGACATGTAGGCCTTACTTAAGAAATAAAGACTACACAGTAACTCTTATTTTTCACTCAAAGGGCAAAAACAAACCAGTATAAGAAACAAGCTGTTCAGCAGAGAATGAGCAAGTGTAACATATATGCAAATCTTGAGAAACCTGCATTAGGTATTAGAATGCCAAAATGATTAGCTTGCTATCACACCTGTCTAAAAGCTTTTGCAAGATAACAAAGGCAGTGAAAAATAAGTTGTTGCAACACCTGTGAATTATAAAAAATTAATCTGAATAAAGCAACTACCTCCAGATTTTTATTTATAGAACAGTTCTGAGTTTACTTTCAGCCAAAATGAAGACTTCCAGTATCTTTTTATACTACTTCTCATATGTCTTCCGTGAATGAAATTAAGGACTCCAAACAAAGTAGGCTTTCACCTGCTATATCAGGGTTTGTAGGCTCTGCCTCGTCACTCATGGGGCAAGATCCCCATCTAGCGAACGCAGCCCTGCACTGCAGTCACCGCAGCACCTCGTGTTAAAAAAAAAAAAAAAGGCTGCAAAATTAGAGTTTAATTTTTCTTTTAAAAAATATTCTTTTAGCTTTGTTTCACACCTGAAATGCAGGCATCAGGTTATTTTTTCTCTTTAACATGAAAAGGGTGGAGTTACATAAAAGGAAAAGGACTGATTTCAAGGTAGGAATAATTGGATTAATGAATGTCACATTTTTCCAAAATCCTACATTTTCAGAGTAACCACGAAGTCACCAATTCGAAACGACAGGAATAATGATGCAAATGTATTAAAACAGTGAAGTGTGATAGTTCACAATAGCAATCTGATTGTACAGTACAACTACAGCCCAAGTATTTGCATGACTCACTACTGACACAGGCTTTCTTCCATTCTCTAGCGGAGAAAATCTGTAAAATTCGTGGTCTGTGTTTCAGAAGGATAAACATAGAAAACAAAGCTGAGAAAAAGACATGGAAATAACCTACCAAAGATCTTTCAATTTTAGAGATGGCTTGGAAGCTCCTAGAAGAAAAAATAAAAATACTGTATTGTGAAAGTTGACACTTAGCACGTGCATCTGGCTGAATTTTAGCTTCAGAAGAGAATTTCGACTTCTGAACACTCAAATAATCCTACTTCTTAGGGTTGTAATCATCACCGAAGATCAACTGAGGACCAGTCACTGACACCATACTCCAGAAGTAAACATTGTGGCAAATACTCCTTAGCTCCTTCATTAATGACATGGATAATAGGATAGGGTACATCATCGAAAGGTTTGCACATTATAAAAAAACTTGGAAAAGAGGCAGATAAACCAGATATTTGTCCTACAATTCAGGAGGACTTAAACACACTGAAGAATAAACATCTGACGGCAACATACTGAAGTTCAACAAAGAAAATGCCAAGACATACATGTGAGGAGGAATAAACCCAAGGCACTGTCTGTGCTGAGGGTGAGGTCCAGCTGGAAGACAGCTCTTAAGAGGACGTCCCTGGGGTCCTGGTGGACAACAAGCAGACCAGTAGCCAGGGAAGTATCTTTGCAAAGTTGGCCTACAGTATCCTGAGCTGTATTAGGAGCAGCATTGAAAGTGCAGCAAAGAAGGAAGATTTTTTCCATCTTATCACCACTTGTGGATTCATATCTATAGCACTGGATCCAGATCTGGACTCCTCATTACACAAAAAAGATGGAACAATCTATTTAATGCACAGTACTGGTGTGATGAGGGGTGGCTTTTAACAACGTATCTCAATCACTACCATATGGTAGACAGTATCTGCCTGGGACCTTGGCAGGTCTCTGGCATTTTGTGGACATCTTTACAATCTGATGCCTTCACTAAAATAGAAGATGGATAGCTAGCACCTCCACACTAGCAGAAAATGCATGCAAATTGAGCTCCCTGTGCGAGAAGAATGCAACCTTTTACTCTCAGAATGACGTGATTATCACAAGACTGGCTTTAAACCAGTCTCCAACAGGCAGATTACATTTTTAGCTATGTCTACCTTAGAATTAGCATGCACAGGGTAGGAAGCAAAGCACGTCGTATTTTACTCTTATTTCTCATAGCTAAATGGGGCCCAACACATTACTGAAGCCGCCTCCTACTGCTTCTGCTCCCATTTTGTCTGTAAATAAGTATTCCCCCTTCTGCATCTCTCCTCTGCAACTTACTTTCTTCCTTTTAAGTGAAAATAATTCAACCACAAAATTATTCCTTTGGAAATTCACCTGCTATTAGCACTACAGCAAAGCAAAGTCCAAAAGGCAAGACCGGTCACCTACAATTAATTTGTACCACACATTCAGAAGTAACAGATTTTATTTAACAATTTGTATCTGACAATTTCAGAAATAAGCAAGAATATGGTAGTAACACAGATAGCAGCAGGATCCCGTATCTGTTCAGTGTAGTCTCCTTTCTGTTCTCTTTTTTGTTCCTTTTAATTACTTGTGCTTTGTTCCAAATTAGACTGCTTTTCTTGGAGCAAGATTCTTATTTATCTAAGTACTTATGAAACACTTGGACACTCAGATTAGAATCTTTATGTGTGTATACAAAACAAACAGCAGATTATGATGAAAACAAGAGTTAACAGGCTCCTGACCTCTGGTGAATGAAAATTTGTGGCTCATAATTACAATTTCTCTTTACTGAATCTTGTGGGGAGGTACATATGTTTCTAATTAGGTTTTTTTGTTTGTTTGTTTTCCAGATTTCAAAGATTTTTAAATGGTGATTCTCACTATTTCATTTGTGGATTTTTGTCTCCTATAAAATTAATTGTTAGTATCTAAGAGTAAAACTCAGAAAAATCTGCCTCAGGATGCATACATCCAAGTCTTACTAACTAAAAGAAATTAATACCAAATAGTGTTTACATGTTGAAGTACAGAGTAACTCTTGCAAACAGGGCCCTGCTATTTGAGTGGTTACCATGGCTGCTTCTGGATTGATTTTAAGCAGCCTTATGTCTGAGCTCATACTCATCTCATATGAGTATCTTGGACAGAAGCCCAGACTGCAGTGAGGAACAAACCTTGTTTCCATGGTACTCTGTAGCACAGGTACAAGCATGCATTTATCTGAAGAGCAGTGGCATGGGAACAGTAGTACTTTCTCAGTTCACATCTCCTGTGTTACCTCCAAAGAAAGTCCAGTGAAAACAGCACATGACTGAGGTAGTGGAAACAAGATTGCCTTGTCTTCTTCTTGCAAGGCATGCACGCCATAAGATCTCTCCAAAATGGCAGTGTATAGTACATGTACCACCAAGATCAGGGTGCTTATGGGTTGCAGGTCCCAGAGAACAGCACGTTTCCCCTGTTACAGTGCTTTAGCAAATCACCATACCAAGTTACCAAAACTGAGTTACACAATGGCTTCATGAAAAGACCATGAAGAAAATACTGAATAAGTATTTCTGGGATATGTATGTACAAAAAGGCATGAAGTAAGAAAATATATTAAAATCTAAGGAAAATTCATTAAATTTATGCAACCCAAATGCTTATCCATAGACAAGTGGCAATCAGACATAATAGGATTTAGTGTTAGGGATGGTAAAGAGAAAACTGCACATTTGCTGGAACAAATTCAAGAGAGTAAAATGAGCTTATACAGGTCTAAAGAGCGCTGCTCTTATTTTTTCCTGTTTAAGGCTCATCGTCTCTTTCCTATTATATATAAGCAAGATAATATTGGAACACTTAAGACTTGTTTTTTTCCACATTTTCATTCTACCCAGAATGTTTGTGACCAGCAGCCTGATAAGAATCATATTGTTGATTATTGGGAGGCAGTCGTAAATAGGTGCAATGTGAAAATAAATGTTATTTCTTCATTTCACAACAAGATAGCGGCTATTTGTTATTGTTTTTAAAATCCCATCAAATAAAAACAGTTTTCCAACTCCTTATCTCTGCCAACATTTCACATGAGAGAAATTCAAAATAAAAATTAACATGCTACATGAAATGTCTCTGAATAGCACCCTATAAAGCTACAGGGAAAAAATTCACCCCTTTAGATATTTCGCTAAAACCCATACCCTCTCAAATGTAAATCCTTCAGAACCTTGATGGTAGAGTTATATTTTTTCAGTGACTTCTTACATTCTTAGAATGTTTAATACACAGCGGATAGCTATGCAAAGATTTTGTTCCTGAGACTGTAAGACTGCTACTAAAACATCAGAGAAGTCTTACATTAACTGAAGAGTTATTTTCAGGACTAAAATTCCTAAATATTTATTCATTAGTATGACACCTGCTTCTCCCCAACAGCTAGCTCAAGGAACTTGGAAGAACTGTTCTGACAATATTGGTATAACATAAGAGGAAGAGTACCACAGAGATCAAAATAAATTGCGCTAAACAAAAATTACTTTACAATCTGAATTCAATACTTCATGCAAAGTACTGCAACCTAGCTTCTAGGTATGAAGGAGGAAGGGGTTAAAATAAGGCTCAGTAGAGATGATAATGGGGGAATGGTAACAGGACTGTGGGTGATGCAAATGGCTCAGCTGAAATGCATCTACACCAGTGCACACAAAATGAGTAACAACACAGAGGAACTGGAAGATATTCTATGCCAGGCATACTATGACTTGTCATTGCTGAAACTTGGTGGAATTGCTCCTGTGACAAGAGCATTGCAATGGATGACTATAAGCTCTTCAAAAAGGATAGACAAGGAAGGAGAGGTAGTGGTATGGCTCTCTATGTTAGAATTCTGATGTTGAGCTCAGGGTTGGGAATGGTAAGGTTGAGTCTCTATTAGTAAGGATCGGGGGAGCTGAAATCCTGGTGAGGATCTTTTATAGACTGCCTAACAAGGATGAAGAGACAAACATGGCATTATATGAGCAGTTTGCAGAAGCTATCCTTGTTCTCATGGGAGATTTCCACTTCCCTGATATATACTGGAAATATGAGCAGAGAAGAAGCAGTCTTGGAGGTTTCTAGTTTGTGTGGAAGACAACAGATGCAGATGGTAAGAGAGCCTACCAGGGGAAGCATCCCTATAGACCAGCTGTTCACAGAGAAGGACTGGTGGGGGGGATGTAAAGGTCAGGAGCAGTCCTGGGCAGAAAAACCACAAAGAGTTCTCTATTCTAGAGAAAGTCAAGAGGAGAGGCAGGAAAACTGCTACCTTGGACTTCCAGAGGGTAGAGTTTGAACTATTAAGGACACTTATAGGAAGGGTCCTGTGAGATTCAGTCCTGAAGGATAAAGGGGTCCAGGAATGCTGGACTCTCCTCAAGATGGAAGTCTTAGAGGCTCTGGAGCAGGCTGCCTCCCTGTGCCGCAAGATGAGCTGTTAGGGAAGGAAACCAGTGTGAATGAACAGGGAACGTCATCTGAGACTCCAGGAAAAAAACAGTTTACCTCTTCTGGAAGAAGGAATGGGCAACACAGGAAGAGTACAGAGAAGTTGTTAGGATATTCACAGAGAAAATTAGAAAAGCAAAATTCAAGCTTGAACTCAACCTGTAGTAAGAGAGAACATTTTTTTTTATAAACAAATACATCAAGAGTAAGAAAAGGAATAAGGGGAATCTCCATCTGAATTCTGATGGGGAATTGTTCACTGAGGAAAAAGAAAAGGCTGAGATTCTCAATGTTTTCTTTACATATTTCTTTAACACCCAGATCAGTTAACCTCAGGATACTTTACCCCGTCACCTGGAAGTCTCGGAAAGGGAGCAGAATAAAACACCCCTCTGTTGAAGAGTAGGGTCAACCTCATAGCTCTCTACAACTGCCTGAAAGGAGGTTGTGGAAAGGTGGGGTTGGCCTCTTCTCCCATGTGACTAGCAATACGACTAGAAGGAATGACTTAAACTTGTACCAGGGGAGGTTCAGGCTGGATATTAGGAAATACTTCTTCTCCAAAAAAGTACTGGAACAGGCTGTCCAGGGGAATGGTTGAATCACAAGCATACAATAAAGGTGATCTTTTTGCTTTTTCTGAAATTGTTTGGGGAAAAAAAGAAAAACTTTCAATATTTCAAATCTTTTCAAAATTGGCTTTTTCCTTCATCCCCAATATCTTTCCCAGAGTCAGTGTAGCAATATTATTTAGGGTGAGGAAGCATAAAGACTGTTAAAAATTGCTATTAACAAGCATACTTCTTGAGTAACCTTCCATCTAGGAAAACACTGATATTTTAAATAATATTTAATATTACTTTACACATTTTTAAATGTCTCAACACAAACTATATATGCAGTCTTAAAATCTTGGGAAAAAATTACAGTGTTTTCCACAGAGCAGAAATTGCTACTGCATGATGGAAAGACAGTCAATTTAAATGTCTGCCTGTATTTTTTTCTTTCATTAAGTGGTAATTCAGCTCTTCATCTCTTCCGATTTTCTTTACTCACTTTCAGGCAATTACTGTTGGGGGCTCTGATGTTAACGAGGTATACACAGCATATTTAGAAGTGAAATAGGCTTTTAGAGCACGAAGTTAAGTTAATGGAAGCATCAACCTGAATAGATGCAAAAGCCAGACATCTTTGGTATCAGAGCTTGATTGATTTTATAAGTCAGGTGTTCATATGAATAAGTAACCCTTACTGAGCTCAAGGAGCATTTTGACAAGAAATTTGCACTTTTGAGCTGTAGAAGCAACCTTTCTATATGAGACTCTTTTCCATTTTCCTTTGCATTTTTGTCTTGTGAGGTTTCACTCTTAAGTAAACTTAATCTTTAAGATCACAGTAGATCTGTACATTGCCATAAATAAATTTGTAAGGGTACTTATATCATATTCACAAATTAAGAAAAATGTGGAACTATATATGTGAAAATTATGACCCTACTTCTGACAGCATCATACTTTTTATATAAAAGATTCTTATTTGTCTCCTCTCCATTGTCATGATAAAAATAGCTAACAAATGTTGACCAAGTATTTTCCATCAATTTAAAGAGTTAAAATTTAAAATCATCTCATTTCCAGATGTTATTCAGTCCCAGTTTTATTTAAATGGACTAATGACATTAGAAAATACTATTTCAATAATATAAATATTATAAGTAACATAATGTTTAAAAGCCTAAAACTTTGGCCTACCTTACTAAACATACAGGTTTTCTGACTTTTAATTACATCAAGACTAAATTTAAAGATTTCACAAACTAACTCTTCGTTTTTAAGCTTTACTTTAATAATAAGATAAAGCCCTGATCTGAAGTGAATATTTCAGTTAAAAAAAAAAAAAAAAGCAAGAAATTTCTTACTCTATTTATCACATGGAGAAGACACATAAGTATATACCTTAGGTATACAACCACAAAAGAAATGTGAACAGGGAAAATAGCTGGAATTCTTACTGCTAAGTTGTTGCTTATCTTTGTTTCTTCTTCAAACAGAAGACATTCTAGTGTTTGAAAGTACCTAGCAAGTGTTTCTCTCCCTTCCTTTTTCTCCATCTCTAATAGTCCTTTTAGTGAAGTGTTGCTATGTAGAAAAAGAAACTGATTAGATAAGATACATACACTTGTTTACAACCAGAGTATATAAACATTAGAACAGCTTACCTGGGAACTGGTGGACTATGTAACCCTTAAGGCCTTTCATCCAAGACTATCTCTAAAATAAGAGCAAAAGATTATAGAATAACTGTAGAAAACCAAGTAGCAGAACAGCCAACTAATTGTAAGATACCATTAGTTCAGTTTATATCCTCTCAGATAAACTCCTTAACTTGCCAAATGCTTTAGTAACTTTCCAGGTAATCATTACTGCTATTGCACTAGAACCACAATAGATAAGAATCACCTGATGAAATGTTAAGGCCTCTGTTTATGCACAGGAAGATCAGATTAACAGAATAGTCCCCCTGTTTTGCCAGTCTGTTAATCTATCAGGTATGTTATTTAGACAATCTACAATGCAGCCAACAGATGTCACTGTATATAATCAAAGAAAATAAGTTTAAATGAAATCTGTCTGTTTCTCAGTCTTCAGTTTTTGGAAGCTAAACATAAATAGCTTAACGATATACACATATTCTAGCCATTCATGTTCAAAAAGCTGTGTGGAATTAAGCCTGCCAGGCAGACTTGATCTCTAGTCTAACTAACATCAACACACAGTGCTCTTATGTTATATCAAATATGACTTTACCTGCTCCCTCACAACCAACATTAACATTGGTTTTTACATTCTAAGCAATTTAAAGGAGATTTGGCCTCTTTTATTTTTTATTTTTATTTTTTTTGCCTACCTCAAATACATACTGATACTGTGAGGATACCCCACACTTCACAAACTCAAATCTGTTACCATGCGACTACAGCTGTAAGACATAAAGAGAAAGGAAGTAATGCAAAGAGAAAAACAATATTTAGTCTAATTCAATAGCAGATCATCTAAGATTTTGCAGATAAACACCTGGGATTTCAGCTCTGTCTGCAGCTGTATCATAAAAGCAGACAATTGGCTTTAAATGCTCATGCTATTTCAGTCCATTCAAGCTCCAGACCGTGAAACTAACAGAGATTCAACTGCAAGGCACAAGTTGAAAATACTTCAGCTGTTATGCATTTGTAACTGTTCAGGCTAAAAAAGAGCACCCTCAATGTTAGTTATTGTCTACTCTCTACCCAGTAACAACCCCATTATACATGTGTTCCTTTGGTGAATGTTCCGATAATTAATAATATTAAAGACTATCTTTTTTGGCAGAAAAGAGGGCTTCAGGAAGGAATAGACATTTGGGTCCAAGGCATAGGGAAGCCTGAATTCATACATAGTCCTTTGTACAGCAAAGTCTACCCAGTGTCTGTTCTGTAACCCCAACATGGGAGAACAAAAGGGTAGCTGAGCATTAGAAAATTACTTCTCCATCTGCACTGCCTAGCAGCAGCACCTGATGTAATCTCCAGAGGAGCAACATCACCACAATTCACCACAATAAACCAGGGTGAGATGCTGGCATCTGAATCTAGTGGAGCTCTGACTTCAGCAAGTCCAGAATTCAGCCCGGGTTCTTGTTGCCTCAAGAGACATAAAAGTGTGCTCACAGATATGAAGTACAGACATTTATACTACCACGAGCTGTAGTTCGTATTTTTATTTTGAAGATAGAGTCTTATGGAAACCTATTGGATGCTCATGCATTATTAATTTTCTTCAGCTATAAAAATATAAAATGGAATGTACAATAACATGTTGTTTATTGCTTATGCCTGTGTGATGCTCAGAAACTCGGATCTCCTGCCAGACACTTATAAGCAGAACTGTTCCACTTCATGCTGATGACACAGCTCCATCAAACAGCACTAATCAAATTGCCCAGGGCCTTCCAAACAAAACGTTAAACTGCATCATCAAAAAAATAGTCAAATGGTACTGCCCATCTTAGTCTTATACTGACAGCATGAACTGGAAAGCCTCCAAATATATTATAAAAATATAATAGGTTCTGCAGATTTGCTTCTGAAACTCCAGCCATGTTACATCACTGTCCTTAAATGAATGGCAGCTGATAGCTATCACAATATTTAGAGGTTTATAAGAAAAATGTTCCACTTTAAAGGTAGCAACGTAGCATCAGATTGTAACATGCTGAATTACAAAGATTGCTGCTAATACTAGCCTGATGGTTACTCCAAACATTTTACAGTAGTTGAAAAGAAAAAATTCTGATTCCAAAGGAAAAAAAATCTAATTTTTGTTGTTCTCTACCAGAGAAATATTAAAGACTTGGACTGACAGAAAGTGACGTATGTAATTTTTCAGTTTTGTTTAGTTTTCTTTCATCTAAGTGATTCAATCAATGCCACTGATGTGAAGAAGTAAAGTTGCCCTTATGCGCTTGTTTCTTTGTTAATGAAAAAAGACAAGGATTTTTTTTAGTTAGTTGATCATCTCCCTCTTGGCAGTTGCCAGTCTTCCCTATGTCTTTTGCTTTACTTCATAGCTTCAACAATGTTTTTGAGTGGATGAAAAAACAGTAGCTGGAAGGATGATGCCTTCAGAGGCAGGCACCATTTAGACTGAAGAAAGGCTCTGAAATTGCGAACAGTATTCTAGGAAACTGGGAAGTGGTCTGAGACAGTGTCCTTTCTCAAGGACACCTTGATTAACAGATGAACAAGTGGCTTTTTGTAATAGCGGTTTTCCCTTTTGATTAAGTTATAAGATTTTGTGTGGAAAGTATTCTTATTGTGGGCAGTACCCATATCTAGTTTTTGACAGATTCTCTGTTATAATGTTGCCCAAAACTTACTGTACTGAGCAATGCTGTATATTATGAATGGATCTCTGGAATAAAATAATTGAAGCTGAACATCAATACTCTATGTTAATGAGGCATTACTTGGACTAGGTTTAGACTGCACTGTGCCTGAAAACTTACTGAAGTGCATGGGGTAAGCATGAGGAAGTACTGCTTTCAGTTTAATTCCATCTGAAGGGTGAACCACTCCAAAATACAACCAAAAACTTGTTTTGTGGGGATAATGGAGTGAATCACTGCAAAAGCATGCTCCTTATCTGAAGAAAAATGTAGTGTAGATGTATTCTGAAAGTCACTTCATGTTTTAACCTCCCCAGATCTATAATCCATCAACAAAAATGAAATTGAAACAAATTGATTTTGTCTTTCAGATCCACCAACTGATTGCTGCCTTCAGACTCAATGCTGGAGTAGGACTTCCCAATTCAGACTCAATGCCTGAGTGGACTTCCCAAGACTGAACATGACCCTACTTAACACAGAGTTCAGGGTTTTGTTTGAAAGTGATAAGTAAAACAAATAAACATGCTAATATTTAGATAATGATGTTTTTAGTGCTATAAAATGGTAGCAAATGCATCCATATTTTTCACCACTGTCACTGTATTTTCCTCTATGAAGCTGATGAATGAAACAGCAGCAGCAGTAGAAAGGTCAAATTAGATGCAGTCAAGCTGTGGGTATTTGTGTACATTTTTATAAACACTTTTGCCAATGCAGCTTAACCCTTTTTTAAAACTTCAGTTCTAGGTTTGCACACTTCTGAGCAGAGGTTGCTAACTAATCTAGTGCACTATCTCAGTGTGTATACATAAGGAAAGACGAGAATCGTGTTTCCGAAGTAGATACACAGATGTTATAACACATGCAGAAAGTCTTTTATGTATGTGTGCATCTATCTATCTAACTATCTATTTTAGGCATGATGGAAATAAATGGAATTATAAAAAAGCTGTGTGTAGCAAAATGATAGCCCATTGATAGGCACTTGCCTTCTGAGTCATGAAAAATTACACCTGGGCTAAGCTATTACGTGGAAACCCCCTCACACATCTTTAGTACCTCATGCATCTTCAATAAAGCACATGTGATGACTATCATTACTATGCTTACTGCCATTTTTTTTTAATGAACTATGCATTTAGCAAGCCTTTTATTTGAAAAATAGGAATGTCAGACTCAGACTGCTAAAAGGTTAAATAGAAAAGCTATATTTTTCTTCAGTATCAGTGTACCAGCATTTGAGCAGAACTGTTGGAAAGTGAGGAAGAAAAAATCTGAATTGCAGCATATTTTAAAATATATCTCATTTTGAATTGCCTCCCCAGGTCTCCCCAAGATTCTTTCTTTAGTATATCTGCAAATACCATGGTATGACCAAACTCCCATAGAATGTGAAAAGATTCCATGAGTTTAAAGTGTAAAGGATGACAGTCTAGTATTAGTACCTAAAATGTTCTTTTTTCTCTGTCCTAGTTATGAACTATGAAATAAATAATACATAGTTTTTTCATTATGATGAAGACAGTTATTTCCTATTTGAAATAAATTTAGCTAAAAGTTTTAAAAAATAAAGATGTTTCCTCTATTCACTTGGCTGGGTAAGAATCTCCCACAGTACTATTCTGTGAGGCTCTTCTGTTTCATTATCACATAAATATGCTGTATTACAGCCTAAGAACAAAGATTTGCTACTGGACCACCACAACGCTGTGATAGTGTATTATTCCTGCAGAATTTTTACAGAATATTATTTTGAAGATGTTACAATTTTACTTTCAGAATTATTATTACTTTTCTTATTTTTTCTATCACAGCCACAACATGAATTAACTGATGTTAAAAATCCAAATAATCATAAAATATTTCACTCAAAAATCCCAAATAATCTCAAATCTGTTTACTGTCTGTATGTAATATTTACTAAACACTTATTTACTGACCATCATAGAATCACCGAGGTTGGAAAAGATCTCTGAGATTATCCAGTTCAACCTTTCACCTATCACCAATATTTCCCGCTAAACCATGTCTCTCAGTACAACATCTAAACATTTCTTAAACACACCATTACATATGCAATGTACATGAGTATAATACATATATATAAACTATTAGGAAGCAGAAGAAAAGTTGAATTCACAATTTATACAATTTCCAGTAAATAATTAATCATCCAGTTTAGTAGTAGAAGTAATGATATATAACAGGCATTATTTCAGAACAGTCAAACATAAATAATCCAAAAAGCCCCTTGTATTCATAGTGACAATTCTCTTATGACAACATCACTGGAAAAGGTTGTAATTAATGCAAAAATAAAGCGGACCATCTATTAACATAATCTGAGTAAAATCCTTCTACAGTTAAATGCAGACACTAAGTGCTGGTATAATACTTTATTAATTAGCAAAGTATTTATCCACTGGGAAATGAGGATAAAAGACTGTACACTTTGTCAGGCTGTAGAAAAATGTGTTATCTCTTCATAAGAAATGCATAAAACTCAAACAAAAGAATGATTATCTCTTTAAATGAATTACATTTAATCTCAGAAGAAAGAATGAATAAATTGGTTCCTTTATATTACTGTGATACACCAGCAAAATTGCTAAGATCACAGTCCTTTATAGATTTCAACACTCATATCAAACTATTCTCTTGAACTGTTAAAAGTGTTAGCACAGTAAGGATTTTTAAGTTGCAGTATTTTTTTAAGATGAGGAATAGTTTTCTAAATGCACTAATTTAAATGTAGTCTTTTTGTAGGCAAACAGAAACAAACTGCTTCCTCACAGATTTCATTACCTAGTGTAAACACCCTGGCCAGAGACCTCTATCCAGAACGTCCTCATTCTAACTACACTCTCAGAATTGTTTACTTCTGTCCTTAGATCTGAAAATCTTGCTTCTACTTTTGAATTTCCTACAGGGTACATTTTTATACTTTATTGTCATATTTTAATTAATTGCAAATAACTTCTCGTCCATCGTATATGAAAAAAAAACCAACAAAAATAAGAAAACATAATCAGAAAAAGACTAAAAAACAAAAAACAAACAAACAAACAAACCCATCTTTCAAACTACAAAGATTCATTGATGCTTACTGAATTTTTATGGAGACCAAAAACAGATGTGAGGACAGTGATGGAATGAGTGATGCATTCAGCAGCGGTTACAGTGATGTGATAGTCAAGCTATATTGTGAAATATAGAAATGAAACCGTGAAATAAAGAGCACCTTGATTAATTCATCAGCGCGAATTGGCTAATGGTGGTGTCTATGTTGAGAAATTGTATTTTGTAGCTAAGAATTTGCTTTATCAACTTGTGTTATTGTTCTCTTTATATCTGTTGTAGTTTCCATGGGAAAAAAGAAAAATAGGAGGCATTACTTACAGAGCCACCCCCATAGTTTTAATCCTTCACCATTCCAGAACATTTGTGGGATGTATCTCTCTTAATGTAATGAAACATCACAGGATTGTATTTTAAACTGCAAAATGTTCTCACACCACAAGTTCTTCAGGGCAAACCTTTATCACAGATTTATGATCTTTACAGTATGAAACAAGTCTTGGTATGCAGACATTCTATCGTGAATATATTCTATGTGAAGTCTCATTCCTCTCCAATTTCTGGTGCTTGGTGGGGCACTTTGAATACCACCTACTGTGATAAGATACAAAGTATTCATAGTCAATTAAAGCAGAGCATTAAATGAGAAATAAACTAAAAAAGAAAAAGAAAAAAAAATACAAACATAACACCATACAAAGTGGTGCAAACATTAATTGCCCAGAGTGCAGCAGGTGGCATAGTGATCTGACCACATAAAACTATAAAAGTAATTCACAGATTCTATGAGAAGGAAGAGGAGACATTCATACGATTAAGAATTATAATAATAATAAAATAAAATAAAATAAGATAACTGTAGTTGCTCTGTTGTCTTAAGAGTTATATGAGGAAGGTGCTGCAATAGGGAAAGAAATGTTACTGCAAATCTTGTCTGTTCCATGACGTTAGGGTAAAGCAGATGCAGAAAAGAATACTACTATTCAAAAAGTCTCTCACCCAAGGATTTGGGATAATGACCCTCTTTAATGCATAACTATTTTTTGCCAACATCTACATCATAGGCCTTCAAGGTGAGGGTCAGACTGTCAGACTTCAAATATATGAATTTTTAAAATACTACTTTCTTTGTGTAGGATACAATCACTCAGGTTGGAATTTGAAAAGGATCTCATCTGAAAGACAGACTACCCAAAGTTCAAGATCAATGGCACAAATCTGATTTTTAGCCAACAATCAACAAGCAACCTTTATATATTCCTTTTATACAGCAGATATAAAGATATTCCTTTCATACAGCAGATTTTAATTCTGTTTTTGAATAATTTTAAAATTTCTGACAAAACATTTCTCCAAATATGATTAAAATTTATTGCTTTGAAAATCTTCTCATGAATTACAGGCAGAGTTCACATGGCATCCAATCTTGCAAACATAATTCCCACTTACCTCACTAAGAGACATATAGAGATTGTTCCCACTCACTTTGAGCATAATTGGAAAATCAAATTTTTACTTACTGCATATTCCCAAGAAAACTATGTTACTGGGACAGTCAAAAAAGTTCTTGGAGTTTCTAGACTTGCAACTCACAACCAATGAGCTAGAGAACTACATATTGGAGGATTAATCTCATTCTGAAATTTTCTCAAGTAAATACTCAGATATTAAAATGCAATTTTGATGATCTGTTATGAAATGTGGTGATTTTCCAAAACAATGCTTGGATTCTTCTCGAATTGCAACTCTTAACTCGTTTATTATCTACAAGTAAATATTGCTTTCATTTTATTATCCTTTTCCTTTATGGCATAACTTTCTAGAAACAAAAGCAGGGAAATAAGAGACATTAAAGCAAGAATGATAAAAATTTCATTGCAATGAGTAAATGCTAATTTTTTCACTAACTTTCAAGTAGATTAATAAAAATTATTTCCATGTGGAAGTGCCTAAAATCCAGCCTGCACAGCATAACCCAAGTAAATTCAGGTTTCTCGAACTGGATGTATTTATGAAATTCAACATTGAATATTTCTCTCACTTGTATTCATAAAAATGATTAACTGAGAAAATAATTTGAATTCTTTCCTTTTTGTTCAGCTCATGTTACTAACACCGTTTCATTTTACAGAATAAGAAAGTTGTGGAACATCTCTCTCTCAGAAGCAGAGCTGAAAGTGAAAAGGTCATAACAAGTTTCAGTACTTCACTTGTTAATCTTTCTGTAACAGCATTAACATATTACAAAAGTTGTTTTTGGAAGTTCAGATCTTTATGGAATATATGAAAAGAGTGACTTCCTTAGCATGAATCGTTAATACCAAATGAAAAGTTCTGCCCATCACTGCCTGTTTTGTACCAAGCACTGCTACAGGCATGTACTACTACACTTCTCCTAATGTCTTTTCATTTTCAATATCCTTCTGATGCACTTTTGTTATATACTTAATGTTGTTACAGGTGCAAAACTGTAATTTCAATTTTGAATGCAGTTGCACATGTGCCTCAAAAACACTGAAGGCCAAAACTCTACGCTGCTAACACAGATTGTGTGTCAACAACATTTTCCTTTGCTTGCTAATGCTTTATTGTTTCTTAGTATACATTGAAATAATAATGGTAATTTATGCAGATATTTTGTATGCATAGCAAATAATGAGAAACACCTGCAGAAATTTCCCTCCTTCTCTGAGTTCAGCAACTAATTATATTTTTAAATAATGGCTACCATTGAACACAATTATCCAAATCACTTTAAGTAATGGAATCTTTTAAAGGTGTTTTTGAAATTTTTTTACACAGTTTTTAAACAGTCTTTTTATATGCCGGATAGGAGACAAAGAATATAGTAAGCAGCTTAGTAACCCAAAAATGTTTTGGCAGCTACAAATCATGCTGTGATTTCTTTCAGTCTTCTGCAGCTAATGCTTCTTTGCTGATTTAAAAAGAGGCCAGGATTTCCCCAATACTTTCTCATCCTGATTAGCATTCATGACTGCTATATATTAAAAATAAAATACAGGAAAAAGTAAAACACCCAACCACTTCTAGTTTAAGTGCTTGACTCAGCAAATCTTGCCTATCCAAAAAAGAGATATGAAAGCAAAAGTGATGATGGAAAATAGTAGTCTCATGAATAAGGAACAAGGGTCCAATTTAAGGGGAAGAGTAGACCAAAGGTCTTTGAAGACTAAAATAGCTGCAATTCAACAAGGAGATACTCATATCTTCATACATTGCATTTTTCTCCAGGCTTTAAGTAAATGGGACAGAAGTAATGGATGTTTCTTGCTATACTCTCTTTTCCAAATAAATAAGTGAAAAAGAGCAAAACAAAATCATGCAACTACTCAAGTGGGATCCTGGGTTTGATTCTCTGCATTTGCTTGTAGAGAAATTCGTTACTTTTAATTCAGTACATCTTTCTCATTTCAAGATTTCAAGAATGATATAACAAAAGACAAAACAGTTTTGAAAATATTATAAATTGACAAAACATCCAAACAAAACAAGTAAAGTAAACAAGCACAAACCACAATAAATGAAGCAAAAGATCATCCAAAATCTCTGTAGTGTTTTCTGACACTCTTTCTGAAGTCTAACCAGGAGCTTCCTTTATATCTCAGCATTTGAATAATCCTACAACTGTAACTGTCAAATTGTTCACACCAGATCTACACCCCCCCCCCCCACCCTCCCACCCCCCATTGGCCTTCTTGGCAGTGAGTTTTCAAACCACAAAAATGACAGAGTAAGATTAAATCAAGGCAGGATACCCTGCTGCAGAAATAAGGGCTATGGGCTAGATGATATTACTGCCTGTAGGGAAGTCCATCCTATTTTGCTGTAGACAACATCTCACACATCCTAATCTAATTCACAGTGGTAGCGGTTGTTTTCTAGGGCTCTGACACAGATTAAGGGGTCATATTTTAGCTACTGCTTTGGCCTATACTCTAGATCTACCGTGCTTCACAGTACCTCTGACTGCATATTTTACATTTCCTCTCTTGTTCTGTGGCTCTGGAATAAAAGGATTTATATTTTTCTGCTGTACATATAGCTTATACTTCAATAATATTGTAATGCACGTAACAAATCTCATGGAATATCCACGTTTCTGATGTATAACTTGAGAAAGTTTTGGAACACAGAAGCACTCTAACACTGGGACATATCAGACAGGTTCTGAATTTTCTGAATTTTAAATCTCATTGGGGGCACCCCAGCTTGGTCAAGGACCAAGTCCACATAAGAGTATGGCTGACCCAGGTTTCTGATTCATCTCACTCATTTTCTGTTACTAGTGGAATCAGGCACAGTTTTCCTGGATGTGGACAGGGATGGTGTAAATTACCACTGCAGCCTTAACGAATACTATTTCTTTTTTCAATTTATATGGTTGAGAAATGTGACACTGTTAAAAAGAAAGGAAATAAAGATTCAACAATATTCATGATACCTCTGTGTGAAATCAATTGTTATTCTAACTAGTTATTTGAAGCTATACACCCATAACGTATGAATGTGGAAAGTTCTACTTATAATTCACTCTCTGAAAAGAATGAACTTCTTTGTGGGTTGATTCAAAAATAAAGCCTCTTATTTTTTCCATGGAAATTACAACATACACAAAAGAATACAGTAACTCCATTTGAAACAGCATATTGTCAGCTACAGAACACTGTTTTTCAACGTAGACATCACCATTAGCTGATTCACACAGATCTAGACACTCATTTTGTGATATGACAGCTGTACATGGCTGCCCAGAATGTGGTTTGTATTTCATGTTGATACCACCTCCGTTGAAAAACACCACCCACAACTCACTGTGCTCACATACACTATTTGGTCTCCATAAAAGTTCAGCAAGTGCCAGTGAACACAATTTTTCCAAATGGAAGAATTCAGTGACACACCTTTGCTTCATCCACACTTCCATGTCAGATACCATTTTGTCTGGCTGCCCACTGCTGCCCTCTGTCGCACAGCAACAAAGTGGAACAGAATATTGTTGGAAAGGTTCAATCTCTACTGCCACACCACCAACATCCACTTCTGACAATGTGAGCCAACATAATAAGGTAGGACACACTACTTTTGGAGCATATCTCATAGTTCTGTGTTGTTAAGAACAAGGATAAAACAGTTTAAAGATGCACTCACACATGTTCTTTCACTCATTTTATAAAAAAATTAGAAGCAATTCTTCAAGTCTTTGAATCAATAATTCACACCTGTACATATTTCCAAGGGATGATATGTTAAAACAAGGCAATAATATTATTATATTCATATTTTTCTGTGCAAAATATTATTAAAAATATTAAGTGAATTCAATTATAACATAAATACAACAAAATTTAAAAGTATCAATAGTGACCAATTTTAAAATTATGCCCATTACCTGAATTATATCATTAATGATTTTTTTGTTTTTTCAACTTTCTCAGAGTTAACAAAGTATTCCATGATATGCCTATTGAATTCTCCATTGAAAACACTTTAACATAAATTTTAATGACTATTTTAAATCTTCATCTGCGTGAAACTTTCTGAGAAACGGGAGATTTTCATTTCTGGAAGTTTACTCATTTTTCTTTCATTAACTGTTAAAACCTGGTTGTTGTACAACAGACAGAAATAATATTTAGGAACTTGTTTCTAAAATTAATCAGAAACCAAGGGAAACTGAAAGAAAAAAAAAGTAACAGTACTATAGCAGATATTCAATTTTTCCAGGAATCTTTGTGTGAAGACATGCATTTTCTGTTTTCTATTTCTTAAAATTTATTATTATTATTTAGTAGCATAAATATTTCATTAATATTTCCATGGTTTTCTATCGAAAGAATCTCTACAAAACATTTGAAGATGCCAAAACATGCTAAAATCATTAAATATTTTATGTATTATACATAATTCTAAAAATTATATCCTCTGCTTTTCTGAAATTGAGATTGATTTTTGTTGAAATATGTGCAAGAAGGTCTTCTACTGCTATAAATCTGTGTTGCAAGGAATAACATCCTGATCATCTTGATGTACATTCAAATCCTGAAAATCATATCCAGAAAAAACAAATTTTGTCTTCTGGGCCTCAGCTTTTTATATATGCACTTGCTAACTAGCTGAATAAACCTTTTTTTTTTTTTTTTTTTTTTTTAAAAGAGCTTTTGAACAGCGTCTCTCCAAAAGTGCAGTTTCAACCTAGTCTTGAATTCCAAAACAAAGCAGAAGAATACTAATACACAGAATTCAAATAAATTTACCAAAAATTAGAAGGAATTTAGTTAGAGCAAGCAGGTGCAGAAAGTATATAGACAAGTTCACTTGTCTATATAAATTACACAGAATTTGATGTGCCATTGTTCTGGCTGGAGATGGAGGAAGTAAGAGTTTTACAGATGCAGGCAGCATGAAAAATAAATAACTTCACATTAAGGAAGATAGAAATAGATGGACTTCTCCTGAAATACAGCAATCTGTATTCAAAGGAGGATGAAGATGCTGAGAGAATAGAATTCTCACATCCAGTAGAGGGAAAGGGAATTACTTTTCAAAAATCAAACATTACTCCAAAATCCCATAAGTGGAACCAGGTTTTTCTGTCTTGCAGGACCAAACTCAATCCTAAGATGGCAGAAGCCAATTCTAAGTTTTAACTGCAAAAGATATAATCTATGGTAATATCATTTGACCAAGGTACTTATACTACATTCCACTTTACTGTAATGAAATTATAGACTTTTCAGTTGGGATTAGTGCTGAATATTTCAAGTCATACATAATATTACCAGATCTTCCTCATACGTAGACGTTCATGTAGTTTAAATGTGTTACAGAAAAACTGTGTCTTCTTACCAAGTGTCAGAGAAAAATGTTTGCAGTCCCAGTCAAATTTGCAGCAGATTTTGCTAAGGGTGAGTTTCGTAAGGTTAATTATTTTTCTCTCCTATAAACAAATATCTTGCGCTTGACACGTGGAAGGACTAGCACGTATTTTGTAAAAAGTTCTCTAATGGTGCTTTTCAAAGCTGCTGTAGCTCACGATGCCCATGAGAGGGAACTATTGGTTAACTGTTGGCGATGGGGTTTCGCACTTCGGCTCCTCTACTGCAATTTCCCTCTGCTTATCTGAACCCTGCCAAATGGGATGTTCAGAAAGTAAAAGGACAATCTCTATCCTCATTAGAATGCTATTTCTGAAAGCGAAACTGTTTTAAATTTTAACAAGAAAAATACTGAAGTTAGTGCTACTAATGGTGTGCTGTACAGATGGAACCAAGTGACAGGCATCTGATACCAAACCAGAGGCACGGTATCAGAGACATCACAGCAAGAGCACACTTACTGTGTTTGGTGCCTTTTAAGAAGACAGTACGGTTTTCTCAGGGATATACTTAAAATCTCACTGAAAAATAAATAAAGAGATGGAATAGATAAATATTCATAAAATCAGATTGCTGTCTCAGAAGTAAAACTATCTGCAACTAGTACAATGCAAACATCCACTGTGAAAGATTCTTTTATACAATCTCCCAGACCACTGCAACTGGTAAAATAGATACATAGAATGGACTTTTGAAGTTGCATGGTCTTCTCCTGGATTCTGTCCAGTGCTAACAGTGACAGAAGTACAAAACAAGCTGGAAAAAATTTATGCCTCTCTAGGGTTGCTGTTTGGTTGGGTTTTGTTTTGTTTTGTTTGTTTTTGTTTCTGCCTTTGCTTTTTTTTTTTTTTTTTTTTTTTTTGGTGAGAAAAAAATTAAAAAAATAATTTCTCTNTCAAATAAATTCATTCCTCTTGACAGTCCCCTGATTTTATTAGAGTGTTGACATCCCTTCCTTTTGTACAATTTGGCAAGTGATCAGTAGAATTATCCTTCGTGCAGGCAGTCTCAGATTGACCGTGGCAGCAGGTATAAAAGGCATAATAGTAGATTAGGGTTTGGGATATATTAATAGCATAAAGGGACTTAAATTTCACAAACAGGATTGAAAAACAAAAGTAGGTGGGTAACATGTCTGCAATTCATGGAAGAAAAATGTTTTAATATTAAATTAGTACTGATGATAATTTTTTCTCATTAAATAAACTACATAGTTTCAAAGTATAAATATGATTTTTAACTAACATTTGTAGGAAAATCAGTAGGCAAAAATGGTTATTCAGACTGTTCTTTCCTGCCTGCATAACTTTACAAAGGTGAGTACTTGTAATGCATTGTAACTGTGTAAAATTTCATCTCTAAAGCTCTTCTGAAGTTAAAGTTTTGTGCATTTTGATTTTAAAGCTATGTTGCTGGTACATAAAATGGCTCTGAAATAAACACAATACATCTAGAATAATTTAAATATATGTTGATTTAGAATGCCACACGTTTCCTGGCCTTAATTTTGCCCTTTGTCTGAAATTAATAGTCATCAAAATTGCAGTTGCTTAACCACTGTCTCTAAACAAGAAAACATTCCGCATTTGATTAACAGAGAAACCTCCTCATCAAGAATTTTTTCTTTTAGTATTCTATTTTTTATTCCTTCATTAAAATACGCAATGAAATAAAATAAAAGTAAAAAAAAAAAACTATTACAAGTGAGCAAATTCTGAAATTAATTAAATAGCACAGTCCTCCAAACATTTTGTTCAAAAATGTAAAATCTCAGAACTTAAAATGCTGTGAATTAACATTTATCTTTTTGTATTAAAAAGGCTCAGCTTCTCTTTCTGCTTCAAAACTGACATATTGTGCAATAAACAGCAATCAGCCTAAAGATGCTATATTAAACAAACCAAGTTTTGTTTTGCTAAACTAAGCAAAATTAGTTGAATGCCCTAAGTAATAGTTGCTGGTATTTTTTTGTAAATTATTTCTCCACTTGTTTTTGTGTCTATGCATAAATTAAAAATCTGCTGAAATTTATTATTCATCTGAGATGTAATTAATATGCAAAATTATGCAAATTAAGATGCAATTAGGCTTCAATTCTCTAGTGGAATTTTCCATTATAATTTAATACAAAGTAATAGAGTAATTGGTGTCACGTGTAATTACGGTTACTCACGTGTACTTGCAGACGTGAAAATGGTGTGGTATATATTAGTTATCCTATGCAAATGTATGATACAGGCCCTTAACACTTGGGAACAAGGTAAACAAAGATTGTCTTAAAAAAGAAGGGAGCAATAGTGACCCTTTTTTTTTTTTCATGTACCACCAATAAAAGTACCATGAATAATCGTAATTTTTGCTGTATTTATTCCTTAGAATTCTTAAATAGGTATCATGATGCAGTATGAGGCTTTTTTTTTAATATCTTCTTTAGGAAACTGTCTCTAGTTAAAAAGAAAATGATAATCAAAATGACAATGGTTTGGACTATGGTTTGGTTAGTATACACATAACTCCAGTTTTTCAAGTTCTTAATACAAAATGTATTTCCTGCTTTAATATGATATTCAATGACTTTCAAAAGCTTTATGATTTGCTTGTTCTTAGAATACAGTCTTGCAATAGAACCTATAATGTAAAATCAGATTAATGTATTTTAGCTGGTGTTAGAACATGCAAACAGTTGTAGACTGAGTACATGCAGTGGGTGAATGAATCACACTGAATTCAAGTTTTCTGAAGTGTTAACATCTGCAGGATCAGGCTCTAAGCTCAAATGATTTGTCAATATAATTGTCTATCTGTGTTATTGCAAAATAATTTACAATGTTTTTTAAGTCATTTTCTTCTCCTAAAGTTTAATTTTTGCCTTGCACTTAATTTCAGATATACCAATAAAGAGCTTAAATCACCCAAGTAATCCAAATTTCATAATTTGTTTTAAAACTACACATCCAGCTGTATCAAATGGACAGATTACCATGCACTTGAATTCACAAAATTGAAAAAGAGATAAGGGGGGTGGGGGAGGGTGGTGATATTTTTGAATGGTAACAAAAGCAGAAAGCAAACAAATACAATATGAAATTGTTTTTAACTCAGAGTCCTAACCCATTATTTCCTCATGGGAACAATCACATTTTGCTTCATCCTAACTGTGTCATACATAAACAAGTAACCTGTGTGCAAATGATTTTTTTTTTTTTCTTTCTGAGTGCTAAGACGTTTTGGTTTTGTTTCAGTGCTATCATATTCACTAAACCTTCCCCCACTCCCATACCCCCTCAGGCTGGAACTTTTGTGTTGTTCATATTCTAAGTTTAATGGGGGTGGATCGATAGGTGGATAGGTGCGGTGAAAAGAGTGAAATTGGAATGATTGAATATAATGAGTATAGAGCTTCATTGTGCCAAACTGGTCTCCTTCTCCTTCTTTTCATTTGCTTCTACTACTGCTGGCTAATTATTTAAAGGAAAAGGTATCTATGAGAGAAAATAAAACCTACCATTAGTCTCTCGTGCTGCACCCTTCCCTAGCCCCACCCATTCATCCATATGTAGCTTTTCCATTCATTCCCATAATACCACCAATTACTATGCAGTCAGGACCATTCATATTCATATTCACATCTCACTGTGGACATTTAAGCTACACTCTGAGCAACACTCATACCTTAAACTACACCTATTATACAGCTGTTGTACAATTACTGTAAATGAAGTATACAATATGGGGCTCAGCTTGTATAATAATTTGTAATCAGTGATAGGGGAAGAGGGTTTTGAGTACTTCTGCCATGCATATCTTTTGGTCTCCTTATTTCCATCATTCTTCTCTCCCTTCCATCCCTTGGGCTTGGTTCTGTAAAGGCTTATTCTGAGAGACATAATAAAGAGATTCTCATACGGAGTAAAATGACTTCTCCCTCCTACAACTGAACCAGTTTATGCCAGCTGAGGCATTCAGCTTGTCTGTTTCAGCACACAACACTGATTTTCTTTGTACTGTTCTTTACTGAAATGGACTTCAATTTACACCAGAGTTCAGGATAAAATACATAACCTACGTATGATAAGAGGTGATGATCAGAGTAAAGTTCAGAACAGAATTCCTACAGGGAGCATTGCTAAATAGAGTAATGGCAGGTGTTGTTTTTTTTTTCTTTGTTTGTTAGTTTTTCTTTCTGTTTTTTTTTTTTT
>VXAB01004319.1:34483-50780 GCA_013399175.1 Odontophorus gujanensis | reverse complement strand
TTTTTTTTTTTTTTTTTTTTTGTCTAGTTTAACTATTTGTCAGGTATTCGATGCTTCCAAAAGCAAAAGATTATAGACTTGATGGACCAAAGCACTTATCCTGTGGAACATCTCAAGTTCAAAACAAATGAGAGAAAACTCAGTGCAATATTGTATATGCATATCAGCTATCTCACTGGCAGGGCAAAGTTTTCAGAATCTATTTCCATGCATGCTATTTTTGTCACTTAAATTTATGGTGAATTTATCACTTAAAAAACAAAACAAAACAAAAAAAAGCAAAAAAAAAAAAAATCCAACAAAGCAAAGCCATGCACAGAATATATTAAAACAGCTGTTCACTGCTACCTGGAGTCTGGTCAACATCAACACTATCTCACAAAGAGCATAATACAAGAATTGTTTTGAATAGACGAACAATTGATTCAGGCCACTTTCTGTGCCTATTTACAAATATGATATCAGAAGACCAAACAAGATCCACTGTTCTGAAGTCTAAACTAATTCCAGAAATGTACTTCAACAACATAGAAAATCATTTTAATATATAATTTAAAAATGCAGGAACATTATTAGGGTTTTCTGTTCATTGTCTTACATAGAATTTAATGATCAGAATCTATGAAATATGCTCTCTAATACCATATTCTTTACATGTACTCCTTCTACATTTATCATTATACTCTTGTGTTCTTCTCTTATTTTTCTGATCTACAAATCTTATGCACATGCATAACTTACTCTTGTGATTGCCTTTGTAAGCCTGGGTTGACTGCATGTAGACTAGTCACGTATATTCTTCTTAGTAACTGTTTACAATGCTATAGCCTTAAAGGGGTACCCCTAAGAGAGGTTGTATGTCTTAACAATGTTCTAAAGTTCTTTCATCTAGTATGATGTTGTTAAGTAGAATAGCAATGCTAACAACTTTTGTAACATTTCAATAGAAATTACTGTTTCAGTCTGAGCAGGCTTTCTTTCTTTCTTTCTCAAACCAGAATGTCACAGTCAATTTTTTGTGGTGCCATGGTTTAACTATGAACTGTGTCCTTGTTAAGGATTTTCAGTTGAATCTTCGTTACTTTCCATGCAAATCCTTCTCTTATAAGTGGATTTACTGATGGAGAAATACTGTATGTCCTTTCACCTTTATGTGATCTATTACATGGAAGAAGCTGCATCACTGCTCCTTCACTGGCACTTTATTTATGTAAAACTTAATCTCCCCTCCTTTCCCTCAAAATACTCTTTCCTATTCTTTTGTGTCATAGGATGGAACAACCGTTTTCCATCAGAGAATAACAAAAAAGTCAGCCTTCTATTTTTTTCTGTCACTTATGATTTTTATTGTATTTCCTTAGGAGGGTGGTTTCTAATGTAAGATAAGGCACAAATTAGAGATTATTTGCTTGATGTCATGATACTTCTCACCTGATGTGCTTGCACATAGTGACTCTCATTCTTGCATTCACACACAGATACCACCCACTTGGCACATTTCTCACAAGCTTGCATGTTTCTGCATACAAGTATGTAGGAAAGAAAAAGGAGGTGAGTTAGTACAAACAGCTGTCATCAAGGGACAGTATATTGTCACTTATGGGAAACAAGTACACAAACCATTCAAGCTGTTGATGATATAGAGTTGTTGTATCTGTCAGATATATCAAAAGATACAGTATGAAAAAAAGTAAAAAAACACCCATTCTTATATGACCTTGTAGAAGGCAGGTGTTCGAAATGTGGTATGTGCCATCGTATCTGCTTCAATTCATCCATCTCGGGTAATCGGAACCTCAGATGTGGGTAGACAACAAACTACCTCCTCTATGTCTGAAGTAGGATCTCTCTAGCTCAGGTTCAAGATAAAGTTATATAGAAGCTTTTCTCATTCTTCAGATTAAGAAATGGGTCCTGATAAAATCAGTGCTATTTAAGGTATCTCCTTCCAAGAGAACCAAGAGAATTACTGAAAAATTCTCTGTGTTAAGGACTTTTCATCAGATTTCAAAGAAAGACCTATTGGTTAATCAGTAAAAAATGTTTGCAATTGGAGATACATTTTGGATCCAGAGTTCTTACTTACACAATCTATCCACTTAAAATTTATCCTCTGTCTCTCTAAGTAGGTGTGGAGAAGGAATTATTTTTAGCTGTTTTATCACAGAAAGAAATGTGGACCACATCATGGCACTTATAAGAGCCATAGTCTTATTAACAATTCCCTTGGTAACAGCATCATTTTAATCAGACTGACTCTTTCTGCTCATCCTTCTGGTCCTTGAATCCTGCACCACTCGTACCTTTCAGCTGTGTACCTGGTGGCAAGGTGTTGAGACGAACTGACAAGAATTAAAAATAGACTGTTATAAAATGTTTTCTCTAACCTGACCTTGTTAGTAAAACTAATGCTAAAAAGAATATCTCAAATGTTATTCTTGCTTCTCCATGCTCTGTACCTTTCTAAGCGTGCCCTGGAGAAACCCAGCCAGTGAACTTAACTCATAGTAATTTCCATGGAATTGAGAAAATGATCCAGATGACAATTGTTTCCCTTCACCCTTCTCAGCAGCGCCTCATTTTGCTTCTCCTATCTTCTATTCACATTAACCAAGAGAAGATAATGAATGTTAAAATGTGTAATCTGCAATATTTCATATTTTCCTTTAACGATTTGCTACTCATTTCTGCCTAATGAAGTATTTTTTATTTCGTTAATCTTTCATTGCCGTAAAATCCCACTCTTACTCCTTTCTAACTTCCATAGTAGTCTTCAGTAGAGTCATAACCCCTGCTTACGAGAGCTATACAGTTTTATGTTATCACTTAACTGATTTGCTTTACATTGCCTTATCTGACCTATTACAAATTGTATTAAGTTCAGAACTAGGGTTCTGTGGAACTCCAATGATGTATGAACACAAAATTTCCTGGAAGTTTCTGTGCATTTCTAGTGTGGGAAATACAGTGAGAAAGACAGAGAAAATCGAGCTACCACCAGAACGGTCAGTGACTTGTGTTTGTAGTGATGAAAAGGAATGTGAGAAACTGAAACTTCAAGTACAGCTCCAGTCAATATTTCACTACTGATATACTGATACACAGTAGAATATGATTCAATGGAAAACACAAACAACAACAACAAAAAAGATGCCATTTATATAGGATGCATGATGGAACTCCCCTGAAGATGGGAAGACAGAAGTTCAACCTCAAGGAGTCAGCCCTTGGCAGACTTGACTTTATTTGACTGAATGACTTGCCTGTTCTTTTTTGTTATTTTAAATTGCAGGGGGGAAATGGGCAGCAAATCCTCTTGTAATGAGAGAAGTCCATCCTTCCCCAAACTGAAACTTTGATTTCAAATAAAGAAGCAAAAATTAGTAAGCAAAAGGCAAATAAACAAAAACAAACAATCAATCAAACAAACAAACAAAACAACAACAAAAAAAAAGCAAGAAAAAAAAGCCACAAGAACTTTCACAAATCAGAAAACTCTAAGATTACTCTTTCCTTTTCCATCCAGAACTAAATAATACGCAACTTCCGTCCGAGGCTCTTTTTTCTCATTTAGCCTGCTGAAAATCTTTATTTTACCACAAGCTCAAGACTATCTCCTCCTCCCCAACTGCTGATCACCACTACAACTCTAACAAAGATGCCATATAACAATTAATTGCCTCGCTTTGTATTGTAGCTCATCAGCTTGTTGGGAACTAGGAAAAATGAAATAATGGGGGGTCACTTCTGGAAAAATGAGTTTATTTTCATGCCAGCTGCAGAAAATGATCAAGGCTGGCTTCTTGCCAGTTAAAGGGATGCTGTAAGTGATTTCCTTCTGTTTCCTTGCAGCAAAAAATGCCCATCTACAGAGAAATACATGTACAAACACAACTCTGTATATGCATGCAATCTAAACAACTTATTATTTGGTAAAATAGGTTAGATTTCATATATCTTGCTCTTTTTTGCCCTCACTTTCCCTTTATTATTTTTTTTCACGTTATGCTAAAGCCTCCTTCTCTCATATATTTACGATTTTGAAAATGGCTTATTAATTTAACATAAATTGCCTTACAAAGTACAAAACAGCCAAAGTGGATTTTAGTGCTACATGAACTGGAAACTGAATATTAGTTTAGAGGTAGTTTAGAGCTTACGTAGAGTTTTTAGTCTCTTGAAATCAAGACTTACCAACTGCTTTATCTATTTGTGAAACATTAACTGATTAAAAGTTTCTCAGAAATGGAAGGAGCGGCATAAATATTTTCAAGCACTCAGCACCTATGTACTGATATTTTCACTATGTGTCTTAAATCCTCAAAGAAAATGAGCTCTATAGTCTTAGCAGACTACTTAATGGCACTATATGATAAGGTACTGCTGCAAATCAGTTTCAAAGTAACTGATGACTGGACTGATTGCTTTCTTGCAACAATACTTACTTTAAAATAATTTCTTCTTTGAGAAACAAATATCAGTGCAGCACTTACTTGGACACTGCATATGGCAATGCCCTTCACTTCCAGATTTCTGCCAAACACAAAATGCCTATTTCAATTTATAATTTTAGGAAATTAAAATCGAGAAAATAAATTATGAGAAAAGATGGAACACCTTTATAAGATTGTAATTTGTGGGCTTTAATAGCAATAATGATAACAATAATAATAAAAGAAAAACAAACGCACAAAAAACAAAGGGTAACTGATAAATAAATGAAACAAGGTGTAAAGAAGTATTAATGTTTTCATTATTTCATACTATTTCTATTCTGTTGAAACTGATTTCCATAGTAATATAGTTAGCTCAAAATCTGTCTTTGCATATAAGGTCTCCATAGAAAAAGCAAATGTGAAAATGGCAATATTTTCAACACTTCTTTTCTTTAATAAAAATAACGTGTTCAGATCTGCTTTTATTAAAACATAATAAATACCATCAATTTTTGACATGAAATCTAATTATACACTGTAAATATTTATCACTTTGCAGAAAGAAGATTATACATTAGTTCTATTCATTCAATTCAAATCTGAGTAAGAATGAATTCATGTTTTATTTTATTTCATCTATTTAAAAAGGCTCTGTTGCTAGAAGAAAATGAAAGAAATACTTTTGCTGCTGCTAACAGATAGGCACGGAGAAATATCTCAGAGGTAAGTGGTTTGACACACTGTTACTTGACCCTGCAATTATTCCCTGCAAATACAGTTTATGATTCTCATGAAGTCCCACTGATTTCAAAGGGAGTTAGTCCATGAAGATCTCCTTGGCAGACAAAGATACAAACCTTTCAGTATCTGGAATTTGACTTCAAACATGGACTGTGGTTACAAGAGAAAAAGAAAATGATTTTATTCTCCTTTTACCTTTGTAGAAGAATCACTGTTATATTAACTGGTGGAGTTCAGAGCACAGAAAAGGCTCTGTTCAAGAAGCTCAAAATTGGAATAGCAGTAATATAACACAGCAGAATGAGGTGAATAGACATAAAAATTGTGGAATCATATGTTGTACCTGTCTGCACTAACCAACACTAGGACTTTTTATTACTCTTTCCATAAAATCTAGCCACAAACTTTGAAGTCAATGCTGAAGCTTCAAATTTTTAACTCATGTAAATAGGATGTTTTCTGAGAAATCTATTCTTGTAGGTTGTTGCTCTTAGAGTTTAAGGTTTATGTAGATAACAATACAGCCCATATCCTGTTCCACAGTCTCTGAAAGATTCTGCAAGTATCATAATTTAGTTGCACGTGTCTCACCAGTCTCACTCAAATCTTTTGAAGAATGCTTTTACTAACCTACACACATTGAAGAACAAAGCAAGTGGGCTTCCTTTCCTTTTCAGGGGCATAGTCATTGCAGAGCAAAATAATCTAACTGTATACATGGAGCACTTGAAACTTAGCACAAACAAGCTCGGTAGTTTGATAACAAGTTGTTATCAAAAGACAAATGTCAGAAAAATACAATTCTGAATGACGTCTGGAAATAGGACCAAAGGGTACTAAGTGAAAGGTATTCACTTGAGAATTATGTGATAATCAAAAAGAACTATGCATGAATTCAATCAGGAAAATATCAAAATCTTTTAGCCCATGGTTTCATGGGGTTTATGGATTTTCTCTAGTGAAATAATGCACTCTTTTAATAGGGATAAGGGAGAGGAAAGCACTCTTTTAGTAACAAACTTCAGTTCTCTGCCTGGATATTTAATCTTATAAAACTATCTAGGCCTGCTTCTAATTTGTTTACATCTTTTGTTGTTGTTGTTGTTGTTTTCCACTGCCAAAATTGTCTTTGGAAGATATACAAAGACAATATCTATTATTTTCTTTCAAGAATAAGTTACAGTGAGAAAAGGAAGAGCAAAGGATAATTTGAAGTTTAATGGAGTGAGGATTGCAATACTCCCAAACTCCACTTTCAGGTTAACGAGAAAGTGAAAAAATATCATCACAGTTTCACCTCCATTGTCCTTTATTGTAGTAACTTTAGTGCCAGACATACAAAACATTACTGTAGTTTCCTATACCCCCAAAAGTTTAAGAATTTTTGTTTCCTTTTCTCAAATTAGAAATAAATGTTAAATTCTTAATTTATGGTTGAAATACACTAAAATTTCCTGAAAGGATTTTCCTATCGTAATTCTGCCATTGAACAAACAAAATATGCATGGTCCTATTATTTCTGTGACTTCTGATGTTTTCAATGAAGCTATGAATAAACTGTAACAAATCTTTGAATTTACCTATTAAAGAGTGTGTTCTCAAAGATAATCTCTTTAAAAGATATGTAAAGTTTGTAAACTCAAGAAAATTTGTATCTTCCGGTGGGAGTTCCAAAGACTGAAGATAATTTTACTGAATAAATAACCTACTGAGATATAGTCTAAAAAACAATATCTAATGTTTTAGTATGCTTATCTAGATACATCAAATTTGCCATTAGTCTTTGAATATTTCTTTAAAAAAGTGATTTTTCATGGAATCATGACTTAAATTTCCAATCAGATCTTAGCGATTTCAGAAATTTTCAGAAATAAAAAAAAAATTAAAAAATTAATCAAACTTGAGAATTTTAGAAACTTGCAATTTAAGTGTAACTTTAAAAAAATGGATGAATATCTGTGGATAGCTTTACTTTTATCTGAAGTATTATGTCCATACCTAGTTCTTACAGGCTCAGAGAAAACCCACCTTTGTTATTCATATACCTAAACAACTATGTTAACAAGTACTCCTAATTGCCATATGGAACCTAAGCTCTGAGAGAGATATTTATATGAAACAGAAACTGCAGAAAAGGATGTTCTCTCCTTTATTAATCTTATGCCAACATTTTGCTAATTAAACCACTACATGTCTCATGTCACTTCCTACGTAGGTCACTGGAAGAGGAGATACATTTGGGCAACCTTAAGGATGAATCCCAGGGGAGCATCCCACAAACGCATGGTATTTAAGCTTGCAAGTTTATTAAACAAATCACAGAATATATTCCAGTCTAAATCACAGACGTGGCGTGACACAATTAGAAGATTTATTGATTCTTTGGTGTACAGATCTCACAGCTTGCTCTGGGGGCTCTACACCCACCAGAACCAACAGATTTGCTTCATCACAACTAATCTTTCTAAACTAGTACAGGGAAGTTTATAAAGTTGAAACTGCCTGACTTCAACTTTGCTTGCTTTCAACTTTGCATCTATTTTAGCCTAACTATAAACTGAACACATTTTGTATTAGTCCCATGTGTCAGCACCCTGAATTATTGGCACTCAGCCTCCAATAGCAGAATCACTGTATGAAGCAAAGGAAAAAAATGAAATAAACAATATTTTCTTTAGACTATCTACCATCTGCCTGCATAAGCAGTCCTTACCTCTTTATGTAGTCTTTCTCTTCTTGTTGATCAAGTGATGAGAATAATAGTTAGGATCTGGCCACAGACACAACGTTATAGATAAGGTTGGTTTTATACTTAATTTTGTATTTCCAACACAATATGGTTATGGATTAATTATAGATTTCCCAGAACTCAGTTAATGTATCAAAAATTTATAGGAGTGACTATTTCACAGTAAGAATTCAAAATACATCTTTTTTCCTTTTGTTTTTTGGTTTTTGGGTTGTTTTTTTTTTTGGCATATAAAAATGTCAATATTTCTGCCATTAGAAAATTTATTGTTATCTGAGACTTTGTGGTAAAATTAGTATGTAGAGGAATTAACTGGATTCCTTAGGTTCAACCTTTGGATAAAAAGGACTCTTGTATAGGAAAATTTTATCATTACTTTGTCAATTAAACTACATAAATATCTTCAAAAGTAATGCCTCTTATTTATTTCCATGGAAACTGCAACAGATACAAAAAGTACAATAACACCCTCTGATAGAGCAAATTCTCAACTACAAAACGCTATTTTTTTGACATAGTCACCACCATTAGCTATGCATTTTTACCAGTAATGAAGAAGAGCTTACATGCAGTAATTGTAAAAATCTGCACCAGTGGAGACAACCCACTGTCACTGTTGCCACATCTGCAACGCACCATCTACTGTCTCACTGTGCTCATATCCACCATTTGGTATCCATAAACTTACTGAAAGTGCTTATGAATGTCATTGGGTGAAACCTTTGCTTCATCCACATTTCCATGTCAGACACCATTTCCCCCTTGCTGCCATCTGTTGCACAGCAACAAGATTTAATGGAGTATTGGTTGAAAGGTTCAACTTCTACAGTTGTTTTTTTTTTCATATTCTTTCTCTGAGGCAAAGAACGTTTAGGTAGTTCACCTTGGTAAACTAAGTGAACATGGTCACTTAAATGATAGGTCTTTGTGGTTAAATACCGATACCTGTCAAATACCTTTGTGATGGCAACTGACATCACATACAGCTGGCTTGTTTGTGCTGTGATCCTATGTTCCTGTGATCCTGTGATCCTCTTTTTCTATGGACATTGTGTTGTGAAAAATGTCCCTTGCGAAGACAAGTCAGAAGTCCAAAGGAAATGAAGAGCAAAGATAAAAAACATCTCTACTTGTGCTTATAGAGAATCATAGAATCATAGTATGTCTTCAGTTGTAAGGGGCCTCAAAGATTATGTAGTTTGAGCTCCCCTGCTGTGGGCAGCATTGCCATCCTCTAAATCAGACTGCTCAGGAGCCCATCAAGCCTGGCTTTGAACACTTCCAGAGATGGGACACCCACAACTTCTCTGAGAAGTCTGTTCCATTGTCTCATTACCCTCTGAGTGAAGACTTTTTTCCTAATATCTAAATTAAACGTCCCCTCTTTCAGTTTAAATCCATTCTTCCTTGACTTATCACTATTTGCCTGCATTAAAAGTCAGTCCCCCTCCTACCTGTAAGCTCATTTCAAGTTCTTCAAGCTAAACAACCTAACTCCTTCAACTTTTCATCATAAGGGAGGTGATCCAGCCTTCTGATCATCTTTGTGGACCTGGAATCTGGACCAACTCCACAATTTTCTTGACCTGGACACAGTCCCCTGGATGGCTCCTCATAAGGGCAGAGTAGAGGGGCAGAATCATGTCCTTCTCCCATCTTTTGATGCAGCCCACTGTTCTTCAGGGCTGCAGGAGCACACTACTGACTCGTGTTCAGCTTTTTGTCCTTCAGGACCCCAAGTCACTCTCCACAGGGCTGCTCTCAATGAGATCTTCTCCCTTTCTGTATTCACATCTAGGATTGCCCCCACCCAAGTGCAACAACTTGTACTTGATCTTATTGAACCTCATGAGGCTCACATGGGCCCACTTTTCAAGCCTGACCAGGTCCCTCTGGATAGCGTCCCTTCTCCTTATTGTATTGACTGCATCACTCAGCTTAATGGCATCAGCTAACTTGCTGAGAGTACACTCAATCCCACAGTCTAAGTCGCTGATAAAGATGATGATGAGTATCAGTCCCAGTACAGACCCCTGGATTTAGAGCCATTGCCAACAACTTGTTGGCTACAACCATCCAGCCAATTCTTTATCCACTGAACAGTCTAATCTTCAAATCCATATCTACAATTTAGAGATATGGATATGATGCGAGAATATGTCAAAGGCCTTACACAAGTCCAGATAGATAACATCAGTTGCCTTTCCTTGGTCCACTGATGCCATCACTCCATCCTAGAAGGTCACTAGACTGGTGAGACAGTGAGGCATGATGTACCCTTGGTGAAGTCATGCTGGCTGTCTTGGATCACCTCCTCATCTTGTATATGCTCTAGCAACTTTTCCTAGAGGACGCACTCTGTGACCTTCCCAAGCACAAGACACGAGGTTCACTGGCCTGTAATTCCCTGGGTCTTCCTTTCTATCTTTCTTAAAAAGGGAAGTGATGTTTCCCTTTTGCCAGTCACTGAGAACTAACNGGCTACAACCATCCAGCCAATTCTTTATCCACTGAACAGTCTAATCTTCAAATCCATATCTACAATTTAGAGATATGGATATGATGCGAGAATATGTCAAAGGCCTTACACAAGTCCAGATAGATAACATCAGTTGCCTTTCCTTGGTCCACTGATGCCATCACTCCATCCTAGAAGGTCACTAGACTGGTGAGACAGTGAGGCATGATGTACCCTTGGTGAAGTCATGCTGGCTGTCTTGGATCACCTCCTCATCTTGTATATGCTCTAGCAACTTTTCCTAGAGGACGCACTCTGTGACCTTCCCAAGCACAAGACACGAGGTTCACTGGCCTGTAATTCCCTGGGTCTTCCTTTCTATCTTTCTTAAAAAGGGAAGTGATGTTTCCCTTTTGCCAGTCACTGAGAACTAACAGCTATGACTTTTCAAATATGATCAAGACCATCTTGGCAACCACATCAGCCACATTCTTCAGGACAATGGGGTGTATAACACTCAGCCCCCTAGAACTCAACACAATTCAGTCTCATGAGGTGGTCTTGGATTACCTCTGCTCTTACATTGGGATGATCAGGGACACAAGAGACTCAGGAATCCTAAGTGGCAGTGGAGACTGAGGTAAAGAACTCATTAAGTACCTTAGCCTTCCCCACATCTAAGGAGGCTAGTTTTCCCTTTTCATTTATCAGAGAAGGTACACTCTCCTTTGCCTGTCTCTTGTTATCAGTGTACCTAAATAAACCCTTCTTGCTGTTTTTCACATCCCTAGCCAAGATTAATTTCAAAGGTCCCTTTGTTTTCCTGATCCCAACTCTACACATCCTGACAGCATCCCCATATTCCCACTAGGCCACTCATGCCTGCTTCTACCTCTTATACATTTCCCTCTTTTCCCTCAGCTTCACCAGCAGATCCTTTCTCTGCCATCTTAGTTTCTTGCCTCCTCTGCTTGATGATAGAATCAGGGGTAGCTTCAGGAAATTTGGAGCATCTCACTGTCAGAACTATTTGCATCAGTTTCTGACTTCAGTCAGAATAAATACAAGGGACAAGCAGCTTCTTTTTAGGCAGAAGAGACTCTAGAATTCCTAAGCAATGCTGCTCTGGGTGGAGTAAGTATTTAACTTTAAACGTGCAAGTAATTCCATTGCTTTTGTTGGTGTTCCAAATCAAGAATTCGTTTGGTCGCATTAATAAATTGGATATCAACAGAGAATATACAACAATTCCCCAAAGCCTTAATAAATGGAAATTCTCAAAGGCAGGATAAGGATAAGGACAGAAGATTATCAGTTTTATTATTGTTTAACTTGATCTTTACTTTGCTTAAATTGTTCTCTGAAATAGTTGTTGAAATAGGTTTCTTTTGTTGCTGTTTACTATGTTGTTTTGTTTTGTTTTGTTTTTTATTTTATGTGGTTTGGGGGAAAATTGTTTTGCTTTGCTTTTGTTTTAAGAAATACAGAACATCTGCAACTGAGCAGATGTGTTTATTTACAACATCAAACCAAAAATTTTTACATATGTTTGGAAGGAGTGCCTTAAAGGCTTTCTTAAAATCTTTTTTTTCTTTCATTATATTTCTTCTTTTGATAGTACCAATCCTCTGAAAATACGAAATGACCACCTTCTCAAAATTCATCTGAGCCTTCCGCTTTCAAACTGTTCAATCTATGCAACAAATATCTTGCTTTCTCCCGGGAAGCTTTTCCTTTTAAGATGTCAAATTATATGTGAAGGGCTAATTTCCATCTGGAGACCTTATCAGTGAGGATCTTTCTTCTTCACAACCTTGGGAGTGAAATGTTTTTCTCTTGTATTACTTTTTATTTTCTTTTTCAACTGCGGACAGCATCTAGAACTGTAAGGAACTGTCTGATACAAGCTGAAATATCATTTGCACTCATCCTAAGTTCAGCTTTAAAATAAATCTGCACAAGTTCTTTGTTCACATTCTCTGCATATTTGAGAATTCCACCAGGGCTTTTTCAGAGCCTTCACAACACATTTTTATGTGGGAAAATTATAATCCCATTTTTTTATGGTATGTTTCATATACGGTATACAGTATACATATGTCCCAAAATGTTAGTTGAGCCATATGACAGAAGTTATGCCATATTTCTTCTTTGCTCTCAAATACTTATAATAATATGATGTATCAGCATAAATAAAAGAAAAAAAAAAGTTCATCGGAAACAGTAACTGTCCTTATATAAATCACAAAGTATACCCTATTTTAGCCTCTAAACCTAGCTAATTGCACTGTATTTTTTATTATTAATACACATCCCAAAATAGTTAAAGTCTCTCTTCTCTCCTATTCTCCCTCTTTCACATTATTTGCAGCACCAGTTATTCAGCCAAACTACATTCTTTCACTCATATCTCTTTATATTCCTGTATTTATAAATCAATCCCCAGCTTGATTCCCTGCTCTACAATCAAATTAAGCCAAATTCATTCACAACATATTTCTTTCCAGTTCCCTAATAACATGAATACCTTGCATTCAGGAAGAAACACAGCATACATCACTTATTAAAATCTAAGTATTTGTTGGAATATAACTTGCCATTCTTTCAAACCATGGAAGTTAATTTTTGACAACTAAACTATCCTGCCTGTGTAAATGCTGTTGAATTAGGAGAAGCAAACTAACAGACAAGCAAACAAACAAGCAAACAACAATGAAACAAAAAATTTCAATTCACCTGATTGTTTTCTCTTACAGTATCATGATCCANTAAAGAGGTATAAGGACACTTAGCCCATCTGGCCTCCATTCTGAATGTTCACATTTTATTACTAGATGATTGTATCCAATAAAGAAAGAGGTCTGTTCTTAAAAACAATGTGGATTGGTCCAGCAATCCATGTCTAGTCTGTAGATCTGAACTAACCCAAGATTTTCTCCTCATCTTATTGGACATCACATTTCCAGAGACATGGAAAAGACCTTGGATGAACATCATTATTGCGAAGGGTTTCTTCAGTCCTACAGAATCCTAAAGGGATTGGATTAATTTTGTCAGCAATCAGTATCATTTTCTCATAAATTCTTCCTTATTGATGTTGCAGAAGGAAGGTTTCAGTCCCCTCAAGAAATATCAGACAAACATTTTAAAAAAGTTCTGTATTGACAACTGCATATGTTTGAAAATCATAAATGAGAACATCGTAACAATGACATAACAAATAAAAAAATGAGAGTTATTTTTCTTCACTCCCTGTAATGAACCTTACATCTGTCCTTGGTTAAATAATATTTTTTCTATCTCTCGCATTGTAAATCGCTGCCTAAGGCATGAACCATTTATCTCTTGCCAAAATTCTCACCATCCTTTGCTCCACTAGACTATAAATACTGTTTTATCTGGATTTTCTCCTGCATGTTGGCAGTCTTTCTATAGCAAGCACTGCTTTTTTATTCAGGTGTTATGTCTAGTTCTTCATCTGTCTTCCCTAGACTTCTTTCCAGTCTCTGTAGAGACTTGTGTCTTTCTCATTCTTTCTCATAATTCTGAGCCTCACAAGTAACACACTAGAATATCACTAGAAGGTGGTATTCATATATGTGTATTTCCTACACATATCTCAGTGCCTTGCTTAATCATCAAACACTTATTTAAAAGGTTATTCTTGTTATACATACATCTGAGCTCTCATTACTCATGACTTTCTGCATGACATAAATGCAGACCATACCTTCTTTTAACAGAAGCTGTGTTCCAAAAAAATTGGCAACAGCATGTGACGTACTGATAGATTGTTTTGGATATTAAAGGCAGTAAACCGAAAGTCTGTAAGGGTTAGCTTTTCAGAAATGTATTCTGTTTCTGTTAGAGAACACTTGCTATCCTTCTCTCTTAATATTAGTTAGGCTACTAGAAAGGAGTTAACCTTCTTAGGTGGTATGAGTCTACTCTTTGAACACTAGCTGAAACATTCTCCAACAGAATTCCTCTGGCAACTTTGGTTATATTTCCTCTGAAAAGATTCTTTGTTCTTCAGATTAATACATGTGATTTTTTTTCTCCTCTGGGTCTGAGGCAATGAATTCTTATCTTGTTTGAATGTCACCTCTCATGTCTGTACTCAGATGAGGACATCTGTCTGTGGTGCTCTGGCTTTTCCTCCATTTCATCTCATTTACAAGTAATTGGTCAACTCTGATCACTTTTAAAGATTATGCTGATGAGAAGTCTAATTAAGAGTTCTTACAAAGTATGTATTAAAAAAAATTTGCATACTTTCCCACAATAAGATTGGCAAAATAGTTTAGTATGCTGTTTCCTAGCTCTTCTGTTTGCATTACCTAGGAATATTTTCACCCAGTCAACTGCATTGAATAAACTGTTTAGGTGCCTTTGGACTATGTACATTTATATTAACATTTAAAAACCCACTTTCGTCAATAGCTATGTTTTCTCCAATACAGAATCATCACCTTACTCTGATGTGTAAGAATCAGCTTTCAGAAAAATGAATGGAACAGTAAATGGAGTAGATCCAAACTAAATTTTTTTAAAACATCTACTGAATCTTAAATTGTATTGCACTATGCTCAGATTCTCTTTAGNATCCCAAAATAGTTAAAGTCTCTCTTCTCTCCTATTCTCCCTCTTTCACATTATTTGCAGCACCAGTTATTCAGCCAAACTACATTCTTTCACTCATATCTCTTTATATTCCTGTATTTATAAATCAATCCCCAGCTTGATTCCCTGCTCTACAATCAAATTAAGCCAAATTCATTCACAACATATTTCTTTCCAGTTCCCTAATAACATGAATACCTTGCATTCAGGAAGAAACACAGCATACATCACTTATTAAAATCTAAGTATTTGTTGGAATATAACTTGCCATTCTTTCAAACCATGGAAGTTAATTTTTGACAACTAAACTATCCTGCCTGTGTAAATGCTGTTGAATTAGGAGAAGCAAACTAACAGACAAGCAAACAAACAAGCAAACAACAATGAAACAAAAAATTTCAATTCACCTGATTGTTTTCTCTTACAGTATCATGATCCAATTTCCATTTATTTATTTTTTTTGCTTTTGGATCACATTTATATTTCCTATTAACTTTATACAAGTTATACTTCTCAATTTTCAACTGCTTTTTCTGATATTTCAAATAAAAATATTTGAGACAAGAAACTGTATGGTGGCATTTCTTTGCTTCTTTCAGTACAGGATTCACACAGTCATGTCAAAAAAAGAAAAAAACTCAGTTATATACATATATATTTCATATTAGTAGCTTGAATCCAGAAAGTTTTAAGGTAGCTTTGTAACATCCATGTTTTATGACATCGTTTTATTTTTTCTTAGGTCTTTCACTGAATTGCAAAATATCTTAAATGAGGAAATAAACAATCAAAGGATTTGCTGTAATACAGTTTCCAGCTTTGAGCTTCTAAAACTAGTTAATCGAAAAATGACCTTATTTTTGAATAGAGGGGGCAATTGAAAATCATTGAACAGACTACCCCCTAATGATTTTTTTCTCAGACATAATTATAATAATTAGCATTATAAAGTGCTAATTATCTTTGGACACAGAGGATTTACACACCAGAGACAGAGGTCCACATTAAGTAAAGAGGATTTTGTTTTTTTCTCTAACCATTTTTTTAATAAAGAGGTATAAGGACACTTAGCCCATCTGGCCTCCATTCTGAATGTTCACATTTTATTACTAGATGATTGTATCCAATAAAGAAAGAGGTCTGTTCTTAAAAACAATGTGGATTGGTCCAGCAATCCATGTCTAGTCTGTAGATCTGAACTAACCCAAGATTTTCTCCTCATCTTATTGGACATCACATTTCCAGAGACATGGAAAAGACCTTGGATGAACATCATTATTGCGAAGGGTT
>VXAB01004319.1:0-33657 GCA_013399175.1 Odontophorus gujanensis | reverse complement strand
TTACTGTTCCATTCATTTTTCTCCTCTGGGTCTGAGGCAATGAATTCTTATCTTGTTTGAATGTCACCTCTCATGTCTGTACTCAGATGAGGACATCTGTCTGTGGTGCTCTGGCTTTTCCTCCATTTCATCTCATTTACAAGTAATTGGTCAACTCTGATCACTTTTAAAGATTATGCTGATGAGAAGTCTAATTAAGAGTTCTTACAAAGTATGTATTAAAAAAAATTTGCATACTTTCCCACAATAAGATTGGCAAAATAGTTTAGTATGCTGTTTCCTAGCTCTTCTGTTTGCATTACCTAGGAATATTTTCACCCAGTCAACTGCATTGAATAAACTGTTTAGGTGCCTTTGGACTATGTACATTTATATTAACATTTAAAAACCCACTTTCGTCAATAGCTATGTTTTCTCCAATACAGAATCATCACCTTACTCTGATGTGTAAGAATCAGCTTTCAGAAAAATGAATGGAACAGTAAATGGAGTAGATCCAAACTAAATTTTTTTAAAACATCTACTGAATCTTAAATTGTATTGCACTATGCTCAGATTCTCTTTAGAATATGGATGCACGTTTACATGTCTTATTCTGAGTGTCTGCTAAGTTTGCAAAGGAATGTCATTGAAGTTAATAGGAAGTTTTTTGACTTATTTCATCTTGTATCTTGTATCATTCACTAAAACAGAAAAGTCATCTTCTAACTTATAATACTTTCTTCATATATGTCTTTTTTCTTCTTTTCTTTTACATGTGTGTTTTGTTTTTGTTTGTATTTTTGGGATGGTTTCTGCATTTTAATAAAAATATATAAGTATAAAATTATATATAAGAGAGAATGAAAATAATATCATCTGGACTACATCATACCAAGCATCACAAACTGCACGCACTCACAGGAATAATGAAAATTAAATATAATGTCATTGTTTCCTTCCCATATGAACAATCAAGGGAGTCAAAACTTAGCTAAACCAGCAAGAGTAAATAGTTTAGCAATGAAAAATTGTTATAAAAAGTTCACAGAAAATGTAAATGTCCTCTAGGCTGTCAAAAGCAATCAGTTCAGTTCAATGTGTTAAATCTACTTCTAATGATAATGACAACAACTTTTCCTTTTTATTACACTTTACATAAATTTATGAGCTTTATCCCTTCAAATCAAATAGAATATATTTGTCTCCGCATCAAAGCTAAATGTTAGCATGTATCTTGGAAACATACCTAGAAATATAAAAATACAGTGGTTACTGTAGCTAGCTTGTCTGCTAGATTGGAAGTAGAGTCATATTAGGGTATCATAAAACAGCTCCTAATTAAAAGAAAATAAATGACCATATAAGGACTGCATCACTTGTGACGTTTCTTCTTAAATAATTAAAAACACTCTTTCATCTTATCTTATAAGCATGGAAAAGTTGCAGTTTATAACTGTGATCTTCTCAATTAAAGCATTTTATACTAGGTTACATATTTATAAATGACCCCTGATGAACAGATTGGGATATTTACAGTTAGATATTATAAGCGGGATACCTTTTTAGGCTTCTAGATGCTAGAAGGTTTTTTTGTTGTATCTGATTTTTTTTTTTTTTTTTGTCACAAGAAAACTGCTGAAGTCAATGATATATGAGGGGTGCTCCAAAAGTAATATTTCCTTTTTTATTATGCTGGCCCACAACATTAGTGACAAATCTTGGTGGAATGGCCAGTATTCCATTATATCTCGTTGGTGTGTGAGAGATAACAGCAGAAAGGCCATCTGACAAAGTGGCATCTGACATGGAAGTGTATATGAAGCAAAGGAGCGTCACTGAATTTCTCCATGCAGAAAAAAAAATGCACCCATTGGCATTGATGACCACTAGACATTTATGGAGACCAAACAGTGAATGCAAACACAGTGAGGTTGTGGGCAGAGCATTTTAGCAGTGATGACTGTGACATGAACAACAAGTGACGTTCCACATGGCTATGCACAGCTGTCACACCATAAAATGAAGAGTTCTTCAACTGGCTCATCCATGCAAATCAGCAAATTATAACCAGGGAACTGTACAGGGCTGAATATCGGCTTCAATGTGTTTGCAATGATGGTTGCAATGTTAAAATGTTTATACTAGGTGGGTTCCATGAATGCTCATGCAGGAGCAGAAAGAATACTGTATGCAAGTTTATCAGAGTCTATTGAATCAATATGAAGCAGAAGGTAAAAGATTCCTGAATCCCATAATGACTCATGATGAGATGTGGTATCTCCGCTATAAACTGGAGTCCAAATGGCAGTCCATAGAATGGCAACATGCAAGTTCCCTATCGAAGAAAAAGTTCAAGATATAACCATCAGCAAGCAAAGTGATGTGCACTGTCATTTGGGATAGGAAAGGGGTGCTCCTTCCAGATTTCCTGGAACTTGCACTAGCCATCAACCCTGACCAATTCAATAGTTAAGCCAGAGAAGTTGACCACCAGATCCCATACCAGTTTGAAAGCCATGGAGAACATGGCTAGTCTTGGCTGTACTGTCCTACCATACCCAACATATAGATTGGACTAGAAGCCTTCTGACTATATTCAAATAACAAGTCAATGTTATTTTGTTATTAAGTGTGGTACTAAACTGAAGCAATTTAACATCATTTTGTCAGTGGTTGTTCACCTTTTAACAACGTGATTTTATCAGGACTTGAATTAAAAGCTAATCTCTCCATGAAGTCATTGATTATCTTACCAGTATATTACGGGAAGTATCATATGCGTCTTAGGCAGCAGATATATCTGTATACATTGCATGATGTTCAGTTTACCCCAAGTTCCTTTCGTATTACTTTTGGCCTTCTAGACTTTACAGACTAATGTCTTAAAGGAGTAATTTTTTTTTTATTTTTTGCACATTATAGTGTTTCAACTCACAAAGTGTTATGATTCTTATCAGAAAAAGAGTACATGCAGCTATTATGTTTGTGTCACTGTTTCTGAAAATTATAGGTATATCATACAGACTAACCTGTATTATAATTCACAAAAGCCTAGATGTTCAGAATTAGTTTACATAATACTTTTACGTTTCTGCCTCATTTTCAACCACTGATTCAAATCCAAATAGACCTACCCAGAAAGCTATCTTGCAATACAGTCCAAAATCCATTATCTCCATTATTTTTTCACAGTTTTCTAACTTTACAAGTTAGTAGGTTTTCCTTTGTTGATTCAATTTTTATCCAGAAATCTATTTTGTAATCAAAGGAAGCCTTCTAGTTAGCTATATATTCTGCATCTTCTCTCTGTACCGAGTTTTGACTTTCCTTCTTATCCAGAATATTTACAACTAATTTCCACTCTTGAGTTGGGAATCTCTCTAGTTTAATTGCCAATTGTAAAATCCTGGCTTTTCTGTTTTTTTGTTTTAGAATCCTGAAATTAATTATTATTATTATACAAGGATGTTTGTATTCTTTGGTTTTAATTGTTATGAGTTATGAATACCTCCATCTTCAACAAGTTTTAAACAAAAGTCACCACTTAGTAAACAGAATGCCTGTAAAAGATTCAGTTCTGACTCAACATGTGAGGGCAGAATCAATGATAGTTCAAGAAAACTAAAACTTGTTATATGAGGCTTTCTTTTTTAAGTAATTAAGATATTTAAACCTCAGACTACTTAGGAGCAATAACTGTAACTTTTCAGGAGTCAAAACCAAACAAGAAAAAAATCAAGGAACAAGCAAACAACACTCTTCACGCACAGAAACAAAGCAACACTAAACAAAACAACCATAGAAAAATAACTTCCCCAATCGTTGTCAGGATGATTTCCTTGGACCAAAAAAAACAAAAATCTTGAATAAGAATATTGGTGGTAAAAGAGGTCAAAATTTACATTCAAACATCTGAATTTTATGTAATAACTATATTTCAACCTACTGCAGTCTTGAGTCTGTAGTGCTTTTGTTTTCTGTTTTCTAATTTTATAAACAAATTTTTAACTTTTTCTTTCCACATAAGTTTTAAATTAAGAAAAAAGAAAGAGACTCCAAGAGACTATACCATTCTCAAAGACAAGTCTGATAATAAATAAATAAACATCTGTGGTCCATGCAGAGTCCTTTAGAACAGTTTTTTGTATTTAGAAAATACAAAACATCCTACATAAAATTTGCCCATTTTAGCATTATGTAGAACATAGAATAGAGAATCAGAATCTTTCAGACTTCCAGTATGCTATATCAGTATTATTTCTCTCACTGTTTTCTTTAACGCCTTTATAGCAGGATTACAAAGAATACTGTAAAAACAATGAGGATAGGTCATTTTTATTTTTATTTTTTCTGTATTAGCTGTTGAGTGGAAGACTGGAGTACTGGAAAATAATGTTTCAGTGTTTTAGTGGAATTGGTATTATTCTGGCCACAGCTATTTTCATAGAGGAGTGAAAACAGATTTTCTTCTTATAATTCTCATTTGTACAAAAACAGTTTGAATAGAAATTTCAATACAACATGGCAAAATGCCTCAAACGCCCATATAACTTAAGGATTGTATTTGCCAGATTACTATTTAGGAAGCAAAATCCAAGCATGAAGCCCAAAAGAAATTACTCTACAGTACAGAAACTGTTTTGCAATATCGTCAGTCTAGCATTGCTCATGGTTCTTTTTGAGAGAAGGAGGTTGTTGTCTAAACATAGCTAAAAATGTGCTGCTCTTAGACAATAACTCATGACAAAGAGGTAACATATGCTATCATAATACAGTGGGAGTTGAATGACACAAAGAAAAGATGAGCCATACCATCTTCCAGAGTTATAGCACCTTATTGCCACTACAAAACACATTTATTTGAAGAGAAAATGCAATATTTTTGTAGAGAGAGGAGATGAAGGACGGAGGCAAGTGAAATTGTTCATGAAGAACGTTCAAATTTACAGTTAAGCAGTATTTTTCTACAAGTATCCTGCTCATAGTCCATCAGTAGACAGCTCTCTGAAGATGTGCTGCTTGATGTGCAAGGAAATGATGGAGTGTCAATTTTTAACCTCTAAATGAAGCAAGGGTTTTAAATAATAAAATATTACAGTGCACAACAAGAGCACAAATTCTGGTGCTTATTCTGTCTACCCCATCTCTCAAAAGCATTTTATTTTAGAAGTGCTTCCTCCAGAAGGGTAATTTAATTGTCTGTCACATTCCTTTCAAATACGTAATATAAAGTGCTAAACAAGACTGTAGGGTACAAACTCCCATTGACTTTAAAGGAGAAAGGAATTAGGCCCAAGCTGCTATTCTATTGTTTGATGAGTAGGAAGCTGAAAATTCATGCCTGGCAATGCCCTTTTGAAATCATGCATGCTTTCACTTTTAAGACCTTTGGTTATTAAATAGCTTAAGGCAACTGTACTCTTTCCCAACTCCAGTAGGGCCCATGATAAAAATCGGAGAGAACCTGAGTACAGCACATGCATACATTGGTATTCAAGATCAGTCTCAGAGACCTGAACTGAAGTGTGCTGGATTTTTACTTTTAATTAATACACTTAAATGAATACTAGGTGGAATGTTTTCAGTTCTGCCAACGAGAGGTGGGATATGTCTATTGTTTCTTCTTTTCTTTTTATTTATAAGGCTCTTCAAAACTTTATATGTTGTTTCTTCTGAACTACATATATTCATTTAGCATGTGAGACAGGTTCAAATGATAGAACATACAGATTGCCTAACAGCAATCATTGTGAGACTGGTTTGGAAAAAAAAATGAAAGGAAGTAATGGAAAAATGTATAAGTGTTTCTTATATTTCCCAAACATCTCCAGAGCTCCTCATGATTTTTTTTTTTTTTTAATTTCAAAACCATCTGCAAAGCAAACACTCCTCCCATCAAAACTTTAGTGTTTAGATCCAAATCCCCTTAAAGTTCTTCAGTAGCACAATCAGGCTTTTCAAGTCAAAGACAGACCTAGTGCTCAAGCTCTAAAGAGCTCTTCTGAATGCAGAAATAAATTTAAATATTTAAAGCAACAAGTGTAATGCATATAGTTTTAGCAATGAGCTATATAAAAGAAATTCTTTAAAACAACAACAGCAAGAACAAACACAAACAGAAGATTCAGAAAGCGCATTAAGTTATGATCTAGAGTAATTGCAACAGCTTCATCACAGAACTTCTGAGCTCTGTGCTTTAAACTGTGGAAGAAATATCATGGAAATAATTTTGGTACCAACAACCAGACCCCAATTTTCCTTAAAATAATTAAGGAACTGTACCATGATGAAACAATGTATTCTCAATACCTATTAAAAGTGCAGGTCACAAAACTATTGTTTCTGAAGATCATACTGCTTTTTTTTTTCCATCAAGCTTTCTAATCTGAAAGAAACAGGAAAACAACACATTTGGTTGAGAAAAAGCAACTTTTATTGACTAGTGCAGAAACACCTGCAGCTTGACACATATAATTTAAAGTAACTTTTGTGAGAATTTATGTAGGTCACTGCTGGTTATATAGATGTGCGTGGGAGATAACTGGCCCTGATATGAATGATAACCACATTTCTTGCATACAGTGCATAAATTGTTCAGCCAACCCATAAAGTGTTAATGAATAAATTAAATTAAATAAATAAATATGAAAATGTATAGGAACAGAGTTAAAATGTCCTGAGAAAACATGCAAAACCCAAGTGATAATTTTTAGGTTTCCGTGCTATCTACTTAGGTTTCTATGATCTCTCTAAGTATGGGTAACTGGTAGGTGTGCGTAGGTTGCATTCTTCATAAATCACGGGTATGACACCAAACCTCCTCACAGACTTGGTGTGAACCATCATTCCGTGCTCTGCAACACAGAATTTCAGAAAGCAAGTTCTGAATTCTCTACAAAACTTGTTACCACATATGAGCAGTAGGATAAATGCATGTTGTACCACAGATGTGAGATAATGCCCATAGCGTGCAGTCAACAGAGAAAGTATATATAGAAAGCAATGTGGGATAGAGAGTAGGGAGGAGATGCTGTAACATTTAAAACAAGGTGGTGTGCCATCTTACTTTACCACTGAACAAACTCAAATAACGCTTTGCATTATCCTCTGTATCTGTGATACAAAGCAGATACTTGATGAAAGCTTTCTTTTTTAGAAACATCTCATAGTATATATTAACAGTGTCAACTTCTCACAGAAACATGGTCTATCTTTCAATAATCAGAGTTTTAGCATTTCTACTCATTTTCACTAACCAATCTTTTGGTAGATTCTTTTGGCCCAGTTTCAGTATTCTAGCATTCAATATCTGCTATTTCCCCAAAGAATTGTTGACAAATACTTCAGCAGGAACATCATAGAGGAAAGAGCTCAAAGATTAAATCTTGGGAAACCTTGCTAACATAGATTTTGCTTCTTAAATAAATATTGCTACTACAATTATTCAGCATGATTAAAATACAGCAGACTTCAATCAGTTTTATTTTTTATTCCTGGAAGATGGTAGAGGAAGAAAGTTACTATATATACTGCAGTTGTGAGGATATAGTTTTTACTAATGATAGTTTCAGGGAAATTATATCATTTTATGCAGATATACATTAAAATATTTTATTTGTATTTTTACATGTTTTATAAAAGGATAGTTTTATCTTATACTGGATTTAATTTTGCTCAATGTAAAATGTCTCTGTGTTACCTAGATGAAATTGTTGATGACACTAAATCCAGAAGTCCTTATCTCCTTATTTAGAAACACGCTGGATGCCAGTCAACAAATTTAAAACAAATATAGTATCTTACAGCAAGCAACAGATGAGGAGTCACTTCATTTCTGAAGAGAAAGCAAAGCACATTCGTGGGCCAAAAAATTTCCTATCTTCCCAAGCCTTGGAACAAAGAAATAATGAGCCTGTAGGCTTTTTTAACAGCAGGGAAGGACAAAAACATAATAAATGCAGTGGTTATGGAACTTTCTTATGCCATCCATCATAATGGCATAATGATTATCAGCTGAAAATGTCAAATGTGGTTTTTAAATTGTAATTGGTTTATGAACACAGATGTCTGCAAAGAACTAACAGATCAGTTCTTAAATGTTGCTACAGTGACCTTATTAATTTTCTTAAACTGCAGTGATTTTATAGTTAGCACGCCAATTTACTGACACCTAATATAAAAATACTCTGCAGAAATAATATTACAGTAGCTTAGCCTAACATAAAAAAAGTATTGAGCAACTGCATCCTGTTCTAGGTTTCCCATTTCAAGAAAGACAGGGAGTTACTGGAGGGAGTCCAGCAGAGGGCTACAAAGATGATGAGGGGCCTGGATGAGGAAAGATTAGACCTGGGACTGTCCAGCCTGGGAAAGAGAAAACTGAGATGGAATCTTAACAATGCTTGTGAATATCTAAGGGGAAGTGTCAAGTAGATGAGCTTTCCAGTAGAGTCCAGCAACAGGACAAGGCACAAGCTGAAACACAGGAAGTTCTGCATGAACATGAGAAAAAAAATTCTAGAATTTCTACCATCTTCTAGATTCTAGAGGGTTATTTGTAGCATCTGATATTTTCTCACATGAAAACTGCCATCAGTTATATATGAGGACTACTCCAAATATAATGCCTCCCATTTTATTACGTTGGCTCACAAAAAGAGGCGTGGTATGAGGTGGTGGTATGGCAGTATTGCATCTGTGTTTGGGCAATCACAGATATGTGTACATTCTGAGAGAAGTATTCCTGGGGAACAGTCCCACCAAGGGCTGAGAGGTCCTGGTAGATGAAAAACTTAACATGAGACGGTAGTGTACACTTGTAGCCCAGAAGATCAACTGTACCCAAGTTTGCATCAAAAGAGGGATGGCCAGGAGGGTGAAAGAAGTAATTGTCCTCCTCTGCTCTGGTTTTGTGATGCTCCACCTGCAGTACTGTATCCAGGCCTGTAGAGCTTTTGGAGCAGGTCCAGAGGAGGGCCATGGGAGTGATCAGAGGGCAGGAGTACCTCTTCTATGAAGATGAGCTGAGAGAACTGAGCTTATTTAGCCTGGAGAAGAGAAGGCTCAGGGGAGACCTACCAGTGGCCTTCCAGTACTTAAAGGGAGCTTATAAACAGGAGAAAAAATCAACTTCTTACATGATTAAACAGCAATAGGATGAGGGAAATTTGTTTAAACTAAAGGAGGTGAGATTTATGTTAAATATCAGGAGGGAAATTTTTATTGAGAGGGTGATGAGTTGCAGGAACAGGTTACCCAGAAAAACTGTGAATACCCCATCTCTGGAGTTGTTCAACACCAGGTTGGATGGGGCCCTTGGCAGCCTGACCCAGTGCCTGATTTAGTGGTTGGCAACCCTGCCTGTGGCAGGGAGGTTGGATTTTTGAGGTTCCTACCTACCCAAACTATTCCATGATTATAGTACTGCAGTACTATGAGCTACTAGTAAATAAATATTTTTACTGCTATAAAAGCAATAAAAGACAATTTAGGTGCTTGTCAGGAAACAGAAGGGAAAATGTTTGGCAGAATCAAGCAGAGAACATGGATTCCTATACCACCAAAGGTAATATTTTCATTTACAACCATCCTTTCCCTTTCCAAATCTCTTAGGATGCTTGACTTTATCACATAAACATTCCTTGTCCTGTGTATAGCCAGTAAAAGAGAATCATAGAATTACTTGTGTTGGAAAAATACCCTAAAGATCCACAAGGCCAACTGTCACCTAACACTACACTAGCACTATATAATGTCCCTAAGTGACACATCCACACATCTTTTAGATATGTCCAGGAAAGGCATCTTCACTGCATCCCTAGGTAAGTCCTTCCACTGCTTGACAATCATTTCCGTGAAGGAATTCTTCCTAAGATACAGATTCCTGTGGTACAACTTGGGACTGTCTCATGTGTCCCAACACATGTGAACTGAGAAAAGAACCAACACTAAAACATCCTTTCAGGTATCTGTAGAGAGAGATGAGTATTTTCCATCAGCCTCCCATCAGAAAAAAAAACAAACAAACCCCCGACAGTTGCTCGTGGATTCTCAAATAAAACACTTAGTTTGTATATAAAGGACAAAATAAACTGTATCTTTGCTATATGTTCAGGAAACTATAAGCAAGTGGCAAAATACTTGTATATTAAGAAGGAAAGGACTGTCTTATGTCAAAGATGTAAGCAACTATGTTTAATGGTTTATGGTGTCGAGATTTACTAACATATGTCTGTGGTTTTGCACAGTCAAAAAGAATCTAAGCACTACTTCAAAACTGCTGTGTTCCTATTTATTCTTCTATTACTGTAAGGAAACAAGAAATAAAGATTGACATCAAACAAACCTGATCATCTTCTTTTCTTTATACCGTGAAATATTTTATTACAGAAGGAATTCAATAGTGGACTTTGTCATATTCATACACATTTTAATATATATAATATTGATGTAACGAAAATTAAGGTTGAACGGAAAATATATAGAGCTCATCCATTTTTAAATCAAAAATTATTGACAATTTTACTGAAATAGATAAGATGATCCTTTTAAACTAGGGTTAATTTGTCAGGAAAAAAATAATGAAACAGTTAAACAACAAATGAAAGGGTCAGCTGCTTGCAAGATTAAACACTAACTGATTTTTATTTTTCTTCTGGGCCTCCGCAAAGGAAATTTACATCGAAGCTTTAGAATTAGGTGTCTTTAAAAGTCTGGACCAAACTCATTTCACATGGAACTCCTCTGACTTAATGAGGCAATATTGGAAATAGATTTGGCCCAAAGGGTTTTTAATGTTGGATTGAACAGCCAACCACATATAACACAGTGCCACTTTGTGGTGAGGAAGAAGTTTTCAGTATATGAGAGAAATTTTTTCAGTGATATAGATGATTTTTTGTGCTATTTGTATTTCAAATTTTGATACAACCTCATGTGATTGCTTCCAGTTACATTAAGCTCATTATTGCCACAATATTATATGCATCTTTTCATATAAAAATACAAAAATGTCTCCAAAAAGGAAATGAAAGAGAGCCCTTGTAATTAATGTAGCTTTAAGAACACTCCCTTCACATTATATCTTCAAATTATAGCCATTTTCTAAAAAGGTTAGAATGCCTGTAAAAGGCATAAATATCTTACAGCTATTTGTATTTCTTATGCTTGAGAAATATATGTGTCACCTTACTGAAAAATCATCCTTTAAAAAGGCCTTTGGTATTTCTTTTATTTAAGTACATATAGAATTATAGCTGTATGACAGACACTTGTACTTAATAGCAATTTAAATGATGGCATGAAACTTGTTATCTAATGTAATGATATTCTATTCCAGGAAAGAATGAGGTAAATACTAAACGGTATTTCAGTAGACATCATAAACAGTAAGTCTATAAAGATCCTCAGACAACCATGTGGTCATTCATCTAGTTACAAACACAGTGATTCTTATATTTCTAAAGGAAGAACCACCACAAAGAACTCTACATTTTCACAGTGTTTCTAAAGCCAAAGATGAAATGTATTGATGTCAATAACAACAGCAACAAAAAACTACTGTGTGCAGAGTGGGACAAAAATGGTCTCTTCTGTCTTCGGAATACAACAAATTGCTTAGTAAGAATTTTTGTGACTAATATTGGGTTGTTTATAATCACTTTTTAAACCACGAAGGCTCATATCTCTGATTAGGTTAAACATTCTTTCAGCAGTCATTTAGCTACCATTCATGATTCAATAATTCTTTTTATACCATCTCAAAAATTTGTTGTAGGAGGACTCCTGTAATAATTCTGAAGTTGTATTATTGATGAGGTTTACACTTTGAATTGGTATATTTTTCAAATATACTTAGCTATAAACTGCTTTTGAACATTTAAAGTGAAGAGACACATGGTTTGGTTTCCAGAAATCCTCTATCCAGCATTGTTAAAATTTACAGGGATGTGCCCTTAATCACTGAGAAGCACCTTCTCTATATCCACGTGGCTACCTACAATTCTTAGTGAGGAGGAGAGGCAAACTAAATATTTTAAGTGAAAAGATAAACCTCTGGAGCATCCTTGGAGAAGCAAGTACAGGACTGTAAGAATGACGTATCTGGAGAGATAGGGACATATATGCAGTTGGTAGAAGACTGGGAAGTAGTTTCAGTGAATGCTGCAGCGATAACGACGGTATTTAAACATCTTTACTTTGACGTGTTCATACCTGAAAGAGCTCTACAGAGTTCAGACAGCAGTGTCAGCTGTAACTCTTTGCACCCCAGTGCTTTCTATCAGATTTCAACATCCTTGTCCTGTTAATTTATCCATTCTGTTGAAGTTCTTCCGAATAGCAGCCCTACTTCTTAGCTCTTAGTCTGCTCCTTCTGTTTGGTAACATCCACAGACTCGCTGACAGTGTCCTCTGCACTATCATGCAAGTGATTCATAAAGCAGCATTGGCCCTAGCATTTATCCTTAAGGGACACTATTAATTTGACTAGTTGTCTTTTTCCTTTTGTTCACTGTTGTTTGAGCTCAGCAGTCCAGACTATTTTCTGGTCACATAATTGTTCAGATATCCAGCCCCTATCTCACCAGTCTGGGCTAAAATGATTCTGTGGAAGATCATATGAAGGACCTGGCTGAAGTTAGAACATACAACCACTCTTTTATTCTCAAAGACATATTTCAAAACAGAAGGCAGTCAGATTAAGTTTGATTTGTACTTGGCAAATCTATGCTGACTGCTTCTAATCACCTTCTAGAATTTCATGTATTTGGAAATGGTTTCCAGGAAGACTTGTTTTATAAACTTCTGGAGGGCTAATATTTAGCTGAATATTTATACCAACTATTTACTTGTTCAGTTTATAAAATGTGAAATCCTAGCATTTATTAGGAGACATGAAAATACTTTTAGGATTCCTTTTACTTAAGACTTTCTTGTGGTTTTAGGCCTTTTCAGGTGTACTTTATAAATATCGTACTTGAGTAATTTTCCAGTGTCAACAGGTCTTATGATCTAGCTTTATGTTGAAAAATGTACTGCTAGATTTAAAATGATTTCAAATTGTTTAACTTTGTGTAATACAATCATATTGTCTCAAATATATTTCATTTTAAAGAAAAACTATCCTCAATGATTTACATGACACAAAACTATGAAACCAAACTATATAATCTTTAAAAGTCTGCAGTAGTTTGACTAAACTTATTTACATCTCTGCCATTTTAAATATGTTAACTTAGAGGAAGGTAAAATTTTGAGATCTGTTAACTGAGATAGGGAGGAAAGGTTTCCTTCCACAGATGTTGTATTTGTTTAAAGGCAATCTTAATCCCAGCATACAGCAGCATTTCTCTCCAATAGAAAGGGAAATGAAACTACTTGAAAACTCACAAAATTGTTTTAAGAACATCATATGCGGCGTTAATAGAGCAAAAATATTCTCTTGGATTTTTCATTCATGTAATCCAGATCTTCAAACATTACCTCCCCACTGTCGTTTTCAGCCTTAAGTCATTTTCAATATAACAGGTTGTACCACTCTAAACACTTAAGTTTTTCCTCTACATTATCTCTGAGTTTCCCAACACACTTCAGAATTCTGAAGAGTTATACCCATTGTTTCTTTAATTGATATGAGAGTCAACAAACACGTCATCTTGGCAGACTTACCACATACAAATTCATGGGCACTGCCAGGATGCACCCATGAATGTTGAGGAAGCTGGCAGAAGTGACTACCAAACCATTCTCTACGATCTAAGGAAGGTCATGGAGAATGGAAGTGGTATCTGAAGACTGGAGGGAAGACAATGTCAATTCAGTCTTCAAAGAGGGGAAAGAAGAAGGAGCCAGGAAACTATACACAAGTCAGCCTCATTTCTGTCCCCAGGAAGGTGATGGAACAGATTATTCTGGATGCCACCTCCAAGCAAGTGGAAGAAAGGAAGGAATAGTCAGCATGGATTTACCAATGGGAAATCATGTTCGACCAATCTAGAAACCTTCTATAATACAACCGTCTGAGTAGATGAGGGGAGAACAGAGAATGTTGTCTATCTTGACTTCAGCAAGGTTTTGGATGACATTACATCCTTATAGATAAGGGAGTAGACTGGGAGGTGGATTGATAACTGGCTGACTGGCAGAGCTTAGAGGGTTGTGATGAATAGCATAGAGTCTAGTTGAAGACTAGTGATATTCCTCAGGAATTAATATTGGGTCTGGTCTTGTTCAACATCTTCATCAATGACATAGATGGCATCAATGGCATAGAGAGGATTCTCATTAAGTTTACTGATGATACAAAGCTGGGAGAAGCAACTGAAATGCTGGAACACTGCACTACCATTCAGTGAGACATGGACAGGCTGAAGAGCTGGGCAGAGAGGAATCCAATTAAGTTCAACAGGGGCAAGTGTAGAGTCCCACACCTGGGGAGGAATAACTACATGCGCCGTTATAGGTTAGGGGATAACTTGATCCAAAGAATGTGAAGCTCTTCAGAGAAGGATCTAGGTGTCCTGGTGGACAACAGGTTGACCATGAGCCATCAGTGTGCCCCTGCGGCCAGTGGTATCCTGGGGTGCATTAGAAAGAGTGTGGCCACCAGGTCAAGGGAGGTTATCCTCTTTCTCCTCTGCCTTGGTGAGGCCACATCTGGAGCACTGTTAGCAGAGAGCTGTGATCGGTTGTGCAGAGTCCAGTTGGAGTCCAGTACTTAGCAACTCAGAAGTTGATGCTGGGTCTGGTCCTGTTCAACATCTTCATCAATGACCTTCACGAGGGATAGAGTCCACCCTCAGAAAGTTTGCTGATTATACCAAGCTGGGAGGAATAGCTGACACACCAGAAGGCTGTGCTGCCATTCAGTCTGACATAGACAGGCTGGAGAGATGGGCAGGAAGGAACCAGATGAGGTTTAACAAGAGCAAGTGTAGAGTCTTGCACCTAGGGAGGAATAACTGCATGCACCTGTACAGACTGAGGGATAACCTTCTGGAGAGGAGCTTTGAGGTGAGGGACCTGGGTGTCCTGGTGGTTGACAGGTTGGCCATGAACCAGTAGTGCACCCTGGTGGACAAGAAATCCCATGGAATCCTGGGGTGCATTAAAAAGAGCGTGGCCAGCAGGTCGTGGGAGTTGACCCTTCTCCTCTACTCTGCCCTGGTGAGGCCTCACCTGGAGTATTGTGTCCAGTTATGGGCTCACTAGTACAAAAAAAAGATAGAGATCTCCTTGAAAGAGTCCAATGAAGGGCTAAAAGATGATAAAGGGCCTGGCACACCTCTCTCACAAGGAAAGGCTGAGAGACCTGAGTCTGTTCAGCCTTGAAAAAAAGAAGACTCAGAGGGGATCTGATCCATGTCTATAAATATCTAAGGAGAGGGACACAAAGGGCACACAGTGATAGGACAACAAAAAATGGTTTTAAACTAAAGAAATAGAGATTAAGATTAGATGCTGGGGGAAATTCTTACTGAGAGAGTGGTGAGGTGCTGGGATAGATTCCCCAGAGAGTTTGTAGATGCCCTGTCTCTTGAGGTGCTTAAGGCCAGGTTGGATAAGGCCCTGGGAAATCCAGTAATTTACCTTGCAGCTGGCAACCCTGCCTGTGGAAGGTGCTGGAACTTGGAAATCATCCATTCCAACCCAAGCCCTTCTATGATTCTATGATTCCATGATTATATGATACTGGTAAAAAGAGAGGTTCCATCACACCTCAGTTAGATCTAACTCACGTGTAGCCTTCAACTTGGAGGAACACTTAGTCCCTTCAAATTACTTAGGTAGGAAAAGAAAAAAAGGAAGAAAAAAAAAAAAGAAAAGATTTTTAGCTCTCCTATCAGTTAACAGAATGTTTAATTTTAGTTGCATAATTATAGAGAAACTAAAAAGTTGTCATGATACCAGGCCAGGTCATCTGAAATATCTTTAAATACTATCACAAAGCAAAACAGATAGAAGATCAAGGCTTAGCTTTCAAGTTACAATTACAAACACAAAATTAGTTCTTAATTTTGTAGATACCAGGTCTGCATATAGCATTAGCCATTTTCCAGTACATTTACATTAGTAATGTCTTTCCTGATTAGTTTTTTCTAAATTAGCATGTTTATCCATTAGCATATCAATATTGCTGCCAACCATCCTCTTAATTTTTAGTTTTCTTGTTGCAACAAAAAAATTGCCAATAAAAGCAAGCTTTACTTGAAGCCTTAATTAACTCTAGTACAATTCTTTTTTCTTTCTTTTTTTGAGGTTTCTTAATAATGATGTATAATATTGACTCAGATTACAGATTTGTTTTTCTCACTAACACCAGTCACTTGAATTATAAAAAACTCATATTTTTTAGTTTGGCACAGACACAAACTGTAGTATTTTCCAGTTTGGAGATGTTCTGATGAAAGCTTTACTTAAAAAGAAGCAAGTCAGTGTCATAACAGTCAAAATTGTTATACATTATTTCTGGATTCATTCTAAGAAGCTAAAGAAGAGACCACTAGACATAAACACAGTGTGATCTTTTCTGATCTCCTTTACACCTTCTTTACAATGCTGCATCCACATTTATCTGCATTGGTATTTCTGATATATGTCTTGTATGTGACAGAAGAGCCTGTCCCGATTCTTCTAAAATATTTTTGTTCATATTCTCCCTTTTTTGTATTACACATAATTCTCTTCATTGTTTTGATTTGTTCAATTATTCTCATTTGAAGTCAGTCACAACAGAATAACACTGTTTAACTGAAATATACAGAGGGCTGGATTGAATATGAAGCAAAGCCAGCTTCTACCGTCTACAGTTATTCAGGACAGATACTCTTGTTTGACATAATTAAATCTTGATAGTAATTATTTCTGCTGATTCCTGGTAGACTGTTGTTAAAGATATGCTTATCCACTTTCAAATACGCTATCTTATTAAATGAAATGCATGTCAGTAACTACAAAGCTGCACTTCTTAAATTTGGGGTTTTCTAAAAGTCATTTAAAAATGAAAAGATAAAGCTTTTTCTCACAGATCACATAGATCACAGAATTGTAGGGATTGGATTGGACCTCTGGAGATCATCTAGTCCAAACCCCCTGCCAAAGCAGGCTCCCTAGACCAGGTTGCACACAAATGATCCCCTGTGTCTGTAAACCAGCATAGCACAGACAATGTCTGAAACTCTAACACCTGATGAAAGAGAGAAAGGATGTTTGCATGAGCACAGAATAGCGGGTTGAGAACTTTTTGTTTATTTTAACTCAGTAGGGCAATCTGTATTAAGTTATATGAAAATGCTAATTCTTACTGTATACTGTATTATTGCTGTATTCTTCAAATATCAACGTCTCTGAGCCATTTTGGTGTAGTACTTCTTATGAAATGGGTACTTTCTATTTTATGTTAATTAGGAGACTAGGAAAATTCAGATAATAGTCAATCATTAATCAATATTGAATCACTGAATTATTGAATCATTAATGTTTCTTACTGCTCAATAAAGTCAGCAAAATGAGACAAAAATAAATACGGAATAAAAGTTCTGAAGGAACATAGAAATTAAATACTTTCTGAGTTATTTCCAATACTCTTAAGTTGGATAACAACAGTAAGATCAGATCTGCCTAAATTATCTGAATATTATCAAAGAATATCTTTAAACTTCTGTAGCATTCATATCTAAGAACATAAAATATTTTCACAATACAAGTACATCTACCATGAGCAAATGTTTAAACAAAGGAACTAGGAATCTTAATGATACACCCTCAGGAAAATGTTTAAACTTTGCCCTTAAGTTTACTTTGTTCACTAATAGGCTTCTATTTCTAGTAGTGAGTAGGAAGGATAGGTTCAATGTGTTAATAAGAAAAAAGTAATAATATTTAATTAATTCTGGCTGAACACACATGGTTTAATATACTTGGCAATATCATTCTATCACATGATATGATAATTTAATGGAACTTTTTTATTTAAATTGCTGGCAAGTTTATGAAATTATAAAGCAAATAGGCCATGCACTTGGGTGTAATTGACTGTATAAATGTGTTTTATACTATACTGTTGGCAAATTAGCCAGTCCCTGTCACAGAATCAATTATTATCTAGCTGTATTCTGCAAACACAATAGCAGAAATATAGCATTTATAGAAAAAAAACCTCTAAAACTGTTTATCATACATTGTGCATCTTAAACTCAGGCAATAAACATTCATACACTGTATAATCATTTTATGATAATGCTGCTGCCAAATGAGTTCACATTTAAAGATTCCTTGTTGTTGAAGGAATTCCATAAGTGGAAGTGCTGGTTTTGTTTTTATTTATTTTTTCCTCCTCAGATCAGTGAACTGAGTAATACTTATGTCAGTGACTCAAAAGATATAAGATTTGACTATGTCTCTACTATTCAAAGCTGCTTAAGGAACTTGGACATTCAGTTTCTCTTGGTAATTTATCCACTTTAACCCATACCTAATGACATCTTCAATAATCTAAGAACAGTAACAAAAACTAGAAGATGCACTATCCATGTTCTCATATCTGTATCTTTTATGTGTCTCCCCACAAGTAGGCTGACTAAATTATGAACAGTATTTAATGTAACTTCTTGATGGTGTAAAAATAGAAGTGAAGATGAAAACCATCTCACAAAAGGAACTCAAAATGTGTGATTCTTAAAGAATTTGTAAAAAGTGTATTTCTGAGCAAACAACAGTGAAGAAATCTTGACCACCACAACATGAGCATTGTTCTCTATTTCCTCATCCCAGCTGGGTACAGTCTGGGATCAGTAGATGTATGCACTGAATGAACTGTGCATATCCAATCAGTTTGACAAGGTAGATGTAATGGTACCTCTGTTCTCTAGAGAGAAACTGAATGCAAATGTGCAGGCAGGTGGTATAGTTCTACTTATGATTGTTTTCATGTACACATATGTAGGCTTTTAGCCTATGATCTTCACTGTAGGTACAAAGAGAAGGATGACCTTGCCATCCAGGTGCACAGAACTACAGCTTATGTAAACATCCCTCAACTAACTCATGTACCAAAACAGTTCACATATTACAGCAGACTGCATAAGCCCAACAGAACACTGACAGGTTCTTGGCAGCTGAAGCCCACGCTGCTATGACTTCAAGACTGCAGAATCTCAAGCAATATGATTTAAAGCTTGCTTAGGGATGCCTGCACATACCTGTGAACAGATGCATTGTAGATATCCCCAGCACTCTTAATGACATGCAGAAAGCAAGTTGTTGCTCTGCAATTCTTTGAAGCATCTTTACAGCACTTATGTGGGAAAACACCACCATCCAGCTGAGAGTCATCAGAAATATTCTGTTGTTCTAGGGCTCCAAAATCAACACTCTTGGTCTCAGCTCCATTATTTACCTAGACATTATTCTTTCCATGGAACCAAATTACCAATACCAATTTGAAAACAAATCTTACAAAAGGGAAAGTATCAACCATGTGCTTCTGTCTTAGAATTAGCCCCACTGAGGACACTCACAAATGTATTATATATATTCCTTATGAAAACCAACTGTCATCCAGCTAGTAGTCCTCTTAGAATAGTATTGTTTCCTGTGGCTTGAAAGTAAAATGTATTCCTGTATCCTTCATTTTATAAGCTTATATAAAGGTCTTCCCTGACTTTGACTGTTCTTACATATGATGTTCCCAATCAATCAGTTCTAAGTTTCAGGCTCTTATCTAAATTCATATCTGAAGTTTGGACAGAGTACTTACTCTGGATCATATGTTGCCATAAACATTTGAATTGCAAGTCTGAGGTGAATTCTGCCCTCAGCTTCTCAGACAATAGCTGTGGAAAAATAAAAGTAGTTTTTTGTTTTACAGGACCTAATAAAAAAAAACAAACAAAAACAAAAACAAAAACAAAGTGGAAGTTTTCTGTCAAAAACAGAATTTTTTCAAATCTTTTCTCAACCACGTCCTAGTTCCATATCCTTTTTAGCTCTTCTGGATTCTTCAAGGTGTATATTTCTTATTTCTTTATATTATAGTGGATTTCAGTCCTTTTACGTGTCAGTAATGTAATACTGAAGTAAAAAAAATAATAGAGAAACAAACAAACAAAAACAAATAACAAAAACCAACAACAACAACAAAACCAAAAATTGTAATTGTAAGAAGTGGAATAAATATGTCCAGATTGTGGAGCAGTTCAGTCACAACTTAAGTCTCAGGAAGAACAAGTAAATCACAATTACTGAAGGGTAAATTTTGACTATGTGATTCTATACCAGGAACCTTGGAGGTAATGGCAAGACCCTGTACTTTAATTTTTCAACTGTTCTGTTTTATTTGATAATGAGAATGGAAAACAGCTTACCATTGTCAATTTTGCTAAGCATGGTTAGTAATTCTTACTGAATAATTTGAAAGTACAGGGTTGAAAAAACATACTGTGACTTTATTATCAGGAAATACAAATAAGTGACATGAGAGCAAAATAGATGTATGCAAATGTAGGATCTATATTTCAGATTTTTCTTCTGGGACACAGAAATGAGTTCCATGGGAATGAATGATTGAATTAAAAATACTATTTTCAAATGGCACAGCACTCAATTACAACAACAAACAGCCAAACAAACAAGGAGAAGAAAAAAGAAAACAAAAAGAAAACAACATAAAATGTTCACTGTTTCATTTAATAGAAAACAGTGAAGAAATGAAAGTAAGGACTCAATGATAATTACAGAGCTTGGTCAAGAAATTTTTCAAGGAAAGGAAATGAAAAATGCAAAAAGTAGACCAATAGGCTCTTCAGAACAACCTTTAGATCATTCTGGGTCAGATGTCCTGGCTGTGCACCCTCTCAAACTTTTGTGCACACCCAGCCTCCTCATTGGCAGGGCAGCATCAGAAACAGAAAAGTCTTTGACTGTGTAAGCACTGTTCAGCAGCAAGTGATATAGCCTTTTGATATCAACACTAGTTTTGTTGTAAATCCATAACTAAGCTCTGTACAAGCTACAATGAAGAAATTATCCCAGCTAAAATCATGACAGAAACATAAAATCCGCTTTTCATAGAGATGTGATCAAATTCTGAGATATAAAAGTTTGTCTTTCTTTGAAAATAGGAAAAGAAAAAACAGACTATTTATGGGCGCATTCAACTTCAATTAGTTCATGTTCTGTTTATGTTTCAATGCTTAAACAACTGCCTATGAAATTCTGCTTTACTTTTTCCTGTATTTAAATGAGTGGGAGTGTTATAAATAAAATATTTTTCAAAGAGGTGAATAAATAAATTGGTATAATTAGGTGTCAAATTTAAGGTGCCCACTGCTATTCTAGACACGTTTACATAATTGCAAGGGCTAAAATAATTGTAATTATTTGTCAAGATTTCTTCCATTAAGGTTGATAGTTCCTTACTTTGTATAGCTCACTCTAAGTATTTGTTTAGAAAATATTCTAAATTCTGAGGATAAAATGACTACACATGATCCAAAGTCTTCAAAAGCAAATTAGCAGACAAAAATTTACCACCCTTGAATTCCAATCCAATATTTTGTCTAGTATTCTGAAATAGTACTTCCACGCAGAATCCAAACTCTGTACATGTTCAATTTCTTCTAAAAGACCTGTGCTTGACATGCAAGTAACTGCTTCGTGAACTGGAAAGTCTGAGCATTTCTACTTTAATAGAGAATGTATGATTAAAGAAAAATCCCATGAGACCAGGTCATTCTTTATTTTCACTAGTTCTTTTTACAAGTTGAATTGTGATGTACATGAATACTATAATACATTCACACAGATATCAAAAAGCAGAGTATTAAACCTTGTTCAGAGAATATGAGTTTTAGACTATTGGCGTAGAGATGCAACTCAGACTCAGGTTCAGACACTGTATGACAATAAGTATGGTGAATATCTACGCTTGTGCTTATCAAGGAAGAATCTATCTGGATATCTTAAGTGCAAATGTTTTATGCCAAAGAAGAAAACTGCATTATTTAGCTTAGATGAATTAATATAAAGCATTATTGCAGCACAGTTCCAATAGTGTAAGATATTGGAAGACATACATATGAATAAAAGATTTTATAAAGTTTCTATGACTCTTTAAAATCAGTGGGAGAAATTATTCATTCCCTATTTATGACCTTTATTGCCCTTATATTTTCTCCTTTTCCCCTACACTTAAGCCTCAAAATTTCCCTGTTTTTCAAATTAGAAGATAAAATTATCAAGTGATCTTTGCTGCCAAACTAGCAATCTCTTCCTGACAAGGCCTCTGCCCAGCCACTTGTCTTCTGCCCAGCTCCCTGGCCTTCAGGGACCAAGTAGCCCCTGCAGCTCCTTGACACTACACATGCATAGGAAAGCTTCAGGATTTCTACACAGGATTAAAAACAGTTCTTATAAGTCTTCCAGATTAGACAGAAGACCTAGCATGGATCTACATGATTTTTCCCAGGTGAAGATAATAAGAACTTTGCTGTGTAAAATGAAAAGTTGTGTATTGCTATTGCTCCAAAGACTTTTTTCCAGCTGTCGTATACTTAGAAATAATAAGGGGATCCATTATTAATGGGAAATATTTTAAAAAATAGGCACAATGTAGACTTCCACAAACACAAAGTTTCAACTTCCTTGTCCCTGTTTAACCAGACAAAACACTATGATTTCATACTTTCAATTTTTCCTAATATGTAATCATAAAACTGTTAAGTTCCCTGGGGCAGAAACACTCTTTCATTGTATTTTGTGGAGTACCTTGTAAAACGGGACCACACTCTCATGTGGTCCGCAGGGAGTACTGTGGCAAAATGAATAAGCAATGCTTTCAGAAAACACATCAACCATAGAACAAGATGCATCACCTACTTCACAGAGGAAAATTGCTAAAAATGTCAACAGGATAAACTTTCGTGAACAACTAGCAGAAGGTAACTTCAAAACCAGTAGGACAGTCCCCTTTGGTGGAAAAATATACTCTAAAGAACTAGAAAATTGCATATATTTTTATGTGTTATAAAAGGTAAGGTGCAGCTTGCAGTGGTTGATTGTTAAAACAGTCAATATTAAAAAGGAGACATTTCTGTTTTTTGTATAATTATTACTAATATAGATTAAAATATGAAGATTGTAAATATACATTTATCAAAATAAAATTTGAATTAGTATGTTGTCTGTAAGCATTTCAAAATGTTCTATACATTTTATCAGTATTTTTAAAATTATATTTAAGAAAGAAGTTACTATAAAAAAGCGGTTTGCAATATCAAGTAGTTCATCTTTGTCAAGTTTTCCCATGTGAGTAATAAATCCTTCCCATTTGCCAACTCAGCCAACAGATATGCTTGACTGATTCAGGAGAATTGATAGCCTCTTTGTAAAAATCTATTACAGAGCAGATCAGCGTGTCCATAGTTTCAGGGTTCTGCATCAACTCTTTATCTTCTTCTGAAATGACCTCACTTGTAAATGAATCACGAATTTCATAAGATATTTTTCCTCTAAATTATTAAGTAATAGCTTGCATTAGGAAATAGTGGAACTCTCCACTCTTCAGAATGACCAAACTGTGATGATTCTTAGTTCAATATCAATCTCTTTTATGAAAGTATTAAAAACTAGTAACTCAAATCTAGCTTACATCAAAACAGCCCAAGTACTAAACAGTATGTTGTCTAAAACACTGAATAGTATCACAGATTAAGCATAACGTATTCATTGCCAACAAAAAACCTTTACTGGATTAGAGTTTCAACTTGATTTCTCTTAGCTTTAGCACTGTCTTCCCAAACTCCTTATAGAGTATAGATAAGATTGCTTCCTAAACAGAATATTGAGCATTATGAAAAAGGGGATCTGATTTTTTAAAATAAGTGAGGATACCAAAAAAACAAATGCAAAGACATGGAATAAATAGAATCTACTATTGATAATTTACTATAACTAGGAAAGCATAAAGTCCTGAAAGGGCAACCTCTGATGACAGGAAGTCATTGGCATTTTCAGCTGTGTTGGCTTTATCACATGTACTTTACTTAGTAAGTGTGACGGACAATTCATGTCAGGGATTTTGATGCCATTCAGGCTGATAGGATTTAGAGGTATGATATATCTTTCTTGCTTCAATTGGGAACAAAGTGTACAAAGAAATTGCATGGCCACACTGTTCAAAGTTAAATGTAGACCAGAAGAGAAAAAAAGTTAATGTGCCTCACTGCAGTATTTGCTCTTAGCATGCAGTTGCAAGCTTTGAAAGTCCTGTTTAAGTATCTCTTTTTTAAGATAAATACCTATTAAGTAATGTATATGCACAAGCTGAAGTGTTAAATGGTTTGTTGAAACCTATTAGAGTACACAAGATGATAAACATAAATTATAGCTAATATACTGCACCAGTGATTTTTAAACATAAAAATTACTGACACTGTAAAAACACACTTGAGTCATCGTAGCAGCATAATAGCACTAATCCATGTTTATCCAACCGTGTACTTTTCAAAAACAACACAAACCTCTAATAAATGCTTTGGCTTCACCTTGACAACTTATATGGGTTATTGCCTCGTTCATGCCTGGATAACCATGTGTTATGACTTAAATGTTCTTTAATATCAATTTATGCCTTGAAGAAAAAGGATTGAATAACATAGTGTACATATGGTTCAATTTATTACAGCAAAACAATCATTTTAGTTTGAAGATATTTTCTCATGGTGCATATCATAGAAATCTTATTCAATAGAGCTCTCAATAAACCAGATTTTTTATGTCACAATAAATGAAACTAAGGCAGCTAATTGTTGCTAAGATTCTAAATAGATGAGTCTATTTGGCTTTCTTGTCAATCAAGAAATAAATTCCTTAACACTTGTATTTCTGGATTCTAATGTCTCTAATTGGATTTTACACTATCTGATTAACGATGTAGTTTATAGACTACTGTAAAAAAATCTGATACTTAAAAAGTGAAAGAGGAAATTGTGGGTTGTCAGCATTTATGGAAAAGGCCAAGACAACATTGAGTAGTTTAGTACTTTTGCAAAATGGCAACAAGAATCGTAAAACCCGGTCAATCATGCCTCCTTTGTGTTAATCTTGTTGTGTGTCCATGACACAAAAAAAGACCCCAGAGTTCTCTCAGGAAGAATACTAAAATGTCTGTACTGAAAATGAGTTTCAATTTAAGAAAATTCNAGGAAGGAAGGAAGGAAGGACAAAAGAGAGAGATCTAACTTTCAGTTTAGAACCTCAGCATATAGGCTTGAAATACAACTAATAGACTGGTGGTGAATAAAACTTACAGAAACAGTTACAAGCATATGGCAAAAAGAATGCAGCAAAATGTTCTTGTTACTCCTGCAGGACTAATTTTTCTACTGCCAGTCTCATTTTCATGAGCTTTCCACATATTCAAAATATATTTCTGAATACCTTTTAGACAAACAAACAAAAAAACAACTGCAATTTATGAAGAAATTCCAATCTTACAATAGTTGTGGCTATAAGAATGTCTGCTGCTATGAAGACTTTTATAAGGTGAAGCAGTCTGCATATAAACTTTAGTGGAAAAAGCAGTGGCAGTGCTAGAGCTCTTGTTATAATGAAGAATTTCACAACTTTCAATTTTTAAACAATGAACATATTGTGAAATATTCACCTTTACGTTACAAGTTTATCTTGCATGCTGTCTGTGAATAAGTAGATTTGGAAAAATTGAAAAAATAGTTCAGCTATTCAGAGGAAAATAAACTTTTGGTATTTCCCACCTCAGAAAGAGCCTTGTAATACAAATTTGAAATGACAAATTATCAAAGTGGGTAAGATGAAACTTCAATTGAAACATGAAACATGGCCCAGTTTATTCTGTAAATAAAAGGTTTGATTATCTTAAAAAGGACAAGGTGACTGGGGGAGATTCCTGAGGGCCTGAGGAATGTAAATGTCACTCCTATCACCAGGAAAGCAAAAACAATAATACAAGTATCTATGGCTCATTCAGAGTCAGTTGGATATTTGGGAAGGTGGCAGAGCTAAAACTTCTGGAAGCCCAAAAATATTAAGAGTTAGATTATTAGGAAAAGTCACCATGGATTTGTAAAGAGGAACTCATACCTTATCATCCAGATAGTCTCCCACAATGAGATGACTTCCTAGGTGGAATAGGGAAAGTAAAGATGATTTATCTAGACTTTACTGAGGTATTCAACACTATCCCACAATGGCATCTTCATAGACAAACTGATGAAATATAGATTAGATAAAAGCATGGTGATTTGAAATGACAACTGCCTGGGTTTAGAGGGTTGTAATCATCTGTCAGAAATCCAACTAGAGTCTAGTCAGTAGTGGTGTATTCGATATGTCAATACTAGGGCTAATACTGTTGAGCATCTTCATAAATGACCAAAGCGATGGAGCAGTGTGCACCCTCAGCAAGTCTGCTGATGAAAGAAAATTGGGAGGAGAGGATGATGGGTGTAATAAGTATACTGCCAGTACAGAATAGCCGTGTTGACACTCTGAGGAACCTGAAGAAATGAATAAACAGGAAGAACGTGAATTTCAGCAGATAGAAATGAAAAGTCCTGCACCCAGGGAGAAGAAAGTCCATATAGTACATGCTGAGAGTCACCAGGCAGGAAAATCAGTTCTTCAAAGGAGAGTCTGTTGTCCTAACAAGAAGAAAGTGAGTAGAACAGTAGCCAGAATTGTAAGTTTGTGGTAATGGTGACAAACAGTAACTTCAGCTGCCTTAGGAAGAGTATTCCCAGCAGGTCAAAGGAGGTTACTTTTCCTGTTTGAGCAGCAGTGTGAGTTCACACCTACAGTAATGGGTCCAAGCCTGGAGTCCTTAATCCACAAAGAGCACGAACATACTGGAGTGAGTTCAGCAAAGCATCACAAAGATGTTGGAGAATATGATGTACAAGCAGAGTCTGAGAGTGCTGAAACTGTTTATCCTGGAAAGGGCTCAGGGGAAACTTGTAAATGTATATAATACCTGATTGGAGAGAGTAAAGAAGATGAAGTTGAATATAGAACTCTATACTCTTCTCTTGGAGAGGGTAAAGAAGATGAAATTGAATATAGATCTCTATACTCTTCTCAGTAATGCACCTTGAAAGCATGAGAAGCAACAGGTATATATTGAAATTCAAGAAATTCCACTTAAAAATGAGCAATGCAAATTTTATTATCAGGTTGATGGGAACAGGTTGCCCACAGAAGCTGTAAAACCTCTGTTTTTAGAAAAAATCAAACTGAAACAGACACCGTTCTGAAAAATTTTCTTCCCTGACCCTGCTTTGAGCAGGAGATTGTACAAGAAGGCCTCCAGATGTCTTTGTAACCTCATTGATTCAATGTTCATTGATTCTGTTTTGAACTAATTAGTTCTGATACTTATTCATGCTCACTTGGAAGACTTATAACCCAGTTTATACACAAAAGGATTTAGAATGTGTTGAAATTTTATCTAAAACTTCTATGCCTACACAAGTTTCTAGGCATAAAGTTCCATATTTTAAGGTTTTCTTCCAATGATTTCGAAGGAGTACTTGGCAAAGAGATAATAAGTTCAGTAACTTAATAGTATTAAGTTATATAAGTAAGTTATGAGTAATAAGTAATAATTTCCTAGCAGTACAACACTCACAGGAGCATTAGCTTTTCATGAGTATCAACAATTAAACTCAAATTTTGAAAAAAATATGATTATGTGAGCTAAGATTTTGGACTGAGGAAATACTAAGTTGAGACTGAACAACCAGTGCAAACTTTTATTTGCAGGCAAGGTTATGGCCTGTGACAATGATGAAGCAATCCAGATCTTCTTGTTCCCTGTTAATTTGTGGATGTGAGTGCCTAACAATTATTAAACTAGTCTGTAAGAATCAGGACAGTTGAAGTCCTACAGACCCTTTGTTTGTGTACTCTGCCTTTAAGCTATGATTCAGGCATGTGTCTATAATTTCTTGAATGAGAAACCATTCACCACAGACAGGAGGAACTATTGCTAATTCCTGCTTGTTTTTCTTGAAAAAAATCAAGGCTATAACTTCAATATCTGTATTCCATGCACATGCAGATCCAGTTCCCTGAGCCTTCAATACATTTTAGAGTAAGAAAGAAACTGAAATGCTCTGTTTGCAACAATGGAGGAAGCATGTTTACCAGCGACTATGTGCATGTACCCTAGTTAATGAAATACAAGTACTTTCAGATGAAACAACCAGAGTACATTCAGTTGAAACCACCAAATTTATTACTTACTTAAAATACTGAGCTAAAGATTCAATACATTCTAAAACTCTCTGTGAATAAACTGCATAAGTTTTTCAAGTAAGCATGAATAAGCATTGTAACTAATTAATATAACCGCATCACTGAAATCTGGTTTCTAACAACATCTGGAAGTCCTCTGCTATAAGCTTCTCCTCAAAGCAGAGTCAACCAGAGAATGCTGTTTCAGATGCCAGTTGAGCTTGGACATCTTCAAGGACAGAGGTTCCACAAGTTCTCTGGGCTACCTATTCCAGTGCTGAATATATTCTGATGTATTATTACTCATAAACTTAATACTGAACTATTGTTTCAAAGGTCAGTGAAGACCCTTTTGTTACATATATGGTAATATTCCATTACTTGAGGTAAAACTACACAACAGCAATTTCTAAAAGTAGTATAAAATCTATGAGTCAATTCCAATTTTTTTTCTGGAAATTCATCAAGCTCCTCTAATAAGAGATAGTACTGGGATACTTCACAGTCTTTGTTGGAGTGATCTTACAAAAAAATACAGTTACTCATACTGTACAGTGAAAATGAACTTCCATGATCATTCAAGACCAAAAAAATGTAAGAAACAAACTGGCTCTCTGAGACATGACGATCACTTGAACCAATGGATTGCATTTTTGCTCCTTTTCCACGTACCGCATCTCATGCAATTTGGTTATTCCTTTTGAAAAGAGAAAGGGAAGCAAGTATTTAACCAGAGACGTCAATAGGAAAACATGGAAGAGAAGACTGTAAAATAACATATTACCTGGAATCAGCTTAAGTGGAGGACATAGTAAGGAAAAAGTCAGATGCAGCACAAGGTAGGGCAAGCTGTTGCAGTCCTACATTTTGCTGAGATCATTTTCTGTCCCTGCAGATAAACATCTTGTAGCCAGCCATTCTGTACAATATAGTACCCAGAATTTACATGCTAAAGACTACTTTCAAAACAATAAATAGAAAATTGTAGTGAAAACAGGACATTTTTAGGTCTGTAACAGAATGGTAACAAGCTGCTCTGTCCTGTCCCTGTTGAATCGCTACATTTCTGTAGATATCCTTTTTCTCTTTAGAATAGATTTGTAAAACAATTTTGAATTTTAGAGAAATCTGAGTTATAAATGAGAGTGTTAACAAAGCCCACATAAAAGCTTGCATTTCATGTTTACTTGTTTTAGAAGACCAAATTATTATTGTATCAACAAGATTTTTTATGCATTTATAAAATATAAGATTTTATTTGCTACTATTTCCTAGCATTTTGTTTTAAATAAATTAATTTTTGTTACTTGTATAATTCCTTTTCTCTGTGTAACATACAAAAGTTTTCAACAGAAGAGTTTCTTATTACTTACTTGAAACTGTGAAATATCATTTTCTGGAAATACTTCCTGAAGTTACTTTCCCACCTAGCATTTTTCTGAACAATCATTCCCAGACTGTACAGCTCATGAGTGTCTTACTTTAAAAGGAAGATGTATCTTTTGACTGGTTACATTTCAGCCTAGGAAAAATAGCTGCTTCTAATTTTTATTTAGAATGGTGTGTATATATATATATTTTTTTTTCTGCTTTCCTTGACTAAAAGTGAGCCAAGATCATAAATAAAGAAGTCTACATACATCTTTATTTGTGCAAAACATGTAATCAAATTCAGCATACTACTGAATTTTTAACTCCATTGTAAATACTTTTCTCACACAAGCACTTACCAATATTAGGGTTGAAGCAGGTGTGTTACTCTAGATACAGCTGTTATACATGACAGAAGGCATAAATAAAACACATTTAAAAAAAAAAAAATATAAAAAGATAAAAGAAAATAAAGAAAAGCCAGTGAATTGTTCCACAGCTGCAGAGGATGTCAGACAAGTTTCTGAGAGCAAGAAAGGGTGGAAGTCAAAATTCAAGGTATACTAATTCAGGGAAGAAATTTCTGATGATTTAAGGAGTGTATGTTATCTCCATACTACTATCACTTTGAAATGTCCCCTCCTAGGATCTTAGCTACACAGTAGACATCTTGAATAATCTGTTGGGGTAAGACCAACAGCACCATAAGTTTCATATTTTATGCTGCCTAACTAGTGGCATTGTTCAGGAGCAGTCATTTCTTACTCAGGTAAAATCACTTGCTGTGAGTAGTCTGCCAGATGGGCATTCTCACAGAGCTACAGTGAAAAGCCATATTACTTAAAGTCTGCTACATGCAAAAAGTTCTGCTTTAAAACATGCAAGTACTGCTGTAATAAAGGAACTAACTGGTTTTGCTGAACAATCAATGACCTCTAGCTTAGGAACCAATAGAGTTTACTGGTACTGAGCAGGTAGCTTAAGTTTTTACTGGCTTGTGGTAAATAGAAGTTATTGCAGTAGTGTAAAGTACATTCTTCTTAAATTATTCTGATCTTCCACATTTTAATACCGCTTTATCTAAGAACAGGTCACTGAAACTTCAGATTTAAAAAATTCAATTAACATGCTTCCAGTTCTTTCTTCTCCATCTACACTGCGTGAAAGCTCAAATTTGAAATCAAACTCTATTTTAGTATTTTAAGATTATTTAAGGTAATCCCATCTGCTTACCTTGATAGATGTTTTCTGTATTTCTGTATTTATTTATTTATTTTCTGTAACTTTTGTAAAATACTTAAACATTTCAAAGGGTCATATACAGTCACACCACTTTCATTCAGAAACAAAGTGCTCAAAGGAAACATTAAAATTAAGGATTCCCTTTTCCCTGAAAGGGCAAGGAGCAGAGAGGGATCAAAATTTTGCTGGCTCTATGTTTGGAGCATTGACACGGACTGAGCCCACACAGAGCTCTGAACCCTAGGTAAGAAGAGTAACTGTCTGTTTTAATATATTGGTAGCATTTATTTCTGTGAGTAGTAATTTTGTTTTGGATTCAAGAAGTGGAAATATATTTAAAATGGGTACTTTATTGTCTTGCTGCTTGGAGTATATTTTAAATCAATAATGAAGCTCTTGAAAGTAAAGGGTTAAAATAGAAAGAACTGAACTAGGTAGACAGTCAGGTTGTAACAGGTGAAAAGTCCTTTTAGTACTGTGGCCAGTCTTGGCTTCTTTGAAGAGAAGTCCAAGAAACAACATAAGTAATACATTCCTTCCATAGTATAATCTGCTCCCTTTTGGCAGTAGGCTTGCTTAGAATTTGTGTAATCAGAGAGCTCCAAAGTCCTTCAGTTATGGAGCAGAATGCATATTTCTTCAATATTTAACTTTTTTTATGCCCATTATATTACAAGCCTCTTTACTTTCCCCCTCACAGTTCTTACTCACCCAGGCTTTAGAGGTCCGACCTACTGATTAAACAGGCTACATTGCATGTCTTTGGCTTTTTGTTGTTGCACCGGATGAACTGTTCCAACAAAAATTGTTCTTGATTTTTCCTCCTATTTCTTTTAGAATATGAGGGCTGCTTTGAGAGCAGTGCTTTCTATTTATTATACTGGCCCATGACATCAGAGGCAAACTTTGGCGTTGCAGTAGAGGCTGAACCTTTTCACCAGTATTGTGTTACATTTTGTTGCTGTGCCACAGGTGGCAGCAGAAGGGCAGGCTGATAAAGTTGTGCCTGACATGGAAGCATGTATGAAAGAAAGGGGTGGAAATAAACTCCTCCATGCATAAAAAAATGGCTTGTTCATTGCTGATGAAAATGCATTGCCAGTGTTGTTAACTTCTGAAAAACAGAGTTTTATAGTTGAGATTTTTTTTCTATCGGTGTTAGTAGGCTCCTTGAATCTGTTATAGTTTCCATAGAAATAAATAAGAGGTATTACATTCGGAGCAAACTTCATATTTTATAACACGCAATTTGATTTATTCTTTAACTCAAGCAAGAATCTTTCATTTGCCAAGAACAGCATTTGGTGATCTAATGACTTACTTTCTGAGTAATAATCACTCTACATATGTGTACATAGAAAGATTTCCACATTTTAAAATATTGTTATTTTTTTCAATAAGGGATTTTGCTGTCATTTTTTTAATTATCAGCAAATGACTAACAAGATTCTTTGGTATTTTTTTTTTTCAATTGCATATAACTTTTACAATCTTGAATAAAAATGTCTTTAGAAAACTTTTTTTCCAGATTTTTCATATGTTCATATTATTTCCTGATTTTTCATATTATATAGCAATACATTCAATATGCAAAGCATGTGCTGTCCTGATTATAAAATAATTTTGTTTTGATATCAGCCTAAATATATCTCATNATGATCCATGGAGCTGGAACCTTAACTCTTTAACTCCCAATACACCACATGATGTTATGATGTGGAATACCAGTACCAAAAGTCATAAAACCATGACATAGATACAGAGAAATACTGTGAAGAAAATAACATTTGCAACAATTGAAGTTAAAGTAAGCAGAGATTTTAAAGGTGGAAAATGTTTAGAGGTATTGAAAGAAGAAACAAAAATGTGAAAATTAAGGATACTTTCTTTTTCTATATTTTAAGTATTTTATTTAAATGATAGGTATTCTATCTATTTCTGTTAAACATACACATATATTTAGAGAAGCTGGACCAACTTTACTTATTTTTAATAAGAAAATTATGACAGTGGTTCTGAGCCTCGTGTATATTTGAGCAACTCAGTTTTCATTTCTGAGTTGTGCAAGTACTGATGATGCAGGTGCTATTTCCTCAATGTCTAGTCTACTGGGGGGCAAATAATTACAAAAGTCTAGTGGGTGTCTGCAAATGCTTGTCACCATGCCACCTGAAATCTTCATACGCTTTTGTTATTCATTAAGTACACTGCAGAAAGCAGAAATGTGACTTATTGCACACTAATGCATTTAAAAATATCTAATACTTCTCTATGTTCCTGTGTTGTTCTATTAATAATTTTACTTATAGCATGTCTTAGGAACTCATAATAATTTTCTCACTTTGGACAGTCTTTCTCTCCTGGAAAGAGTCCTATGGAGGGCTACAAAGTTATTTCCTACGACGAGGGGAAACAGGCACAAACTGATGCATAGGAAGTTCTGCACTAATATGTGTGGGAACTTCTTCACAGTGCAGGTGACAAAGCACTGGCACAGGCTGCACAGAGAGGTGGTGGAATCTCTCCTGGACATATTGAAGAGCCACCTGGACACCTACCTGTGCAACCTAGTCTAGGGAGCTGCTATGGCAGGGGGGTGGACTAAGTGATTTCTAGTGGTCCCTTCCAGAACCACAGTTCTGTGATTCTGCTACAGTGGTTTTACATGTAGTAACTTATATACTGTTAATTCTACTACAAATACTTCAAAAGCAGTAGATAATGCATTTGCTAAATTCTAGAACTACTTTATGTTGCTTCCCACCCTCTTCCCCTCCCCCACCATCCCATTCT
>VXAB01004318.1:183-50451 GCA_013399175.1 Odontophorus gujanensis | reverse complement strand
AAAAAAAAAAAAAAAAAACTCACAAACTTTTCTATTCCCATCTGCAAATATCTGATGTATCAAACTTCCGTAGGTATTTTAAAAAGATACTCTGATTTTGTTCAGGAATAAATATTTTATGTAGCAACATATAATATAGAAGGTTCTACTTCCTTTAAAACCATTATCAGACAAAGAAGGGAAATATTAAATCACTTATAGAAATTACATGTTAGTGTCTTTAAATGAATGTAAATATATAAGATTTTTGATGGATGAAAAATACACAGTAAAAAGAAAATATGACTAGTAATGGTACAGTGGAGTGGATGATGGGGACTTAAGTAGTTTCTTGATGGGGGCTTGGGTAGTTGGAAATGAGCAACATTTCCATGATGCTTAAGGGAAAAGTAGATGATTCACTTAGTTGGTATGGGTTATTTTGTCTGAAAAGACACTGTTACCATTTAGCAAAGTGCCCTTTCATAAGGTCAGTTCTAAAACATTAGGATTATTGCTCTTGATTTATGCTTTTATTGTTTTCTGCATAAATGAAGCTATGGGCTCTTTCTTCCAGTTAGTGTGCCACAGCTTAATTAATTTTGGAAATGGAAGAAGGTACAAGAGAGAGCTGATTTTAATGCGCTGTACTAACACTATTACAGATTGACTGAAAGTAGTTATTAAAAATAAGAATAGGGCTTGTTACGTGCTTTGGAAATACTGTAACAAGTAAATCCATTAAATCCAGACTCAGTCACAGTTTTTATGATCTTTGCTCACCAGCATATAGCTGCTTTAGTGTAGGAAAAATTATGAGTTTTGGTTCCACACATTAAAAAAAATTGTAGAACTAAAACTCCTGCCTACAAATGACTTCTCCATTTTGGAATCTAACATTTCACTTATTTCTAAGAGAGGGATTGCAGTTAAAATTTTGCATTTTGATGGATCTGCTTTTCAGTGATTACTCCATGGACAATAGTATCTCCTCTTCTATCTTACACCAGTAACACCCTAGTGCCCCAGTTAGATGGCCATTGTGCTAGGTATACTATATTCATGTATTTTCGAGAAGTGTGCATTTTCCTATAGACAGAAAAATGTTGGAAAGGTGAGAAGGAAATAACATACCAACAGGAAGGATATGTATGAATATCAAGGACAGTTAATGGCAGAAAAAGAAAATAAAAGACTATCAAATTAGGGAACCTGGGGAGTCCACTACTACTACTACACATGTCCAAACCCATTGCAGTCATATCTTGCTTTACTTTGTCTGTGATATCCTTTGAGTTGGAAATGTAGGGAATTACCAATTTAACATCTGTTTTGAGCCACTACTGTTTTGCATGAATTTATTTCTTGCATTTCCTTGTGCACTGGAGAGGAAATTTACATCTTGCTGGGAAGAATGAGGGCCAGTATGAGAGAAAAATGTGCTTGCCATGACATAGAGGATGAAGGCATCAGTTAACATTTCAACTAACAGTGTGAAAATGAATATGCAAGCAGATTTAAAAGCCTTGAAGTAGGTTCTAAAGAGAATTAAGCAGTAACAACACATCATCAGAAAGCTCATGTGTGAAGTGCTTATCCACAGAGAGAGAATGTAATATGCCATAACAAAAAAGAGATAATAAAAATAAGTGATCAACACATGGTTTTCTGTCTGCAGAAAAAATAAGGTAAATACAGATTTGCACAGAAAGGAAGGAAAAAAATCTGTACTGACTCACGGATAATATATGCAAAAGAGAAAAGCAATTTTTATTTAGAAAATGAATTAATTCTCACAGCAATCAAAATTTCATATGCACAGTGGCCAAAATAAAGCTGGATGCCAGCAGCTATTGAGTGTGTTATGTAAGACACTCAGACATTTCCTCTTCTAAGCCATGTAAATTCTCATACTCGTTTGAATACTGATCAGGCTCTTGGAAAAAGAAAAAATAAAAGGAAGAAAGAAAAAAAAAAGAAAAATTAAATTAAAATTAATATTAAAGTTAAAATTAAAATTAATTACGTATTCTATAATCCCTTGCCACACTAGGAATCCAAGACCTTTCNTAATTATACAAAAGTATTTTAGAACTCTTACCACTGATACCTCTGTGATGGAGGTTAGTAAAATAGAAGGAGTAAATAATTAAAAATATGTAATAAATAATATTAATAAATTACTTAATCTTATACTTTGTATATTAAAATAAGCTCTGCAATCTTAAAATGGAGACTGCTGCCTCAAATTATTTTCTGGTGTAGATCCAGATCAGCTCAAAACCTGTTTAAGATTTATGTAAATCCACACACTGTTTTGTTCACTTTACCAAGAAATTGTGGCTCTGGTTTCTGAGTATAAATGAATGCAGTTGTGCTGGAAGAAAAAAAAAAAAAAAACAGGAAGCAAAATAAACATTATATGCTCTGCTGCAACGTTAGGCATCTTCAGTATGACCTTTATTTTATAGTCAAAGTCCTTCAGCTTGATGATCTTAGGAATTCTAGTGTTTACCAGAAATGATTATGCAATAATTTCTCTTGACAGTGAAATTGTAAATATCTGGATATAAGAAAGAATGCATATACTTCACTATTTCTATATACAGTTTGTGCACAGGTATCAGCATCACCTGTTGCTAGCATTCTATATATTAAATTCCTGTTGATTTCAAACCTTCTTCGTACTTACAATACATTCTAAAGTTACACTATTGAATTCTAGTCTGTCATTAAAATACTAATTTCTGTCTGTTCTAACACAATTTTTTATGACAGTCATGATAGAAAGTTTATTTGAGAACCTTGAGCAGTTGCTGTAAAACTGATCTATCATTCATAGCATCAGCAATGCAGTCTCCTATGAATGCACAATAAGAATCAGTTATCAAAATAGATGTATGTCTTGAGTTTCAGAAAAATTTTTTTACCAAGGCTTACAAAAATGGAAATACGTATGTTCCTCGACATCATTTTAAAGGTCATAAAATACATTTATCACCTTTAATATCTTTTACGTCTCTTTAATTAAATTATATTATTCATGACTTTTTTTTTTTTTTCACTCCTCAAATGAAATTCAGGGAGGTATAATGAATACTATTTGTAAGGGCAGAATTACAAGATTATTGCAGTATATGCTCTTTGAACTCTACAGCTTTGAAGGTGAGTGAATAAATTTTCCATCAATTGTATTTATAATTATTATTGCTGTATTACTTTAGGAAACTGAACTTCTGAACTGTATCTCAGTTTTGACTCAGCACATTTACCAAATATGTTGGCTTCAGTAAGGATATAATACTCTTCAACAGAAACACTGAGAACAGCCAAAAGATACAGTTGTTAAGAGCTTGTCATGGTTCTGTCACCAGCTGCTGTGGTCATAGTCAGGGCAGCACAGGGACAGAAGATTTTACCTCAGGACGTGTGTTCTTCCGAGGGGCTGGGTGGCCAATTCTAGTTCCAGTCCCTTGCACATCCTCTCAAGAGGAGAAGAGAGAAAATGTGAACTTTCTGTTGCATGTTTGATAGAAGATCATTTAAGAGGGATTATGTTAGTGAGAAAGTTCTAAAATATCATAGAAAACTATTACTAACTCCCCAATTTGTTTGATTTGGTCAGTTGATAAAGTCCTCATCAAGAAGCATGAACAGTATCCTCCCTCTCTCTGCTTAATAGCTTCCCTTGGAAAACACACAGGGAAGCAGAAGCTGCTATATCTAAAATATAAGTTAGCAAGTCATGCAAGTACAAATATGACTTATGTTTAATATCTTTATTGATGATCTTGACAAGGGAACTGCATACACTTTCAGTGAGTTTGTATATGACCTCAAGTTGGGAGGAAGTGTTAATCTGTTTAAGGGTAAAGAAGGCTCTACAGAGGGATCTGAATAGGTCAGAACACTGTGCTGAGGCCAATTGTAAGAGCTTCAACAAGAAAGAGTGCTGAGTTCTGCACTTTGGACACAACTACCCCAGCTGCTGAAGGGTCTGGAGCACAGCACTTATGAAGAGCATCTGAGGGAAATAAAATTATTTCAGAGGATGCTTGGGGAATCTTTATTTCTCTCTACAGTGACCTAAAAGGAGGTTGAAGCGAGGTGGAGGTCAGTCTCTTCTCCCAGGTGACTAGCAATAGGATGAGAGGTAATTGCCTCAATATACACCAGGGGAAGTTAGGAGAAATTTCTTCTCCGAAAGAGTGGTCAAGCATTGGAACAGGCTGTCCAGGGAAATGGTGGAGTCACTGTCCCTGAAGGTGTTCAAGAAAAGTGTAGATGTAGCACTTAGGGCCATGATTTAGTTGGTAAGCTGCTGAAGGGTTGATGGCTGGACCTTTTGTTATTTTTCAACTTAAAAGATTCTATGATTCTATGAAATATCTAAAAGGGGACGTATAAAGTGAATGGAGCCAGGCTCTTCACTGGCACCCAGCAACAGGACAAGGAGCAATGGATACAAACTGGAACACAGCTCCAGAGAACAGGAGCAGGTTACCCAGAGAGGCTGTGGGGACTCCTCTGGAGATATTCAAAATCCACCTGGATGCTTTCCTGTGCAACCTACTGCAGGGAACTTGTTTTTGCATCATCTTGAGGTTGCCTCTAATCCCTACAGTTCTGTGATTCTGTGTGGCACATACTGGCTTTTAAAATGTTTTCTGTAATACAGAGTTTGGATCATCACATTGTGGATTTAGTGTAGTCTTATCCTATGAGTACTTTAGTTGGATGGATTATCTTATTAGCATTAATCTTCAGTAATTCACTTGTGGAAACCCACCCAAAGGTTTCAGAATTGTGGCATTATTAGTTTTGCTACAAACACATTATGAAATTAATATATAACAGTTCTGATACAAAAATCTGATTCAGTGATGTGTGCCTGAATGTTAGAGATGGAGATACAGTTTTCTAAGTAGAGGAAAATATTTCTGGCAGTTGCACAGGGTACTTTTTGTAGAATGAGTGAATAGTCCAAATCTCCTGACTCACTACTGCATGCTATTCACCCATAGAATACTTGTAATGAGTGGGCAAATTCCATGCACAAATGCAGTTCTACTGATTCTACAACTTCGTAGTCCAAAACAATATAAGCATTAGGAAGGATCAGGCTCAGAAATGATAAATTTTGAAATGCCTTTTATTAGCTTACTGTTTAATCAGTCCTTGTTTAATATTTAACAAAGGAAAATAATTTGAACAATGACATTCATCCACTTCCTTTTATTCCAACTCCCACCAAATCTATTTTGTTACTTAGTAAAATGGATTAACATTATTGCTATGCAGTGCATAACAACTGAAGAAAACAAGCAGACTAGTGCTTAACAATGCGTAGTGAAGGAAGGATATTTCATTTTACTTTAAAATATCTTTTATGACAGCATAATCTGGCACAGCATATTGATTAAACAACTGTTAATACCACATTGTAAAACCCTCAGATTCTTGGTACTTCATAAGGAATTAGCACTAAAACCTCAATTGGTCTTCTATCTGAATATAGTCTTATTGAAGAAAAAATCAAAGTACCATTATTACCTATTACCTGAGATAACTACACAATATGCTGTGCCTATATTAGTACACAGAGGAAAAAATAAGTGAGTAAAATGTTTCTAGTTTTCTGGTAAAAACTACATTTTCTTATTTTTTTAATGCTGATGTCACTTATGAAGTCACTATATTGGAAGAATGCTTTTATGTTGCTTTAGTTCATTATTTTGCGCTGATCTGATCACAAGAACATTATCACTCCTTTCTCTGATAATTAACATTGAACATATGTTAGTCTGACCTTGAGCCTCAGATAGTAGAAAATCTACTTAGAAATTTAATAGATGTTTCTTTACATATCTTATAGCTTGCTTAATAATGCACTCCTCTTTCTCAAAGGCAGTTCTTATTGTAGTTAGAACATGATGAGTAGAGGAGGTAACTACTTTCATTGTTGCTTATCCACAGTTCCATTTGCTGGCTCATGCTTCCATCTGAATCTTTCCAGGTTGCTTTCCCTGGAAGAAGAAACAAATGTGAAAATGAAAAGGAATGTGAATGCATTTTTTTTGAAGCCTCAAAATACTATTATTGAACCATTGACTATTCACGTGTCTTCCTTTAATGTTCTTCTATCAAATCCACATGCTGTAAATGGGAGCCAAACTGATATTCTTGCTTACTTGTGATCAAAAGGGGGGGAAAAAGCTCTGAAGGTTCCTGAATCATATTTATCATATTAATCTCTGAATGCTTACTTTTCATCTCAGTTCCATCATGATGTTGTTGGAAAACGTATGAGTACTCATAGAAAACAGTGATATGAATAAACCAAATTGATAGGATTATTTTAAACAACAGGAAAAAGGGTAGGATATAGAAAAAAATAAGAAATTTTGCAACTAAAATATTTTGAACTAAAGCATAAAATAATTAGTATTGGTTTAGTATTAATCAAGAAATCAGGTTGCTATGTATTTTAGAAACCAAGGCATGCAGGCTTTTAATACAAGCTTGTGAGTCTGACAAGGATCAAAACACATACTTTAAACTGATGTCTGTTTTGCTGAGCACAGATTTGAAAAAGAGCCCTACATGTGTACATTATTACATTTAATGTCAGAGTATGCCATGCTGAGCCAACATTGTCCCTACAAAAAAACCCTTCTATTAAAATATGATAAAAGAGATTGAATGAAAAAGAACTTCACTTGATAGAAAACAGAATTTAGCAACGGTGTTTACCACCACTGGACATTTCCTCACAAGAATGCCAACACTTTGCAAATGGAAAAATATATTTACCTATATACTGAAGAAATATAATAGTAATGCTCCAGATCTGAGGCGACACATTCCTAACACTGGAGAATGTCTGCTGTATACTAAGTATGAACACCATTAAGATATTTTTTGCCTTGGACAATATGTTTGTTTCTGCCATTCCTAGACATATAGATCAGCTGAGGGATTGAACCAAAAGCTACATTAATATCTAGCTACCCTGAGAAATTGTAGAATAGATGACAAAGGTAAAGGAGAAAAGATAAAAGAGCGTATAGCACAGATACTCTTTTTGCTTGTTTCCTTGAGTGGGTATCATTGACAGACAAGCAGTGGAACACCTGTCTGGCCACAGTTTCCTGGGGCACTCTGTAAATACATTACCTAAATGCAGGTGCTGTTAGATTCAGCAATTTCTAGCAGTTTCAAGAGAGTAGTATACAAGGAATTTTGTTAACTCCAAATTGGAGCAGCATAAATTCAAATGTTGTCATCAGCAGAAATTATTTATGTTCAGTAACCTTACACATATATTACTCCCTTTTGTTCTTCTAGCAAACTGGATAATCTGCTAACAGAAATATTCACATGTGGGTGGAAAGAAGGAACAAGCACTGCCAGTCAGCTGGTGTCTTGTGTGAGAAAAAGCTTGCAAGGTTATGGTCACGAGACAAGATATGTGACCTTCCAGACATTTATATATTAGTCATGTTCCTCCAAAGCACATTAAAAATACTGATTTAGAAGGTTCATTTTTGCATCATTATGCTTTTATGAAGATCAGTTCCATATCAAATGTAAGAAATCAATGTATTTTCTACAGAAATGCTGTTTTCTATATACTCGCCTATAGACCTTATAAGAGATGATTATTAAGAATAGTCATTGTGGATTCTAAGTTAGAAAATACAACAGAACTTTACTGAGTCATTTGTTATCTCAAAAATATCACCTAGATGAGCTTAGAAAAATAGCTTAGAAAAATATAAAAGCTCCTACACCCATATGCAAAAATAAGAGAAAAATAAGAGAAGTAATGCATGGAGATTCAGAGGCAGACTATTCCTACAAGAATCCCAGGTCCCAGAATGGAAGTTTTGCTCTAAATTAATGCCAAAAGTTCTTCCTGTTTCTAGTCCATCGTAAATAGTGTAAATGTGTGATGTCTTATAGACACATTTTACTGCTAGACAATTCAAGACAACTGTATAACTGAGACGTAATGAATAGTGTTTTGCTAGTAGGATGCTGAATCTATCCATTAGGAGGCTGACCATATCCTAAGAAAAAAAGAATGGAGAGGCATTATTGGAACATTAAATATTTTCCATTTCTTCCTTTCAAGTTTTAACCTTTTGTTGTAGCTGTTTGTGTATCTGCTTTTCTTCCTACTCGCATCTTTGCCTTTTGAATCCAGATAGAGAGAAATGCATGAGAGTATCTCTCTGTATTGATGTGGTTGCATGTATTTTTATTAGTACCGGTAGCTGTGAGAATGAAATGGGAACTTTTCACTTTAAAACACCAGATTACCTGGGAGAAATATTTAAAAATATACAGAATGAAATGTGATGAAGTGAGAATTCCTAAAAGCTGGGCTTTGAAGCGAAGCCATTTCTGTGTAGAAGTATTGAAGTATTTATGTTGGGGTTTGTGAGTCCAAATGAATCCAGCATGTGAGGAAATCCTTATCTCTCCAAAGTAAATAGTTTGAAGATAGATACTAGTAGAACTAGAAATTTTAGAACAAATTCGTAAGAGCTTTTAGATGTCTGTAAGCTCCTGAGAGAACTGAGGCAATGAAATCCTGAAGGAACATCCACATTTGCTGAGAAAAAAATGCAGTACATTTTATGTTTCATTATTTGAATATGAATAGATAAAGCTAGTCTCAGGATGAATGTTTATAGTGGTAAAATTGTGTAGGAGCTGCAATTGCTTGAGTTTAGTATAAAAATAGGAGTAAAGAAAGCATAGCAATATAAAAATCAGTCATCTGACAGCTGTATTTTTATCCCAATATTGTATTCAGGCACTCTTCTGAGAAAAACAAGTTTATTCTGAGAAGTAATAGATAAAGCTGTGAATCAACTGCTAATTTTTTTAGCCAATGACAATATTGTCTCTTAAATATTTTGCTCCAAATATAATTGTATTCCAAATCAACAGCATTAATTAAAGTGTACTGACACTTTAATTACTCTGTTCTCTACTGCACAAAATTAAAAAAGGGACATAATTCCAAGCTATTTATCCAATATCATTTAGAAGCAACATGCCTTTTGACCTCTGAATTAAACTGCAAAAATCTTTGCATACACAGGATTTTGCAGTTCTGAGTTACTCTTTACATTACATTTCCAGCTGGCTTAGTTTGACACTGAGAAAATGCAACCACTTGTTCAGCAAAAAGGAGATTACCATGAAATTAATTACTGTATGTATTTTTTTGTTGTTGTTGTTGTTTTCCCAAGGAAATTAAAGATTTATGCAACACATTGATTCAATGTAGACCTGAATTGCTATTCTAAAATCTGCTAGCCAGCTCAGCACAAAGCATTTCCATTTATTTTTATTTATATATTAACAAGGAATATCAAGATCAAGATTTTCTTCAGGAATGAAAGTATGTGAAATTGCTTGCAATTTATTTACTTCTTACAACCATATTTAATATAAGCTATCATGCTTACTGTATGTGCAACTGTTAAACACCCAACCAAAGACTTTTCAAAACAACTTTATTTCCATTATCTTTGAAAAACAGTCTAAGTCCTATGAAAGGACTTTTACAATCAAGCCTTATCTCTTAGGGAAATAATTATTTATGGAATTCCTGCTTAAACTCCCTGGAATTCCAGCTTAAAATAAATGAGGATTTATTTTACCAAAAGCAAGATTAAGATAGTTTGCTCAGGGACACATATTTCATGACCAAAAGTAATTGTTTCACAATCATGATAGAGTGAAATGAATTCACGAAAAAGAAGGAAGTTGAAAAAATTAGGGCAGGGAAAAGAAAAATGGCATCTCATATGTTCTGTTCAGCTCACAGAATGTAATCCTACAAAAACTTAATGACACACACAATGACTTCTTGATCATGATAGAATCAGTACTGAAGATGGTCATATATAGGAATTGATTGCATCTACTTTGAAGTCTAAACATTGGTCACATAACAAAATGGGAGATAAGGAGCACCATCTGCACCGCAGCTTATACATGCAAATGAAGAGAAAAGGCATTTGATAGGTAACATTTGTACAGAAGGCTGTAGTTGCATAAATGAGTTTGTGCAGAGGGGATTTCTAGTACAGTAACTGTTATGTTATCACCATTCAGATGCTTGATGTGGAAAGCAGAAAATGTAATGGATGAGCTGAGACTGATTTTAAAAAGACTGCTATGTACAGATTCTTTCTTTTGTGTCTTCCAATCCAGTGCAACTTATGCATGGTCCCAAGAGACTGGCTGCGGCAGAACCGTGTGCATTTTTTGGACACCTGTTTAGTTCAGAGATATCCTTTTTTCTTTTTCATAAAACAAACAAACAAACAAAAACGTCATGCATTTATGCATGTGAAAGCAGCAGCAGTCACTGTTAATGAAAATGTGGACAGATAGAAAAATAAAGGATTTTCTTAAGTGCAGTGCAGATCTGAGTCAAACCTGAACAAATTGATTATGTTCATAAGTTTAATGGAGACTCAGCATCCACTGAAAAAGTCTAGCTGAGGTAAGTGCAAGAACCTGCTTGATCTCAGAGACATCAGAATCAAATAAATGCAACCTTATTTAGTCTTCTGAAAGCAATGTTAGCTCTGGCTGGCCCTGCATTAATGCAATTACATAACTGTTTTGTTTACAAAGATACATTAACTGATTTTTCATGTTTTTGTGGACTTTGGCATCTAAACCATATCTAGTTCCAAACTGATAAAATCTATCTACTGCTGTTCTGTGTTATACTGGCTGTGATTCAACTGGATTGAGTATAACTTCACTTTTCACTAACCCTTGGTTAAGGATTTGTAGGGTTTCAGTACATATTAGTCAGTTTAAAATTCTTGTGCAATTGCTTTGCACAGGCCTTGCCTTTAATGGTAGTAGATCTAGAGCCACTTTTATTTGTTTCTACCTTTTCTGAAATTACTAGTGTACAGAAGTAATATACACATCTAGGAATATATCTGAAACCACAGGTTGTTAGAGTAATTTGTATCTGTGCATGTGTTGTTTGTTTTTTGACTGAAACATTCAGTTATTCAGAAAACTTCATCTTAAGACTACTCAGGGAGACAGCTGTAGGCTGAGATGATCCGCTTGGGCTGTGGTCTAGGTATAGATGTAATAGGCTGTCAGGAGATGACGGACTCCAGGTTTGCTCTCAGGTGATGAGATGAGAAGCAAGAGCCAGACCCAAGAAGGAGTACCTTCACATACTGGTCCTCAGCTTTTCATCCAAGGAGAATTGCATCAAAGACTGAGAGGCATATTAGAAGGTGGAGAAGGGGAGGGGGAAGCTGCACCACCACTACTTCACAGCAATAGCCCAAACATTGAAGTGCTATCAGCAGTTATATCCACACATCCAAAACAGAGCAGCACACTGGCTATTACCCAGGCAGACCCAGTAGACACATCTGTTTTACCATTTAGTTAGGTTAGTCATGAAATATGAACATCCTAGCAGCTTCCAGGGCCATCTTCAACTTCTGTAGGTGTTCAACCTGCATATAGACAAGTGAATGCTACAGATTACTGCATCAGCATGTGCACCTCTGATTAAAACAAACAATTTTCTTCAGTTTCGGAAATGCTGCTGGAGCTTAATATAAACATTATGGAGCTTAAATGAACATTACTAAAACTAGCATACTTCACAGAGTGTAGAAATAACATTAGGCTTATGGAATCTGGGAAACCAAGAGAAACTGCAAATATCATTTGGTTAAGTCAACTTTGCTTACATATTGGCCATCATCCAAAGCCAGTAGTTTTGCATTAATCTGAGGTATTGGATGTCCATCTGAACCAGATATAACATTTAGCTTCCAGAAATCAATACAAAAATCAAATTTGCTGGTAAGGTTCCGGAACTAATGTAATTAGGCTATAATATTCTTTGTGTAATGTTGTAATGACTAATTGTAGAATCTTCTGTAATTTGCCTTTTACTATGTCCCATAACCGTATAAGACCTGAGTCATCTGTAAAAGTCTCAGGTTAAGGAGTTTCTGCTATAGAAGTAATCACATCGAAAAAGCTTTTAATTAGCTATCTACCTTTTCCTTGCTGCTCAAAAGCTGAGTATTCCCAAATGGTATTTCTGATCCTTTCATCAGACTTCTGAGGTTCCGTTGCTTCTGAAATAGGCTGCTTGTTATATGTCTTCTGTGTCTCCCACTGTTTCAGAATAGTACCATGATAAACATGAACCCTTTCCCTATGGAAAATTTATTTGCTAACTATCCCTGCATGCCCATAACTTCAAAAGACTTTGGACAGTAATTCATTTTGTCCAAGAAAAAAAAATCTGATTACTAATTTCTTTATCAATAATAGATAATAATTACTCTAACTACTGTTGTTATCTGCTGTTCTATTTCCAGTGAAAGGATTAAAACAGTTGTGGTGTATTATCTGCCGTAGTACATGCAATACAAGATTCTGATTTGCAGTACCTTGTTTCTCTTAGGATTTCTAAAGGTGGGTCTGCAGACCCTGCAGATAGTTGTCTTGACAATAAAATAAGGATGAAAAACTCCATTGTATTTTCCAAATTTTGAAGATCTTACTGATTCTGGGGTTCAACAATCAAATGTTTCCTTCAGTGTACATTTGCACTGCATAGATTTAGTGTCATAGACAAAAAAAGTAGCATAAGTTGAGAACATTTAGCAGATAATGTTAACTGATGTTAATAATGTTAATGTTAATATAACATTTAGCAGATAATGTTAATAGATGTTAATGTTAATAATAGAGTGTATGCAGAGGGTGAATAACCAAAACTGAAACACAAATGCCATTTCAGCCTGAGGCACCACTAGTAGACTGATGGCCATTTCAGTAGTCTCCAGGTGAGCATAATCAAAAGTCTAAATCTTTCTACAGATATTGGAAATGGCATGTATCAGAATTCTTGTAAGTCTAAGACTGTAACCCAGCCTCTAGGCACCCGATTTTCCTGACATATATGATCTGTTTCTTGTCTTACGAAGCATCACAATAATTGCCTCTGTAATCTTAGCAGGAAATGTATCAGAAAACAGATGATGCACACTCAAACTGAGGTACTAGTTTTCTATAGCTGTAATATCTTCACAGAATGAAGACGGGAAACAGATGTTTAGATATAAATGCATAATCATTCATACTTTGAATTCCACATATATCCATAGGGACAAACTTTAAATAGCAAAATGCTAGTTTACTTGTTATACATTGCATACTGTAATACATTCTATAATAATTATATGATTGCTGTCAGCTGCTTGTGTTGTATAAAGCTGGACATTGTCTTAGTTCATGGAAATTTGTATGGTGAATGGTCTGCTTGGCCGTTAAATTAACTGTTAAAGAACCTGTGTTACAATGACGTCTTTCAAGATTTCAAGAATTTTCAGATTTCAACTTGATTGCTCCAGTGAAAATAAACAAACACCTGTTTAGCAATAAAAGACAGAGAAGCCTCAAGACTGAGATGAAAAGCTGGATAAGGTGCTAGGAAGGGTTTTCCAAATCACATATCTTCGAACTGAGTAAGTGTTAACTAAATTCCATTTAATGGTGTCAAATTCTGCCTTTAATTACATCTGGGAGACCTAGTGAAGAGAATTGTGTGTGCAAGGAGATTTTGACCTTGAAGCTTTATTTATTTATTTATTTATTTACTAGTAAATAGAAGAGTAAATCATGTCAGAGATCTCAGGCAGAAGATACAGAGCTGCAGATTGGAGAAATTTTTTTTTTTTTTTTTTTTTAACCTAGAACCTGAATAATGATGATATAAAGTCACTGATTACAAAAAATAGTCCTATTGTGCTGTTGTTGTAATGACAAAAGTTGAGATTGTTCTTCAACTCAGGAAATAGAGATAGCCTTATTGTCATTATATTCAACCTTAAGTTAAATTATAAAACTTCAGGAAAAGAAGTTATGTTGTCTACATCACATATTCAGCTAGCATCTCAGAATCTGCATTTTCTTAATTATTCCATCATCACTTCAAGCTTTGTTTTTTAGATCAGAGGAGGATTAAGCTGGCCATTTCTAAGAAATCACAAATGGCAACCTGAATATATTTTGAAACTCCACTGAAGTACATCTGATGAGTATACTTCAGAAACTCACAGAGGTAAGAATGAAAGACCACTGTGCTACCATTAAATAAGAACCTGTATAGTAAATCCAACATCTGTGAAATCAGGCATTTTTCTTAGAAATAAAGTGAAAAAGGCTTCTGCTGTACAGGATGAATTGTTTGTTAATGTATTTTTTTATTAACTATTCCTGGAATATTTTACATCAAGGTTACTTAGAGAAATTATTTGTGAAGTTATTAAATTTTTTTTTTTTTGTATTAAACTCCCATGACAGTACTGTAGGAAAGTTTTGAAGTAGCTGTATTTTTTTCTTAAAGCCCTGAAGTCCAATGATTCCATAACACTTTTAGCATGCACTTACAAAAAGTAAAACACATTCCATCAACTGTTATTGACAGTTGCTAAGAACTCATTGCAAAAGCCTTGTAAATCTAAATCCCGAGCGTTTAGCATGCAATAAAAAGGATTTCTGTGTGTTATTATTTTTAGGAGAATGTTATTTTTGTAGGTGTAATTTTGGGAGCAGTGAGTAAACAGAATTCTTCTCTTTCCGAGAAATCAATTTTATTTTATAGAAACTTTTGTAGTCATTGATACAAATGCCATGCAAAAACAGATAATTACATGCAATAATCAAATTAAAGTAGTAAGCTCTGTGGAATATATAAAAAAATTATTATAACATTGGAAATAGGAAGCTGAACAGTAAGCACTAAGACTACACAGAAACAACTCACAGGGAAAAATATTCAATTGATGAGCACTTGCAAATGATCAATACTGTGGAGCAATCCATATCCATCACAACCAGGGAAAAGTTCATGGAGAGAAGTGTGTACTGCTTGCACCCCAGCAGAAACCTTCTACCTGTGCTCTGAGTGTTGCAACTTCTACCCTCCTCCCAAGGGTACAGAAGCACCTTAATACAAGGTTTTATCTGACATGACCCAACTCCACAATCCTGAAACAAGGACCTGTGGTAGCAGCTAACGTACAGAATTGCTATAAGACTCTCCACTCACATAGCATCTTCTGATTGGCCTGGGAGATGCATTTAAACTCCCTGCTTGATCCTCCTTTCTTTCTTATTACGTTGTAGTTATGCCTATACCTGGCCTTTCAACTTATTAATTTCACTTCACTTCCTTTCGCTTCACATTGACTTGAGTATTTGTCCTCTTGGCTTCTCCTTAGATCTGTCTTGTTGCTTCTGGCTTTCACAGCTGTGGCTGATCCAATTACTGCTGTGGGAGTTACTTTTTTCTTCTTATTTAAGTGCTTTAGGGCTGCACTCCCTGTCAGTAAGTCTATCTAGACGTTGTTCTTAGCTTCTGGCTTTTTCTCCATTGAGGAGCAATCCACAGATGTAACCCTGGCTGCTACCTATCAGCTTTCCCGGTATGTCTTTAAGTTGATTACGAGCAGCACTGGTTTTATTGAACCAGGTGAATTAGTGGGGAGCTAACTGCATCACAAAGTGACTAGCAAAGTACTAAAATTTTAGTTCTATAGTATAGTTTAATGTGGATGTAGAAACATTTTTTGGTTGCCAAGCTGTTAAGTATCATAAATGCCAACAAGTGAGGTCTTCTATATAAGACACGCCTCAAGAGAGAAAGTTATAAACAGGAGTATATGGTGAGATTTCAGTTCGCTGTTTATTTTCTTAGTTATACAAAACAATAGCATGGCAAAACAATAACCTTACTACAATTAGTGAAAGTAGATACCATAAAGTAGCTTTTGTATGAATAAATATGCATTTACAGAGATACACAGGTCTAGAAGGATGTATACATAAACAGAACAAATAATATTAGCTTTCATATCCTTGCATATTTAAACATTTAAGGACACTTTAGATTATTATTATTTATGCCTTTTGTGGACTTAATAAACAAATAGCAATAGACTTGTATATAAAACATTTAGAAACTGCTATCAGCAGTACAATGTATGTCTCAAAGGAGAGAAGCTTGCAGTCACAAAGAAAAAATTCTGAAAGCCTGACATAATTATTTTATTCTGGAGACTTCTTACTATACCTGAAAATACTGTGAGCAGCGAAGGGAAAGAGTGTGGTCACCAGTTTATAAGCTTTTAATAGTTATATTTGACCTGTGTGACTTATGATAATGACTGCAGCAATAATTATTCAGTAGAGTTTGGAAGCTATTTCCTTTTCTGTTATTACAGGAGGAGACTTTGTTTAGTTACCAATCTATTTCAACGTTCCAGGTCCTGCAAGTTCTCTTAGTCTAAATGGAAAGATGCTCAGACCCAGGAAGCACCTGTATCTGTTAAAGCTATCCTCTAACAGAAAGTTTATTTAAGTCTAAATAAGATCGTGGAAGCCAGTAAACAGGCATGAAAATCAAAGGGAAACAAAAATCTAGTAAGCTGTGTATAGTCCCTGCAAATATTTTTTGTTATACTCCAGTTGAATTTTGCTTCTGGGTAAGGAACTATAGGGATTGGTCATCATTAAAACAGCAGAAAGCAAGCTGAGAAATCCATAACAGTATTAGCCTGTACTCAACTGTCTGAAACTACAGCTGACATTTCTTTTCATTCATCTGTGCCTTTGTTGCTCTTCTGTAGGCCACCCACCATTTGCTTGCATATTGGTACATATGAATGTTGAAGATTATGCACTATCATGCTCTATTTCTTTACATTTTCCCTTAAAGAAAACAACTTTAGGGCCTTCTAGATGCATGGCTTTTGATCAGTATAAAAGTTGAATTAATGATACCTAGAAACTCATCTATTCTCTGATAGGTGCTTTTTGGTTTCTTAACAAACACATTAGCTAGGATGACAAGTTTCCCACCTGTTTGTTTCGTTAGATAGTACTGGTGTCAGCATAAGTACTATTTGCTTAGATTCAGATTGTCAGAACGTTAGAAATGTGTTGAATCTCAAAACTACTAAGTGCATTCAGAAAAATTCTTTATAACCTGGTTTTCCATTCAGAAGCTGGAGAAAGAAAAGAAAATGAGCTTTACTACATCAGTTAACAAATCTTCAAGTTTTTGTGAGATGAGTAGTTAGAGTGACTGGTATTATACTTTTGCTAATAATTGGCCTTTATACGACAAGGATAAATACAGTTATGTTATACGGGCTAACTGAAAAATGACTGCTGGCAGAAAGAACAAATGTATTCAGCCACTTACAAAATTCTGCCATGGTATTTCAGTTCTTCTGGCAATGAATGTGTGAGCGAAGATAGTGAAGTGCCACCCCTCACTGCCACATATGCAGCCCACACCTGTATTATCACCTAGGAAGGAATATTCTGGACTTTCTTTTGTTGTGTTTTCTCACAATTCCCCTCAAAATTGTTTATGAGACTTGCAGTTATGTATGTCTTGCAGAACCCTGTACTCCTCAGTGCACAAAATCTGAATCCGTGCTTATAAGCAGAGGTGTCTGTGTTACGCTATTGGTAGAGTACACATTTGTAAAGGCACACTGAATTTAATTCCTTCAAACCTGCTGTGGTTATAAGCTAACAACTATGTTGGCATTCAGCTGGATAAGCAAACTGGAGCCCAAACCTATGCCTGCCAACTTTGAGAGGCAGTTGTTGTTTATATCCCTTCATTAAGCTTCTACTTCTAACTTTTACGCTATATACACGAAACATAGGCGCTGCCAGTTTCTGTTTTTCTGTTGTTGTTGTTGTTGTTGTTTTGTTTTTTGGTCTCTGTTCAGGAATTGAATCAATAATTTATTTTTTCTACATATGTACACACACATTTCATCAAAGCCAGGGCTAGATTTACAGTTATAGAGAAAACTGGTGTTATTTTCCCACCAGCAGACTGTGTAGATGGTTCTCACAGCAGCACTGCATAATTCTCCGAGTCACGCACTCTATGTGCAGAACTTGCAAGTGAACATGTTAATATCTAATTACATCCCTCAGAGGCATACATTTCCCTCAAGAATTTAGTATGATATGCTTCATGGTAAAGCAACCTTAAAACACAGTATTTCAAAAAATTAACAGCCAAAGGAGCTTACTCTGTACAAGATTGCTTTAAAAACCGCTTTTATTTTTTTATTATTTGAAATTGAAATATTTGTGGCAGACACTTTTCTTTACCTTTGTAAGTTTCAGTACGGAGGGCATTAATTAATGCATTATCCCTTGAACTTGCAGAAGTAAAAGGAAAAAAATACTGAACACTAACAATACAACGTGCAAGCAGGTTATGTTTTGTCATCAAAAGTGAAACATTCAACATAATTATAAAAACCTCTGATTGGAAATTATAGAAGATGAAAGAGTGGAAAAGAAATACAAAGCTACAAAAATGGCTGACACACCAGAAGGCTGTGCTGCCATTCAGTGAGATCTGAACAGGCTGGAGAGTTGGGCAGAAAGGAACCAGATGAGGTTTAACAAGAGCAAGTGTTGAGTCTTGCACCTGGGGAGGTATAACAGCATGCATTGGTATGGGTTGGGGGATGAGCTGCTGGAGAGGAGCTCTGAGGACAGGGACCTGGGTGTCCTGGTGGATGACAGGCTGGACATGAGCCAGCAGTGTGCCCTGATGGCCAAGAAGGCCAATGGGATCCTGAGGTGCATTAAGAAAAGCGTGCCCAGCATGTCAAGGAATGCGATCCTCCCCCTCTACTCTGCCCTCGTGAGGCCTCACCTGGAGTACTCTGTCCAGTTCTGGTCTCTCCAGTACAAAAAAGACAGGGATCTCCTTGAAAGAGTCGAGCAGACGGCCCCAAAGATGATAAAGGGCATGGAACACCTCTCTGATGAGGAAAGGTTGAGAGACCTGGCTCTGTTCAGCCTTGAAAGAAGACTTAGAGAGGATCTGATCCATGTCTATAAATATCTAAGGAGCAGGAGGCAAAGGGACAAAGTTGGACTCTTCTCTGACCTATGTGGTAATAGAACAAGGGGAAATAGCCACAAACTTATGCATAGGAAGTTCCATGCCCTGGGGCGTTCTATTTTGTATGGACCTTTCTATTTTTCTTCCCTTTACTGGGACTTACTTACCTGTCAAATGCATCCATTATTTAACTATTTGCTTATTGAGTTCATTTTCTTTGATTATTCACTGGAATTAATCAAATGATTTTGTATAGATTTTTACACCATTACCCATACTTTTCAATATAGGATTTTGGCAAAATTTGACTTGTAATCGAACATATAGTGCTGAGACTGCCTTCCACTTTTGCAGGACTTTCTAATATTTTTCATTCTCTAGTAAAGCAGCACTTCACAAACTGGGATATATTGTGAGGGCAGAAAGAACAACAGCAACAAAAAAAATGATGTAAAGAACAGCAGTGTGTTCCTGCCAGTTGTCACTGTTATGCAACATATATTTATTTGTTCCACTTGCTTGGAATAAGATGTGGATCAAAAGACACTTGTCTTAATACACGTATTTGTTTGTGTTAATTTCAAAGATCATGCCTGTCTGATTTCCTACTTTTTTTCCTATTAATCCTTATCTCAGGAATTTAACTAAAATATAAGTTTAAAACTATTTTTCACACTGATTCTAAGGATTCTAAGCAAGGAAAATACAACACTGTAAAAGTCTGAAGTGAGTCGCTGGATATTGAAGAACAGTAAGCATTTTCTTTTTCTATAAATAAGGGTGCTAAGTAGATTTCTTATCCCAAAGAAAATTCTCACATTCTGAGACAAGCTTAATGGAATTCAAACAGTTAAAAGCCCATTTAAAACCTTTTATTTGATGTTTCTTCTATAACTTAGCCTGATGGATTAGATGAATTTTAGATGACTAATTATTCAGTTTTGGAGAGTACAAGAAGAACTGTTATATTTGTGTTAGCAGATTTGATTACTTTTTGTTTATTTGCACTCATACTAGCTCTCCAGCTCCAAATCTGGAGTCACTTGAACTTCAAACCAATGCAAGGCTCTAGTTTCAATTAAATAACTTACCATAGTTTCTTTCCTACTGATAATTAAGACCTTTGCTACTTACTAGCTGCAATTAAAGAAGATCAAGTGTTAGAGATAGAGACTGCAAAAGAAATTGTGGATGGATCTCCAGAATAAGTATTTCAGTGTATTCTAAAATTCACTCTGAGCAGTCTAAATGACAATACTCAGTCCACAGTTGTGCTCGAAAGAATGCAGTGTAGAGCAAGAGTTTTTATTTCTGAAATATGTGGAGAAAATGTGTGCTGAAAGGCTGTCACAGGAATATTGTTTGAACATATAACTTGACATGGGGCATACTGAAAGTTTCGTATTTGACTTCTGTTGTATCCTGCTAGCTTCTAACTCAGGGTTATTATATAGATGTGCTGGATAGACATAGCAGCAAACTTTGGAAATATGAATGCAAATTTCACCAAACTGAATGCCTGATTTGGGGCCACATTCAGAATTCTGTTCTCCCTAGAAACAATTATCTTTGGATTTGAAAAAGATGTTTCTGCATAAAAGCACATGCTTTAGAGATGAAGTCTGCATTCTTGCTCTTCCTGAATACAAAGAGGGGATATGAAAATATATTATTTGTGTAGCACAATCTAAGAATTGGGTGAGAACTAGAAGTGCTTAGATAGTGAAAAGGAGTTAGAATTTTAAGATGACTTTTTGTAATGTAAATCAATCAAAGAAGGAGAAAAATTGTTCTACAGTCCCTTTCTTCAAGGACTTCCATCTCTTTATAGAGGAAGAACCACATAGGACACAATTGTGCTTTAAAATCCGTGAACAGCAATCATGTCCCTGAAAGAAGTTTTGCTGCACAGGAACAATGGTGAGACTGTCGTCCAGTGCCAAGCACTAATTCCCTCACCGGAATTCTTTGTGAAGGCTCAGTTCCTGTTTCCAGAGTCCGGATTCCTTTCCCCTCTTCTTCCTCTCAGTTGTAGTCAGTTATCAGACTCAGAAGGAGATACTGTCACTGACAGTGTTAGGAAATGACAGATGGAATTAGAGACCAACGCCATTTTGAAGGACTCACACACCACNTTTTTTTTATTTTTTTTTTAACCTTAGCATATCTTTATTAGAGCTTCATATGAATTTCTCTATATAGATCTTCCTTCACTGATTTGTGTAGTACTTACCCAGGAACCTTAGGAAAGTGTTTTATCTTTCCTTGTATAATTTTAGCACTAGACAAATATTTAGTGGTGATACAGCTCATCGATAGCAGAGAATACATCACCTTTATTCTATTTTATTTCTGTCTCATAAAACTAGAATATTGTATAATATATATAACTATAATTATATAATTATATATTATATAACTATAATATTTTCTGAGAAAGAATATCCTTGGTGTAGAATCTTAGAGAAAATTTGCTTTAACGGGCTAACTTCTTTAGAGTGCTTTCTGTTTCAAAATATTTTTTCTAACATGTGCCATACTTTCTGCTAACCCTGACTTGCTTTGTGATAGCTACATTGTAAGTCTTGAAACATACTCAAGAGCTGAGCATCTGTCTGTCCCCTATAAATCTCTGCTTCTCTCTGAATGTGCCTTTTTCAGACATCTACTTGGGAGGTTTCATTTCCACATGCTCCAGATTTTAGCAATTTCAAACACGCTTGCCCTGCTGAAATGGAAAATCATTTCCTCTTAAAAGTTTCCCACATAAACGTGATGGGTCTGAGGGGAAAAAATATCCAACAAGTCTGAGATTGTTTCTCTTTTATTTATTTAGTTTTAATTATTATTATTTTAAACCATAGCCTCCAGTTTACTTGTGAATGTCCTCTGAATTACACTGATACCAAACTGAAGTGTCTATGGCATCAATCACCTGCCTATGCATCTTTCTTCATGTAAGAACCCCTATTTACTTTCTTTCCCCATGAAATATTGAGTTGCAAGGATGCATATTACCAATAAAAAACATTTGCTATCAGGTGAACATAAGCTAATGAATTTCATTCCTCTTTATTACTAATGTGAAGAAGTTTCACTTAAATTTCAGTTTACTGGGCAAGGAGCATTGGAAAGATGGATTTATCTCTTGATCAAAGAGATAAAACCATATAGATGCTAAACCTAGAATTCCCAGAGGCTGAATATAGGTTCCAAGTGAGTGCATTGATTAACTATTATTGGAAAGGCTGCAAATGACTGTTTCTAAAACTATATTTTCAAGCTGTTGTTTCTCTACAGCATAATGTATATGGAGTCATTTTCTCTTGCTAATTTTTGTTCACTGCTGCTACTGGAGCACTGCAAAAGGGGTCACTGATTGACACTAGAAAGATTGCTATTGTTTCTTCTAGACTTTTGGCTGCAGGGTTTAAACAACTATGACTTAAAATTGCTGATCCAACTGATAGAACTACCAGGTATCTGGGAAAGCCCAGACAGTTTTTCAAGCCTTGCTGATCTGGAAGACTGTATTTGGGACTTCCAGATGTACAGCTCTTTGTCCTCAGCTAGCTTCTGGACATCCAGAAGATCCTGCATGTGTTCACCGTTCGTGGCTTGGCCGTATGACATATAACAGCACAAGGGATACCATAGAGAGCTGCCACACCGACTGTGGCATTGCAGGAGGGTGGCTGCTCTGTGGTGTAGTGCAGTTCAGAGTGAGATGAATTGTTGATGTGTTGCATAAGCACAGTGTGACTAACAACCTGAAATCCTTCAACAGACTGCACTGCAGATGAGCTGTGGTGATTCGTACCTGAGAAACTGGCAAGAGGTTAAACTATTTTCCTGCATTTAAAGGATAACATAGAGGGGAGAAAACAGTCTTTTCTCCGTGACTGTGGTAAACAATGAAAGGAAATGGTCTTAAATGACACCAGAATGTGGCTATGTTTTCTTATGTGTAAGAACTGCAAAGCACTGAAATGAATAACTGAGGGAGATTGCAATCCTTATTGCTGGGAATACATAATGGCAAATTAAACAGGCACCTGTCAGGAGATACGGATTCTGCTTTACAGAGGACGCTAGGCTAGATGATCTCCTCAGGTTCCTTCTAGGTTTATTTCCCTATCACTGTATGCACAATGAGTGACATGTCCCAAAAGTTCCCAATTACTGTGCATGAACAAACCATCTGTGGAAAGCAATCTCAATATGGCTGATGCTTCCTTGAAACATTTTACTTAGTGAAACAGAAATATAACATTTCTACCCATTTCTACAAATGTCCATTCAGAGTCATTGTGTAGAGGGAAAAACAGTCTGGTAGAGACATTAATCTGAAATTGTTTTCTTTATTCACTTAGCATCTCCTGTTTTATTTTAAGTCACATCTGAGTCCCCCAAGAACAGTGTATGCTGAAGATACCTAACATTCTGCAAATTTTTAGATGTACTCATGTCTTTCCCTATAAATTATCAGCACATCAAAACAGTACTTGCTTCAGTGTCTTCAGAATCAGGTCTCTGCAAACAGTCTTGGTGTACTGATACAATTACTCTTGTTTAAGGAATGTATCAAAACGTTCTTTAAACTCTTTCTCATGGAGGGAAAACAAACACGGCTGTAGCAGAATTACAGTGTTAGTAAAGGATATTTGCTTAACTTAAGTCTGTAACTTCAGCCTTAACATGATAGGCAGTCATTTATACATAGCTGATCTGAATGGGTGAAGCTGGAATCAAAGCCTTTAAACAAACTGAAATTCCTTAGCTTCAGAAAAGGTGAGGCTCAAAATAAACGTGCTTTTGCGTAAACCACTTAACATAGAAGGCTGTGGGCATACACTATGAGAAGTTATAACCAGATAGAGCAACTGATATTTAAAATCTGGTGAATCAAATCTTAAAAAACACAAAATCATTTCTGATACTTTCATCAAGTGATAAGCATGTCTCCAGTTTGTATAATTTCGTTATATTTATATAATTTCTTTATATTTCTACATATTTATATTTCTTTATATTAACTTTCNCTGTTCTCCCTAGAAACAATTATCTTTGGATTTGAAAAAGATGTTTCTGCATAAAAGCACATGCTTTAGAGATGAAGTCTGCATTCTTGCTCTTCCTGAATACAAAGAGGGGATATGAAAATATATTATTTGTGTAGCACAATCTAAGAATTGGGTGAGAACTAGAAGTGCTTAGATAGTGAAAAGGAGTTAGAATTTTAAGACGACTTTTTGTAATGTAAATCAATCAAAGAAGGAGAAAAATTGTTCTACAGTCCCTTTCTTCAAGGACTTCCATCTCTTTATAGAGGAAGAACCACATAGGACACAATTGTGCTTTAAAATCCGTGAGCAGCAATCATGTCCCTGAAAGAAGTTTTGCTGCACAGGAACAATGGTGAGACTGTCGTCCAGTGCCAAGCACTAATTCCCTCACCGGAATTCTTTGTGAAGGCTCAGTTCCTGTTTCCAGAGTCCGGATTCCTTTCCCCTCTTCTTCCTCTCAGTTGTAGTCAGTTATCAGACTCAGAAGGAGATACTGTCACTGACAGTGTTAGGAAATGACAGATGGAATTAGAGACCAACGCCATTTTGAAGGACTCACACACCACAGCTAGTGCTTAAAAAGAGCTGAAGTGGGGTATCCCAGACATAGTTTTCTTCCTTTCCATATTCAGCAGAGCATTTATGCTTGTTTTTTTATAGAACTGTTTAATGATATTTATTTCAAGAACTCCAAGTGGAATTTGTAACACAAAACAGCTCTTGGTGATTGTATCTTCAAACTTTCCCATCCTGAAGTACTAAATAAACTCTGGAGATGATAACCAGCATCTTTAGTTCTACTTGATATATAGAAATAAATTAAGACCTGTGGAATAAAATCTGACCAGAACTCACTTGACTATAAATGAGGATATTTTTTCACACTAAACCTCATGGAATATTAGATGAGGTATTGAGGGTATTGAGAAGTCATTAAGTGAATAATAAATGTTATCCAACTCAGGACTTCTTTTGACATATTTGTGTAAAATTGCTAGTAATAACCTAGTAGCTCCAAAGTCAGTAGGAGCATTATAGGAATAAACAGGGAAGAAATGTTTGGAGAGGAGAAGTAAGGTGGAGGCTAAACAAGAAAGAGGACAAGCATCAGCTAAGAAATGAATGGAAGAAAAACAAATGAAAGAAAGAAACACAAACTTACCATTTCAAAGTGTTATTTTTTTTTTTATTTTTTTTTTAACCTTAGCATATCTTTATTAGAGCTTCATATGAATTTCTCTATATAGATCTTCCTTCACTGATTTGTGTAGTACTTACCCAGGAACCTTAGGAAAGTGTTTTATCTTTCCTTGTATAATTTTAGCACTAGACAAATATTTAGTGGTGATACAGCTCATCGATAGCAGAGAATACATCACCTTTATTCTATTTTATTTCTGTCTCATAAAACTAGAATATTATATAATATATATAACTATAATTATATAATTATATATTATATAACTATAATATTTTCTGAGAAAGAATATCCTTGGTGTAGAATCTTAGAGAAAATTTGCTTTAACGGGCTAACTTCTTTAGAGTGCTTTCTGTTTCAAAATATTTTTTCTAACATGTGCCATACTTTCTGCTAACCCTGACTTGCTTTGTGATAGCTACATTGTAAGTCTTGAAACATACTCAAGAGCTGAGCATCTGTCTGTCCCCTATAAATCTCTGCTTCTCTCTGAATGTGCCTTTTTCAGACATCTACTTGGGAGGTTTCATTTCCACATGCTCCAGATTTTAGCAATTTCAAACACGCTTGCCCTGCTGAAATGGAAAATCATTTCCTCTTAAAAGTTTCCCACATAAACGTGATGGGTCTGAGGGGAAAAAATATCCAACAAGTCTGAGATTGTTTCTCTTTTATTTATTTAGTTTTAATTATTATTATTTTAAACCATAGCCTCCAGTTTACTTGTGAATGTCCTCTGAATTACACTGATACCAAACTGAAGTGTCTATGGCATCAATCACCTGCCTATGCATCTTTCTTCATGTAAGAACCCCTATTTACTTTCTTTCCCCATGAAATATTGAGTTGCAAGGATGCATATTACCAATAAAAAACATTTGCTATCAGGTGAACATAAGCTAATGAATTTCATTCCTCTTTATTACTAATGTGAAGAAGTTTCACTTAAATTTCAGTTTACTGGGCAAGGAGCATTGGAAAGATGGATTTATCTCTTGATCAAAGAGATAAAACCATATAGATGCTAAACCTAGAATTCCCAGAGGCTGAATATAGGTTCCAAGTGAGTGCATTGATTAACTATTATTGGAAAGGCTGCAAATGACTGTTTCTAAAACTATATTTTCAAGCTGTTGTTTCTCTACAGCATAATGTATATGGAGTCATTTTCTCTTGCTAATTTTTGTTCACTGCTGCTACTGGAGCACTGCAAAAGGGGTCACTGATTGACACTAGAAAGATTGCTATTGTTTCTTCTAGACTTTTGGCTGCAGGGTTTAAACAACTATGACTTAAAATTGCTGATCCAACTGATAGAACTACCAGGTATCTGGGAAAGCCCAGACAGTTTTTCAAGCCTTGCTGATCTGGAAGACTGTATTTGGGACTTCCAGATGTACAGCTCTTTGTCCTCAGCTAGCTTCTGGACATCCAGAAGATCCTGCATGTGTTCACCGTTCGTGGCTTGGCCGTATGACATATAACAGCACAAGGGATACCATAGAGAGCTGCCACACCGACTGTGGCATTGCAGGAGGGTGGCTGCTCTGTGGTGTAGTGCAGTTCAGAGTGAGATGAATTGTTGATGTGTTGCATAAGCACAGTGTGACTAACAACCTGAAATCCTTCAACAGACTGCACTGCAGATGAGCTGTGGTGATTCGTACCTGAGAAACTGGCAAGAGGTTAAACTATTTTCCTGCATTTAAAGGATAACATAGAGGGGAGAAAACAGTCTTTTCTCCGTGACTGTGGTAAACAATGAAAGGAAATGGTCTTAAATGACACCAGAATGTGGCTATGTTTTCTTATGTGTAAGAACTGCAAAGCACTGAAATGAATAACTGAGGGAGATTGCAATCCTTATTGCTGGGAATACATAATGGCAAATTAAACAGGCACCTGTCAGGAGATACGGATTCTGCTTTACAGAGGACGCTAGGCTAGATGATCTCCTCAGGTTCCTTCTAGGTTTATTTCCCTATCACTGTATGCACAATGAGTGACATGTCCCAAAAGTTCCCAATTACTGTGCATGAACAAACCATCTGTGGAAAGCAATCTCAATATGGCTGATGCTTCCTTGAAACATTTTACTTAGTGAAACAGAAATATAACATTTCTACCCATTTCTACAAATGTCCATTCAGAGTCATTGTGTAGAGGGAAAAACAGTCTGGTAGAGACATTAATCTGAAATTGTTTTCTTTATTCACTTAGCATCTCCTGTTTTATTTTAAGTCACATCTGAGTCCCCCAAGAACAGTGTATGCTGAAGATACCTAACATTCTGCAAATTTTTAGATGTACTCATGTCTTTCCCTATAAATTATCAGCACATCAAAACAGTACTTGCTTCAGTGTCTTCAGAATCAGGTCTCTGCAAACAGTCTTGGTGTACTGATACAATTACTCTTGTTTAAGGAATGTATCAAAACGTTCTTTAAACTCTTTCTCATGGAGGGAAAACAAACATGGCTGTAGCAGAATTACAGTGTTAGTAAAGGATATTTGCTTAACTTAAGTCTGTAACTTCAGCCTTAACATGATAGGCAGTCATTTATACATAGCTGATCTGAATGGGTGAAGCTGGAATCAAAGCCTTTAAACAAACTGAAATTCCTTAGCTTCAGAAAAGGTGAGGCTCAAAATAAACGTGCTTTTGCGTAAACCACTTAACATAGAAGGCTGTGGGCATACACTATGAGAAGTTATAACCAGATAGAGCAACTGATATTTAAAATCTGGTGAATCAAATCTTAAAAAACACAAAATCATTTCTGATACTTTCATCAAGTGATAAGCATGTCTCCAGTTTGTATAATTTCGTTATATTTATATAATTTCTTTATATTTCTACATATTTATATTTCTTTATATTAACTTTCTTTATATATATATATAATATTCTTTATATATTAGATTATTCTTATAGACAGACATATTACACCAATTTTTGAAGTTTACATGGACTGTGCAAAAAAAATTATATGAATGCATATAGCACAATATTCTTTAATTCTTACATTGTAAAAAAGCAATATATAGTTAACATAAGATCATGTCTATTCAAATAATACAATTTTGTAAAGCAGTTCAGTATTTTTAGGGATATGAATATAGAAAAGTAGAACAAAATGTATTTTACTGTTTTTTTCCCTAGCTTGTTTCTATTGCTGCTGTTTCATTGTGCTAATAGTTGATGGTACTGACAAGGTCTGGGGAATGCTCAGACCCACAAAATGTGAATCCTGTCTACAGCTCATGCTACAATGAGTTTTGCACTCTTGGAGCCTTTTTCTCATTTCTAAATGAATAACACAGTGATAATCAGACAGGGTTGGGTTTAGGGGAATTTACTGTAGATTTTGAGCCTGAAAGGATAAGGTAGAAAGAAGGTGGAGGATACAGTGAGAAACAATAAACAGGAAAGTCTGCCAAACCATCTAATATTAGTTTTGCATTTTAAACTTAGAGCTGATCTTGTACAAGTTCCATGTTATAAATTGGGCTCTACTGAATCAACAGACCCAGAAAGAAAGCTTGTTAAAACCCCAAACAATATCTGAGTTTCACTAAAATCCTGAAGGATATCAGATCTGTCCTTCAGCTCTACATGACAGAAAGAAAATTTATTCACAAGAATATGCTTAGAACCAAGTTTTCTAAACTAAATGTTTCTAAATGTTTAGTGTTCAACATTTGATATGTTGGCACTTCACAAAATTATGAAACAACATAAAACACTTAAAAAAACAACACACAATATATTCTTATTGTTATTCAACTAACCTGTGCTGCTATTGAATAGTTAACTTTCTGAATAGTATATTCAAGAATCTCAGATATGTGTTACCTCTACACAATTAAAAACACATGGAAGACAAAGGTCAGAAGGGTGAGATATGAAGAGGAATGTCCATGTGTGGAAGTAGTGAAGGAAATGTGGAAGACTAAGGCTGACAACAGTCAAGATTATCTTTGTCAGGAGATGGTGAATATTACCACACATCTACACGAGGCTTTCAGTATGCCTAAATCAGAAAAATAGAGTCTGAAAAAAAAGACAGAAGCAACACCCAGAAGAGAGGGAAGAAAAGACTGAACAAAACAATAAACAAGCATGAATCTGTGACAAGAAAAGAACACACCAGAGCTAATAGACACCTGGAAACCAGTGAATACATCAGCAGAGACTCGCTGACTAGAGACAGGCCAGAGAAGACCACACTTACTGACAGCTTATAATGGGTGCAAAAAGCAGCATGGTGTTCTCAGTTGAAACAGAACTCAGAAGAAGTGGTGAAGACTTGAAAGCCAATGTGTTTTGTTTTTTTTTTTCCCTTCTCTTCTGCACCCTGAAAGAACCTTTAATCTGACATCTAGAGCCCTCCTAGGAAAGTGGCTGTGGTAGATGAAAGCTGAAACTTAAGTCTTGCCTCCTAATTCAGACTCCTAGAAAGGGAGCAGAGGCAGCTTCAGTGACATGGGAGGTGTAAAGGAAAAACAGTACCCTGGTTAAACCTGTGGGTGGGGAATTGAGAGGAAGTAAGAGTAAGGAATTTTTGCTGTTTTAGGGGATTATTTTGGGTGGTGGATAGAGAGTCTCCTTAGTGCTCTGAAACAAGATGCTTAAGGGGATCTGAAGAATCATTCTTGTACCCAGTAATTCCTACCAAATCAGTTGCTGCTTGCTCAGCTTGCAGGATAGTTGTATCCCATCCTGGGCTCTGAATTGCTTTGGGCTCTGTATTGAAATGTAAGTTCACTATAACAGGTGCTGTGCTTAACTGGCTTCATTTGAAATTGTTTCATTAAGAAATCACCTTTTATTCTTTCAAGAGTCATTCAAATCTTTTTCTCTTGCTAAAGCTCAGAAAAATATTCTCAAGTAGTTTTTGTTGTTGTTTGTTTTTTTGAATATGTCTTTGGCTCTGCTTTAGATGATGAAATGACCTGTCAGTTAACTAATTTTGGCAGCAGCTGAATACTGCAGTGAAGTTTCTGTGACTTCCAATTTAGAGAAAGGATGGCAAGAAAATATTTTGACTCTATTCTACAGACAAAATAAAGCCTGATCAGAAGATATGATGCAAAATAAGGAGTCATGGGGTTTAAGCGGGTTAAATCTGCAATTTCTGGGACAGATATTTAGACAGGATGAATGTGGGCAGTTTCATTAACCATGACTGTTTAATACCCTATCCAAGATCGTATCTGGCATTGTCTTCAGTAACAGTTCTGTAGTTTCTTAAGAACATTCTGTTTGCATCTTTCATTCCAGGGTAGCTTCTCATTATAATTAACTTAAGATAACTCAATTCAGGAGAAATTTGAAAAATATGTGTCCACCTAATGTTACTTCACCTTCACCCTACTTGACTACAGTTACTGATCTCACTAATATTTCTAGAGTCATGTAAAGATTGAGGCTCTTTGCTTGACATACTGTGTGTTGATGAATTACTACTTACCTATTGGTCTCTGAATTTCATATATATACATATTTTTCTTGATAGCTTACAAGTTTTACAGTGTGAAAAGTTTTTCTTTAATTATTCTTTTAATAGTAGCAAGTCAGAAGAAAAAAATATGCAGTTGTAGTCCATAAACTTGTAAAGGCCAAATGAGAAATATGTGTCAGACCAATGTATGACTGAAGTAATTCATCTGTACCTTTCTCCAGGGACTGCATATTTGAGGATGAATTAGTTTCTGGAAATTAATAATCAAGTTAGATAAATCTGTAGGAAAAAATGAAAGATTAAGGATGTAGTGAAGAATTCATATGTCTCTGCCAGTCATAACAGCTGTTAGAAATGTCTGTTAGATGCTTTCATCAGCTTTGCTTTCAACCTGTGACTAACAGAATAGCTGAAAAGAAACACACAGGTTTTCAAATTTTCTTACAAAATTTATTTCATAGGACAAGTTATTTCAGACAGGAGGTGAATGAGAGGGCATGTAAAAGGTGTACTGAATAGAGAAGAAAATGGAAATGTAAATTACACACATATCCTCTCTCACAACAAAAGAACATTTTAAGAAACTGATAGACAAAACATTGTAAATATGTGTCTATTTGCAGGAAATTTGCAGGAAACACTAAATTAGAAGCATCACAGATGGTATGGACTCAATCCCATATTGAAGAGATGACAAAGTTTCTCATCAGTTTTAATGAGCTTTTGTCTCTTGTGAGATGAATTTGAAATCTGAAAGACAGAATGTGAAAGGGACTTGTGCCTGATGGGAGAAGAGCATGCCTCATTCCACAGGGAGCTAGTTTTGCTGTGTATTCACCTGTAGAAAGCCTTGCATGTAAAACATTAGCACAGAGCTGAAGAGTTCCATCTCTTTAGCTACAGCAGAGAGGGAAGAGAGATTTCTAGGCTCCTACCTCAAGATACATCTGTCCATTTGTCATCATCTTGAATGCCAAGAACAGAAAGAAATCATAGCACCAAATCTCATGTTATAAGATACACATCTGAGGCTAAAAATGATGGAAAGGAAAACACAGCAAGGAAGATCAACAAATGGATAAAAGGTTAATAAATCTTCAAGGGAGGCTCAGGAAAGCTTGAGCACTTTGAAATGAGAATAGGGAAGGGTTTGTTTATCTTGCAGTTTGAGAAGTAACATTGCTTGGTCTTAGACTGGTCTGAACCAGTAAGAAAATCTCTTAAAAATGATAAATTTTGAGAGGGATGTATGCAGCTTTACACATAACCGTAGCTTGAAGAGGGACTAAGTTTGATCTTAAAATTTTAAAATCAAGAGTAAACATTTAAAACTAAAACAAAACAAAAATCCCCAAAACAAAACCACACCAAGCTACACAAATAAAAGCAGAATAAGAAAAGAGTGGTCACTGTGGGAATACAAGAAAGTGTATTCAGAATAGAAACTGTGAATCAAGATAAACAGCATGAGAAAGGAAGGCTGAGAACCAAGGACACTTAGAAGAAAAGGAGAAAACGTTCGAGTAAGCTGCATGATGGCAGACACTGACTGGAGGAAGAGTGTTGGCTTGGAACAACTCAGGACCCTACTGGATAAGTGCCTGTATTCATGTTTAAGGAATGTCTGGGGAGTATTTTGTTGACATGTAAAGGCAGGTGGGAAAGATAAAAGAGAAAACTTGTGAATGTATATAAGGGTTGTTAGAACCTGTAATAAATGACTTGGATCATTCGTATCAGAATCTGTGCCTCAGGCACTGCAGGTCATTATCAGTTGGATGATGTTGATACAGTGCATAGTTTATTTAGCCCAAATAAACTCTTACTAAGAAATTCAATGAAAATATCCACTCCAGCAGTGAAAAATGTCAGATTCGGCAGCAAGGACTTTTAGCAGGTAAGTGTGTACCATGTGACTCAGCATGTGTGCAGACAACTAACAGAAATGTTAACAGTTTGGCATTTTTTAAAAACAATCCTCACAGAAAAACGGAGAGGTTTCTAATAAAAGTTGCATATGTCACTAAGAGGTGGAGTCTGCAGAAGCATGGAGAAATTGCACAGAATGTGCTCAAAGAATGGAATTCGGTGCAAAATGCAAGGTACCCCTTATGCATTAATAATTCCTGCTTTGATCTCTACTCTTTAGAGAGAAACATGTGGGATGTAGATGTGGTTGAGTGGTACATCAGTGAGCCTGGAGTCCTAGAGGGGTTCAAGATGCCCAAACTACTTCTGGAATATGGCTGTGAAGAAAGAAGGAGGAAGAGGAAGATGCGGCTTCAGTTATAGACCTTGAGTTATAGACTGTTCGTCGCTCTTTTCCAGTATTTTTCATGATACGTTAGAAATTATTACAAACCACCTTCAAAGTACAATGGCAAAAACTAAAAACATCAAAAACTACATAAGGAAAGGCTAAACTCTTTGCTTTAGCAATCAATTTTATTTCAAAACTAGCTGATCCTTAGTTCCTGCAGTACCTCCTTAGCATTAATGTTAGTGCCTGAGTCTCTGTCTGGCCTTTATTGTAATTAGTGCTGAAGTTTGGTTCAAAGTACCTCTGAACAAGCTGTCATTCCTCATTGCTGCTTCAGTCCTCAACAAAGCTAAGCTTCTCTTCAAAGCATGAGACATCAAATGAGTCTTAGCATTTTCAGAAACAAACCTTAGTTTGATGCTCTCTGTTTTTTCCTACCCATGACCTAAACACTCGTGTGATTCAGGGGAAATCAATTCTTCCCTTTGGGAACTCTGGTCAAGGACTGGGAATACAGCATGGTTTTGATTTCTTATGCTGCAGAAATACAAACCATAAAATTTCAAAGATCCTCTAGATGATTTCATTAAGGAAAATAACATCACTCAGCAGTCTTGAAATTCTAGTTCAATATGCAAAGGGGAAAAAGTATGGTAAAGAACTTTGACATACTCTCTCTAATAAATGAATTTAGTTATTAAATATTAAATACTAATTAAAAGTAAAGCTGTTCTGCTTATAAGCTGTGTGCAGTGAAAATATTTTACCTGTGTACGTTACACTTGTAGGAAAATTTATTTGTAGATATAAAAATGAAATTAATTTGTTGACATAACAATCCTCTGTCTTTGCACAAGTGAGGGCATTTATGTTCATACTGCTGACATGCAACTACACATCTTTGCAAACTAGCAACTGAAAAATATGTTACAAACAATCCCTAAGCCAGTAAGATTTCTTTTAAATTGCATAAGGCTCTTTGAGAAGACAAGCTCAGAACATTTACTGCAATTCATTAAGGTTATATACAATTTTCTTGAATGTTTGACCTAGAGATATTGCCTAACAGTACATTTGATATGTCTTGCACTGAAACTCAGACTTCATTACCATTTGATTGTTCAGAATATTTTAGTTTGCATGTCCCATTTATTACCCAGAATATTTTCCTCCAAATTCTGATTTTGTGCGTGCTATTTCTTTTATTCTGTGTCCATGTGTAATTTTAGTACTTTCAAAAAAATGTATTCCATAACAATAGCAACTATGTATTTGCTGGACCTTGTTTGAATTGTGTAAGTTTTTGAACACATTTCAGTGGACACTAAAGGTTGCTAGATTTCCTTGATGACAAGTAACCTTTAAGATTAGTGGTAGAAATATTATCGCTGTTCATAGGAAATCTTTAGGAAACTGTCATCATGCAGAGTTTTGGTCCAACCATTACAGTAACCATTTTCCTCTATATAAATATGACCTGGAATGGGCACCAGTTTGACTTGCACAGATTGTCAAGCAATCACAAATAGGTTCTTTAGATATATTTTAAATTTGAGAGAAGTAGATCCACATATTTTACAAGCAAAAGAAAGTCATATAAGAAGCCATAAACAAAATGACTTTAAGAAATCTATGGGGTTGCTTTAGAGCAGGATTAAGCTTATGCTTAATTTGTCCAAAAGACTAATGCTAGCTTCAGTTGGAATTGAACTCAGCTCCGTTCTTACACCACAGACCACAACATTTTAAAAGTGGGTGACACTGGAGATACATTTCTATGCAGACTGCTATAACTCAGTTATCACTGAAACTAGAAGAACCACCATTATTTATTAGCAATGTTATACTGATAACACAAAAGCAGGCAAGTCTGTTTCTACTCCATAGAAATCAAAAAGAGGCTCTGGATGAGACCATTGATCACTCTAATCCAATCTATTCTTCCTGACAATAAGTCAGAGAAAAAATACACGAACAAATGCAGTAACATACCTTTAGAAGTTTCTTTTCAATTCACCCAGTTAGTAGTTACACACATCCTGAAGCATGAAAATGTAAATGAATTAATTTTCTTTAATGTAATTGTATAAGATCTTACTATATTTACAGATCCATGTTTATAAGTATCTAAGGATCAGGAGGCAAAGGGACGAAGGTGGACTCTTAGCAGTGTGTGGCGATAGAGCAAGGGGAAAAGGCCACAAACTGCAGCATAGGAAGTTCCACACAAAAGTTCCTGGAAACTTCTTCACAGTGAAGGTGATGGAGCACTGCCACAGGCTGCACAGAGAGGTGGTGGAGTCTCCTTCTCTGGAGATGTTCAAGACCTGCCTGGACGCCTACCTGTGCAACCTGGGCTAGGGGGCTGCTTTGGCAGAGGGGTTGGACTTGATGATCTCTAGAGGTCCCTTCCAACCCCACAATTCTGTGATTCTGTGATTATGATGAATCCTGAACTTGCATATGGAACCCATACATTTGTAAAAATATGTGTACAATGTATCATATATTAGTTATATGCTTGGTAAATAGTTTCCTTTATTAACTCCTGCCTCTATCACTTTTTATCCATCTACTCGTAAGTTTTAAGGGGAATGAAGGGAACAGCATGCTTCAACAACTTGCCAAGGCATGGACTCCTGAAGCCATGCTGTTACTAGAAGCTCTTCATCTTCAGACTGAGGCTTCTGTCTGAGAAGCTATTTACAATACTGGGTTTCTCCAGAGGAGCAGAAAGAAAGTTTCATTGCCTATATATAATCCTCTGACAGCTCTTGTGATGTGCCTGTATTAACATCCTTTCAGGAAAAAAAATCTTCAGCAGCTCTTATTTCTAAACTTATAGAGGTACAGATCTTGCAAGCTGCTTTCCAGTTAGCTGTATATATTGCTTTAACTTGAGGAGATTTAACTGATAGCTTTCCCACCTTTAACTCCTCTACTTCTCTGTTAATATCAGCTGCAGATCAGTGTTTTATTCCTCCAGCAGCCTTTCAAATACAAAGTGAAGTCTTCATTCTAAGTTAGCTGGGGGAAGGTGGTGGTGTGTCATTGTTTCCTAGACTTAAACAAAGCAGCCGAGAAATCAGACTGCAGACAGTGATGCAAGAGATTTTTCTGATATATCTGATAACAAGGTCTAATTTGAACATAGTTACGTGTCAAAATGTCTGTACATTCTCTGCAGGAAGACTCATATACTTGTGTAAGGCTTTATATGAGTGATGCTCCGTAAGTAATGCCTCATATTTTATTATGTGAGGCCATGATGTCAGAGGCAGATGTTGGTGGTATGGTAGTAGAGGCTCAACCTTCCCACCAATATTCTGTTACATTTTGTTGTCTTGTAACAGGTGGCAGCAGAGGCACTATCTGACAAAATGGAGTCTGACATGGAAGTGCACATGGAGCAAAGGTGTATCATTTAATTCCCACATGTGGAAGAAATGGCACCGACATTCAATGATGCTTGCTGAATGTTTATGGAGGCCAAACAGTGGCTGTGGGTGATGCATTCCAGCAGTGGTGACAACAGTGTGACACGATCTTGGGCAGTTTTTGGCGCATTCTTAAAAATACGTACTTTCTTCTTCAATTCCATTGCTGCACTCTCTGATCTATTACTGAATTCTATTTTTCCCCAAAGTTGTAAGCACTTAAAAATAGTTTACAGAAGTTGTAGAACATGCCCAGTAGTTCTGGGTTTATAGCTGCATGAAGTAAGGGTACTTTTTCAAGTTGCGTAGCACTAAAAATGTTAGTTTATAGCAACCCTGCCCACATAAGCTGGGCGACATTATTAGTATCTTTTTTCCACAAAGTTTTCACTTTATTTTATATCTCTTTTATACACTCAGTCTCACCTGAAGCTGAATTATTACAGATGAGAATCAATCACTTGGGAAATGATCAAGGTCTGTAATCTGGAAATCAGATATTATTATGGGTCATTATTCATACTTGACCTTTCAAGTTCAGTGTGAGGCAACGAGGAATGTGAAGCACTGGCATGTGGGTTTTTCTAATATATTCTAGGAATGCTGAGATTTGCAGACACCTGGCCATGTATGTAGAGCATAACAGTTCAGCTATACAGCACACCTACGTTAGGGTCTACATCTCACTAGCTGTACAAATGATCCAGCTTGCTCAAGCTTCTGGAGATATATGTTCTCCATTCATTTGCAGATCATGCCTAGCTGATGTAACTCTTCCTGAGGATTTAAAACGCCCTGCACACATGCTAAACAGCACTTATGCATACAAGCCTGCTCAGAAGAGTCCCAGTCAGAAATAGGGCAGTTTTTCTTTGAAAACTCTCTGGCATATATTCAGCAAGAGATTAATGAGGACAATAAAATGTATTTATAAATGGTATTTTTACACTGTAAATTATAATGCCAGAGTTAGCTGTGGATAAAAAGACTATTATTCTGGCAAGTATCTCTGTGGAAAATAAAGGAATGGTAAATTATTAATTAAAAAAATATATAGTATATTTAATAGAAGTATCTGTGCCTGAAGTTGATCACTGTGAGCTATCCTGTCCAGAAATGATAAAGATATTTATAACAAAATGTCAATCACTATTTAAATGATTCTTAATCCATTATGAACTAGATGGACAGTTAAGAAATCACAGTGCTGTGAAGAAAGTTCCCAAATTAATATAACAGATTATTTGGTTAATAAAAATTTTTTGCTTTTCATTTTAAGATACATATTTAAGAATTAAAAAAAAAAAGTTTATCATAAAAAATAGAGTTTAACTGACCTTTAAAAATATGTAAAGAATCTATAAGAATTCTTTGAAGTTGCACATTATTAAAAGGATTTGATGTCTTTTTATTTAGAATCTTTATCTAATCCTCATTAGTTAAAAATTACAGGACAAAATCATTTATTTATCGAACCCTGTAGACTGAAACACTGCAGATAGTCATGGGTTTATCTGTTCAGTAGTAACTTTATAGAGTCAAGCACAGGCAGGTACAGATCTACTGTCTTCGATAAATTTACTCAACTTTAGTTTAGTTTCCCATTTCTTTAAAAAAAGGAATTTGATTTTAATCTCATGTTCATTTGCAAATCTGGAGTGAAGCACGTATTTTGAATTTTTCAATTGACAGCTATTACAGACTTAAAAGGCAACAAAATATTAGTGTATCCTACAAAGGAAGCAAAATATTCTGGGATAAACCTAAACAAGAAATAATCTTCTAAACTTGAGAGATTCATGGTGCACCCACAGAATGAATGTATTGCTTCTCAGATGGAAATATATGTATAAAACACATAACATAACATCATAGTGGATTGTGAGTTGCAAGATGCTGGCTTGGAACCCAACCTGGACTGACCCAAATTAGTCTGAGATATTCCACGCAACACTACACATGTTCAGTAAGAAAACCTCATAAATAGGAGAAGGAAGACAGGGTATTTGGGGTTATAGTGTTTGTTTTCCCAAACAGCCATTGCGTATGACAAGCCCTGAGAAAGCATTAAATATAAATATAAAGAACGTTATAAGCAGATAATTGTTCACATGATGAATAGCTTTATCCACTAGGAAGGTATTTTGGGCAACTGAATGCAACAAAAGACAGTGCTTAACAGACTATCTACTTACCTTCTAAAGAAAGGCGTTTCCAGGCCTTCTTTTCAGCTATCCTGGACGTTACTCAATGGGTGTCAATGTTTTGAGATCATATGTAGATATCTGTACTCTTCCGTGCCTAGCTATTAGCAGTCCTCTGTCCAAAAGCTTGTGGAAAGTCATTTTAAACAATATGGTGGTTCAGCATGTTTTTACACTAGCAACTATATTAAAAGATTTATATGAGCTTCTCTGCAAGTGGCTATTTAGCATTCAGTGTTGTAATTCACAGCACAGCACAGCACTTCTTATTTGTTACCACTTCGATGCACTGGTATTCATGATGACCATTAGTTGCTCAGGAGCTTAAGTTATAAAATTTTCCTGCCCTGGGTGTATGAGTGAGCAGGTGAAAGCAGATACCTTTACCTACATGATCTCCATAGCAGAAGTGCAAGAAAAAACACTCAAGTTGAAAGGTTCATCTCTAAATGCAATAGCCTGTTTTATCTTTTAATGCTACAGATTGGTAAACTACATTCAGCTAGACATTAGCTAATACCCTGTGGCCTTAATACTTGTGGTGTTCATTGGTCAGATGAGTTCTTTATTTCACCTTCTGATGTGTAGCTGTCTTCAGTATAGTTTAGCCAGCAGAACTATAAACTTACAACTTAAACTAGTAGAAATTAACATCAAATGAGTCCTAAAAGGATTGCTATTCTCATATTTAAATGTGAACTGAACATATATTTTTCTCCAGCTTGATGCAAGCATGGAGCCCTTTGTTCTTGAAGCTGTTACAAATTATGGCAGTCTCTAACAATCACAATAGTGGTTCTAAGCAATTTAAGCATCAAGTTTTTCCAAATTTTTTCAAGGTAGTTTTAACAATGCACAGCTAAGCTTACATACCTTTTCAGCTGTAGCTATACAATACACAATGGTATCTGTGTAAGGGGGCTACAGTTTTCACTTATGTAACTAAGTACATTGTGATTAAATGACATTGTTTTATTAATGACTTGTTATAAGCCAACCAAGTATGGACAGTATACTTCATGCTAAACGCTCCCTTTAGTTGGAGCATGAGAACAGAACACTTTCTTATTCTCACTTCATTTTCACTTCAAAATCCCGCTTTCTCTTGCCAAAGCCTGTGGCCTAGAAGGGCTAACAGATCTATGTCAGTTGTTGCAAGCTGAGCAGAATTTCCAGTCCTGCTCTCTAACAGTATCTCCACAATTGTAGAGAGCAATAATGTGTCCCCTGAACTTCCTCTTCTCTAGTCTGAACAATCCCAGTTCCTTCATCCACTCTCCATAAGACTTATGCTCCAGACCCTTCACAGCTTCATTGCCCATTTTTGAATATGCTCCAGGGAGCCAGGTATGGCTGATGTCAGACTCCTGACATATTTGCAATATTCATTCATGATCTGTAAAGTATTACTAGTTTCTTTAATAGATTCATGAGGTAGCTTCTGAAAGGATTTCTCCTTTTTCACACACTAGGTTTTTCTTCTGACTTTTTTTCTTTTTTCTTTTTTTTTTTTTTTGTGCTGTAGCAAGTGAATCTGCATAAGGAGTAGGGGCAATCACATTGTTAGACATTATAATATGTATGAAAACTCATCTACTGGTTATCTGCTTACTAACTTGGTGAAGGATACAAGTAATTTGCTCTTGCTGATACAGAAGAAACACTGTAATTTACGGCACTAGGCTACTGCCTATCATATTTTTTCCTCACAATACCAAGACTAACTCAACTCATATATACTTCTTTGAGTTGATTATATTACATGAATTACAAAGCATTTTATTGTCATAATATTCTACTTGGACTTCTGATTCAACAACACTCAAAGAATTAGATGCATACTATTAGCATCTCCTAAAGAAATTAATTTTAATGTCTACTATGAACCACTCCAGTGAATCCAGACCTTGTATATTTTTTTGGTTGTGATACTTGATATTCAAAGGTTTTGTTGGGAAGGTATTTTTTTAGTTTTGATTAAGGGCAAAAGGGATAATTAAGTCATCTACTCTGATTTTATGTATGATACCTATTGTTGAATTTCAGCCAGTTAATGCCCAATGCTTATTTTATAGAAAGACATTTGGTCTTGCAACAAACTATCAACAATTAGGCTTACTTTCTTTCCTTAAATTTGAATCTGTGCACAAACATGCTTTTGTTTAAAAATTCATGTCCTCTCTACCTTGGCTGTGCCTGGTTTCTAGTTACTGGAGTTTTTAATGCCTTTCTTTGCTGATGTAGAAAGACATTTAGGGCCAGGTATTTGCTTCTCAAGGAAATACTTATGCCTTGTGTCAAGTTACCTTTCAATCTTCTTCTTGACACGCTAAACAGATTAAGTTTTCAAGGCACTTCCTCTAAGGCATTTTCTCAGCACTTGATTTTTGGTTCTTTTAACTGCCTTCTCTAACTTCGTAAATGTGAACTGCAATAAAGTATGTAGTATTCCAAAACTGCAGCCAGTAATACCATCATGTGAGATTAAGTCATATAATAACAGAATCATAGAATGACTTGGGTTGGAAGGGACATCAAAGACCATCCAGTTCCAATACCCCTGCTGTCAGCAGGGTTGCCACCCTCTAGATTAAGCTGTCCAGGGTTCCATCTAATCCGGCCTTGAATGCCTCCAGGGTTGGGGCATCCACAACTTCTCTGGGCAACCTGTTCCAGTGACTCACCAACCTTAGAGTAAAAGATTTCCTCCTAGCATCTAATCTAAATCTCGTCAATATTAGTTTAAAGCCATTCCCTTTGTTCTATTTATCTCAGACTGCAGTTACTAAGTACTTGGTCTCCCTCCTGTTTATAATCTCCCTTCAAGTACTACAAGGCTTCAATGAGGTCTCCCAAGAGCCTTCTTTTCTCCAACCTGAATGAGCCCAGCTCCCTCAGTCTTTGTTTATATTCAAGAACCAGATTTATCTAAGGTTATTATGGTTTTCTCTTGTAAACTTTTAAATGATTCTTATGTTTGTGGCTGAGTATTTCAGATTTTATCTCCGGATGTAGAAAAAATGATTTTCTTGACTATCTTCAACCTGCTATGTGATCTAATCAATTTGACAAGACTCTTTTGTTATCATTGCCAATCTTCAGGTTTTGTCAGCAGTGTGCCTGTGGATGTTTTAATTAGAACAGTAATAAAAATGTTTAACAGTAGCAGTCAGTTGCTCTCTGCAGAGCCCCAGAGAAGCATTCTGATTTGACAAATCCTTATTTAAAGATATTCTGATATATGACAAGTAGCTGTTCTAAATCTGTTTTACAAAAGTTACTTAATGACAATTTGTTAAAGAGCACATTTTATTCTAGGTCAAAAACCTGTCAAAGACCACATTTATTACATTTGCAGATACATTTATTCACCACAATTGTAATCTGATCAAAAAATGTAAAAAACTTAATATGATATATTCATAATAATTCAAAAGCCCCAAAGATTTTGATGGATTTTGAAACAGCCATCATTGCCACCAGCCTCAGTTTCACCAGGACATTTATGATTTTAGGCTTATCATCACCATTTTTTTTTTTCATGTATACCTTTGGGATGAATATTCCATTTTTCCTTTCTTTAATATCTACAGTTTCTGAGCATGGTAAAAACACATGATATTGCCTTGTTCTTTTATACCACTCTAGATGTCTTCACAAGATGCTGTCAGTGGAAAACTACATAGCTAGATTCCAAACAGTATCCTTTTGGGCTGTTGTTAATTCATCTGTGACAGGTATGATTTATCAAAATATTTGAGAATATCAAATATTTTTCAGTTTGGTCTAGAACATTACAAATATGCAGTACAGGTTTACCAAACATTATAGAACATTGTTATCAACTGGCATATTTTGTACTTGAGAGACAAGATTGGTATAAAGACCTTGACATATATATCTATATATATACATACATATATATATATACACATATATATCATTAATTGAAAATGAACTTTAATTAAGTTTAATTTAAGGCAGATCCATTTTACTTTGTTACAGTGAGACTCTACCTAACTCTGGATGGAAACATGTTTTAAGTACAACAACTAGATAATGTGGATGAGGCTTTGAAATTCATTTAAAGCACTCTGATTTACCTTGGCCTTGTACACACTTTTGATCCAAGTCAGGTTAGGGGTGAGATGTAGACTCAGGTCTGCACTTAGATACATCCACTGCAGCTCTAGGTTAGCAGCTTAGCGTCTTTACTCTGTATACTTTTCTTCCTGGTCAGTTTTTTCTCCTTTTTTTTTTTTTTTTTCATAGTGATAAACTGGAAAGTTCTTCTGAAAGTTAATCCCCTGTTAGATTTCTAGCTCCTGTGCTAGTCTCTTGCTAGCTTTGCTGCTTGTACTTCTGGAACTGATTTGCATTCCCTAAAACAGAGAGGAATCTCTTTGCTCTGAGCACTTACTGTTGCATGGATAAGCATTTTTTAAACAATAGCTGAAGAATGCTACCCACAGAACTTAATACAGGTTGAAGACATTTTACATAAAATGATGTTTAAATGGCTTTTAAACCAACTACTTTTTTTTTTTTTTTCTGCTTTATCTTTTCATCTGGAAATAGACGAGCCATAAATTTATGATTTTAAAAATTAATGCTGAGCATTAATTCTATTAATTAATTCTAGCATCATATTTTTGAGACTTCAGTGCTTGCATGACTCCCTCCTACAGATGACGAAGCCCAGTTCCTTGTACTCAAGTAATTTCCTATCTTTGATCACAGGACGTGTTGAACTCGTTGAACAGTTACTGCTCTTTTGTAGCAGCTCTTCATTATCAAAATTTGATTTATAAGAAAAGAAACCATATAAAAAATGATACCATAGAGAAGTACCTCACAATAGAAACTCTTAGCTAGAATTCTCAATCATTGCATCACTGCTTTGAGGCTGTTGGTGAATATTAGGCTGACTGCCTGAAGAAAGTAACAGATAAGATCTTGGCTGAACATGAAGTTAATTGTGTTCAAGCAATAGGTAAGCTACTATACAGAAGAGCTACACAGCATTCCCTTTAGCACTGATTATATAATTATTTATTATAGAATAATAACCGCTATTTTTTCCATCCTCTAACTGTTCCCTAAATTTATTGCTTTTATGTTTTGGCTTTCATTTATTTATGTTAGAATGTTGTAAATTAAGTTAACCAAATAATGTAAATTATGTGTTTTTAAAAAGCATGGAGACCCAGAATGGAGCTTCTAAACAAGGATTTCCTCCCACGATGTGAAGTTGATTCTATCAATGACATGAGATGTAACACAGTTCACAAATCTAATAGCCTATTAAATAATACATCTCTTAATGTATTAGTGACTCTGCTTAATCATGTAAGCATTTGAACTCTGCTTTGGCAGCAGTCTGACGATAACAAAATCGGGTATTGGGTCACATCACTGTGCTTCACATAATGGTAAAATCTCATCTAGGCTGTGTTGATTATAATAAGCTGTTTTGAGAAGCCATTAAGAAAACTATAATAATTTAATCTGATTAATATAGATCATTAAAATGTTTTCATTACTATTGTTTAACTTCAGATATTAAAAATTATCTTCATATGCTTGATGACTATTATAATTTACACATCTAAGTTGTTCCTTAGTTAAATATACATACAAAATCCTTTTCCTCTGAAAATGTTAAATTCAACAAGTTTCTACAATATATAAGTTTATTTTTCTTATGCCAGGAAGATGCACTTTACTGTAAGTTGTCGTGTTTTTGTTTCTGTTTTGCTAGGACCGTTTGATTTTTCTCAGTCTCATAGAGACATATTGAAAAACACAGGAATTGACAGTTAAAGCCATGAACAGCACAGAGGAGGTATTTTTTTATGGAGTAGAATCCTGTTTCCTCTTTGAAGAATATGGCAATGTGTTTTTTTATTTTTATTTATTTATTTTTTGTGGGATATTAAAAAAGTTTGCATATTGCCTATATCTTTGGTCTATTCATCTCTCACAGGCTAGGACTTCTTGTCATACATTCTTTCATTGCAAAACCATAGAGTAAAAAAAATTGACTTTTACATTTTTACTAAAAAGTTCGAAAGTGATATATAATAAAAAATAAAGGAAGAATTAAAACTTTGTGCATAGAAGTATGCTTCGGTGAGTGTGTGCAAGAGCATTCATTAATTCTCTCTTAATATCAATGCTTAAGATTTTATTTATAACTGAAATACTGCAATTTTAGCTAAGTAAATTTGTAATGGTTTATTTAAAGTAACCAAACTTATTTCAGTTACATCTAATATTCTTAACGCTTTTAATAATTAAAAATAATTTTGACAATCTACCATAACCTAAAACATTTTCAGTTGTTATTATTACTATTACTATTATTATTATATTTTGACTAACCAAACGTTAATTTGCATTTCTATTAAAAGCCTACAATCCAAACTGGTGTTTAACAGAAATATTTAGCATCTTAAAGTAAATGACTTTTCAGTACTCTACTACAGTTATTAATTGAATAAATTAAACCTTATTGTATGCAATAAAAAGACTCATTATTGATATGAAAATAATGTAGGTCTGTCTTAACTTTCCTAGAGAAGAAACTGCTAGGATACTCCCGGACATCACTTTAACTTATACATGTCCACGGGTAGATGTGTAAAAGAGATTGTTACTGAAATAACAACATGTGCTGCTTGATTTGGGATGTTTTTTCATACTGTTTTCATTTGTTAATGAAGTGTTAATATCTAAGACTGGTAAATACTTTACAAGCCCTTAATTTTTGTGATCCTCAAAATATTGTAAAAATTAAATAAAAACCAATGTGATCTTATCTCTACCTATTCTGGGCACCATTAGAAAATGCAAAATTCAAGGTTCTGAGAATTCAGCTGCTTTCAATTCCATTTCCATTCTCCATTAATAGCCAATGTATTATATTTGTGGATTAAATTTCCTTGGGTAATGTTAATTTGTCCCAAATTCAACCAACATTTGGATGCCTACTCTTAAATAAGCCACCTATATAGTCAATGAAAATAAATGTTTCAAGAGAGCAATTCACTGTAACATAAAATAGCTGGTAACTTAAAGTAGTTTATAAAAATTCTACTCAAACATAATGTGGTGACACAAATCCTCTATATGTCACCAGTAAGGATAAGTTTGACATCTGTATCAAACATTTACTCCAGATTCCAGAGTGAGATATTAAAAGGCATGAGCAGTTTCATATTCATGAGATATCTTTCTTTTTCTTTAATCACATGCCAGACTTTTCAGTTTCATACAAAAAATAGCATACCTAGGGGCACGGTAGTGAGTTATGGTGATGCTCTTTAAGAGATACAGGTGCTCATTGGCATATTTTTTATTATTGGTGTTTGACAACAATGGAAAATTTCCAAAAGCTTTTTAGCCCAGGTATTCAAAAGCAAAAACCATGCTGATCCATAAATTATATCTTCACCATAATTATTTTAATTTATTTAGGGCAATAAACATGCACTTCGTGAAGACAAAATAAAATGTAAATCATTAATTGGAAAATTGTATGAATCTGCATTTATTATTGAACAGTTAAAAATGGATAAATGAGCTGCAAGTGATTTTCCTATTCACTGGGGAACTGAAACTTTTTTTCTGAATGGTTTTGTTTTCATTTTCCTAGCTCCCATTTTCATAGCCAGGTGCTGTTAATGTATATCTGTAACTTTTCTTTAAGGTTAGAAATACATTTGTGCTTTTATGGATGACATACCACTGCTTACAGATGAACAAACTTCTAGAATAACATTACCCAAAGCCATGCTAAACAATAAAAGACATCAGGGCCAAAATAAAGCATAAAGCTATTTAAAAAGAAAGTCCTTCTTTATGTTTTGATTTCTGAGTTTTCCAGAATACATGGATTATTCTATGAGTTTCTTCATCTAAGACAACATACAATGCATTCAATATCATAATATGAAATTAATCTATCAACAAATATAAATGAAAGTTTGCAAAATATCAACAAAAACTCCATATATATGGCATGGTGATAGGACAAGGGGAAATGGCAGCAAACTGAGGCATAGGAAGTTCCACACAAATGTGCATAAGAACTTCTTCAAGTAAGGTGATGGAGCACTGGAACAGGTTGCCCAGAGAGGTTGTGGAGTTTCCTTCTCTGAAGACATTCAAGACCCTCCTGGATGCCTACACGAGCAACCTGGTCTAGGGAGCTTGCCTTGGCAGGGGGGCTGGACTAAATGATCTCAGGAGGTCCCTTCCAACCCCTACAATTCTGTGGTTCTGTGATGTTGATGTAGATGAAAAATGACTTTGTTGTCCAATTTCATCCAGAAATGTTTTTGCATAATACCTTCTTGAGTTCTATTTGAAATGAATGAAATAGGACAATGATAGAAAAAATTATATCAATTGAATTTGTATACATAAGAAGTTTATTAAAATTAAACATAATGAAAAATATTAAAGAGAAAATAAGATAAAAAGTTCTGTAGTCAATCTGCTTTCATAGCACTTTTCTATTATACTGCAAAAGAGCATGCTAATATAATTTATGTGCAACAATGAACACAGCGTGCTTTATTGCTATATTCTTGAGGAAAGGACCAATGTTTCACTCAGGAAGAAAATAAAAGATGCTGGAAAAATCATACAGTTTCAGCTCTAGAAGGCATTTTTAGTATTGCTAGCCTGGTCAACTGTTGCCTTAAGTTCCACCTTGCTTTCTTGCTTTTGATAAGGATGTGGAAATAGGGAAGTGAGAGAGAGAAATCTAACAGTACACTTAGTAAACTGGTGAGCTTGGATGGATGACAGGTAGCTAGCTAGTTTTATCTTCTTTACTCAGACTAAACAAAGTTCAGATGAGGAGTCAGCAAGTACTGATCTACTGCTGACCACACCCCATGAGCAGGTTTTTTCTAATGGCACGTATTAGGATCTGTACAATGACAAAAAACTCCAGAGCCTCAATATCTTGAAAAGCGCATCTGCGAGAGGTAATACGCCTCCTGATTTCCAAATATAGGTATAGTTCTGCTTCACAATGCCACTTACTGATAGCAATTGATTAATGGCAGCTTGTCTCTCTGGGAGGCAGATATTCCAAGTTTTGTTCTGTACACTTCATCTTTAACATCAGAAAGAAAAAAAATATAACTCAGTATACCAAGTCCCCAATGATGCGACCTACTGGTTAAAGAGATATCAACAGGGCAGGACTTAAAAAATAAAAATAAAAAAAGGCTCCCTGAAGGCTGAAGTCTGAAATCTAAAAGAGAATGTATCATTCCATTTGATTATAGGAGTAAATCCATCTTTGAACATAAAAGTTTGCATCTCCTGACCTGTGGCTCTTAAATAACCACACAGACGTAAAAAAAGATTGTCCTTAAAAAACTGTGTTTTGTCAGAAGTTTGTTATTTTTTCTCTCAGAAGTAGCCCTTGCTTTGACACTTGGTAATATCCATCTCCTGAAGAACAGGATTACATTAATATAAATTTCTTACAAATAATTGACACAACATTATTCAGTTTGATTCCAAATCACAATGAAGATAACTTTGAAGTTTTAATTAAGAAATATCCAAGAATTTTAGTCATTAATTTTAAAGAAACATGCAAACATTTCCAGAACTAAGATGTTTCATCATAACTTAATAAAATGCCCAAACTACTGTGTTTTGGGTCTGGTCAATATTAAATTGTACTTAGTAATTGCAATTCTTGTTTCCTTGAAGTTGTAGCATGAGAGTCTCATATCACAGTTCTCATTAAGCTGGGCTGCTGCTGTCATAATGCTCCAGTGATGGACTTGGTAAAAACTGAGAACAGATTACTAACTGGCTGTGTAGTTTTAGGAGATATTCCCTAAAACTTTTCTTTTTTTAGTACTGTGTCCACTCCCACACCCCTCCTTTTTACTTATTCCTCCTTTTTTTTTTTTTTTTTTTTAATGTTAGAATCCGAAGTAAAAGCACTATGTCAACTTGGCAATGAAGTTAATATTTTATTAAGCTTACTCTATCTGAGATGTCTAAACCCTGAAGTTTAAATTTTTAGTTAAGGATAAATTATAGAACTGACCTCTTCAGCTGAAATGGATGCTAATTACAGACAATCGGAAAACATATATGTATCAAGTAAAAAAACCCAATAGACTTAAAAGGTACCTGCAGAAATATTGAACGTTTGTGGAAATTTCTCCTTATCTAAACACAGTTATAAAGAAAAACATAACTAACTAAAGAAGTAGCAGATGAAACCTGGCAACTAGAGCAATAACTTTTTTTTTTTGTATGGATGGATTTGGCTGCCTAGTTCACATAACTCTTCTGTCAAAAAAGGTCAAGTTAAAATTTAAGGGGATTATTTGGGGACTATTTAAAACAAAAGAAAAGATCATGCCTGTTTCAGTTCCACCTATTCCTCCTGTAAGTCTGCATGAGATAATTTTCCACACACACAGCTTGAAAAACAAACAAACAAACAAAACCAAACATTACATAACATACAAACAATATTCTTATTACAAGGAAAGAAAAAAGAATGTTAACAAAGAAGGTAAGCAAGATAGGAAAATTATAACTCCTTGTTAAAGCATTACTAAAATACTGACAAATGCTTAGTTTACTTTTTTTTTTTCTTTTTCTTTCAGGAAACTGTTGGGACTACTCTTTCCTTCATGCAACTATCTTCACTCATCTGTTAAGGGTTTGTTTTGTTTTGTTTTAATATTTCTGAATTGTGAGCTTTGATTTGAGTTAATCTGATATGCTGGTTTGTCACGTTCACGTTAGCTGTTCCTCCTACTGCTCTCCCTAGCCATACTTCACTGCACTCCCCTGCAGTGAAATGAGATTTCATGCAATCCATTAATCCAACTCCAGCACTGCACTTCTACTCCTTCCTCGGTAGTTTCTTGAGGAAAGAGGGAAAGGAAAACGCCCTTTCACTTCTAGGCTTTCATTAACATGATCATACATGTCATGATATTCAGCATGTTATGCCTGTATAAAATATCTTCAAGGCTAGCTCTATCTCTAGGTAGCTCTGAAGTGCAAAAAAAACACAAACCAAACCAAACCAAAATAAAAAACAGTTGCAGGTTCAATGGTTTACTTGTATTGCATGCCTCAGACATTAAATCAACTCTGTGAAGTCTCCATTCTCCAATAAGCTAAAAACAAACAAACAAATAAATAAAATAAAAGGGGGCACAAATATGAAAGTTCTGATATTTACAAACAATGTTAGAAATCTGAGCAGAAAATAAGTAAAGTTGCCAACTGTATGGAAGCTGTTGAATCATGGCCTGAACCACTGATTGAATACCTGAACGCTGAGTCAGCCACAGGAGCACAGGTGAAGACAGTTCACCTGTGTGACTGGAAGAGATGGAGTCTGGGTCCACCTCTCTCAGACCCCATTTAAGGGCTGACCACCACTGGGGAAGGATCTCTTGTTAGAGATCTCTTCTGTGTGGAGTTCCAGGTGAGCCTTCATTGACAGGTGAGCCCTTTCTAATTTACTGCTTGTCTTTATACCATCTGGATAAGCTATACAAAAATATACTGTCCACTTTCATTACATTGTGTGGGTACTATTCTTTCAGGGCATTCACCCTAAAATTTGCAAGCCAGGCAGGCTTGGAGAGTGTGGGGGAAAAAAAAA